>CAJNDS010000902.1:771761-854261 GCA_905221605.1 Symbiodinium natans
CGGTTCGGTTCGCTCTCGTTTCGGTTCTTTATCATTTCGGTTCCCTCGGTTCCGGTTCCCGGTTCGCGGTTCGGTTCCGCGGCTTTCCTGTAAACCCTACACCTAAACCCTAAACCCGAAACTGTAAACCCTTCGCCAGCATCTCTACGAAGCCTTCGGTATCCTGAACGGCGAATACGAGCCGCCCGAAGTACGCGCCATCCTACGCCTCTGGGATGTTTGGATGGAGGGATTTAGGGTTGAGGACGTACAGAGTGTAAGGTTTGGGGCTTGATTTTGGGGTTGCGAGTTGAAGGCGTTCTGGGGTTTAGGAGGCTGCGGGGTTTCCTGCGTTTGGGGGCTGCAGGTCTTGGGGTTTTGTGAGAGAGTTTGTCGGATCTGACCCCCACAAGCCATGGAGGAACAGTTTTGGGTTATTTTTCCTAAACCCTAAACCCTAAACCCTAAACCCTAAACCCTAAAGGTTAGACAGGCGGTGCAGGATTCGAGGCGTGGAAGTTGAAGAATTCGGCCCCCTCGCAAGAATGGGCCTCGAATCCTTCGAGCCCCAACCCGTAGCCCTAAACCCTAAACCCTAAACCCTAAACCCTAAACCCTAAACCCTAAACCCTAAACCCTAGAACCCGGGATCCCTCCCAAAACTCTCTAATGCTCAGGTTTCCTCTCAACCCTGCACCTCGAAATCCCCAAACCCCAAGAACCTCAGACCCTGGGTCCTAGGGCCTGGGGCCCTTCGAAACCTAAACCCTTATAAACCCTAAACCCTAAACCCTAATTTAAACCCTAAACCCTAACCCCAGCAAGCCTGAACCCCATGAGCCCTGGAAGACCTAAAGCCCGCAAAGCCCTGGGGGTTGAGATGATGTGACTCAAGATTCGCCTAAACCTTCAACCCTGAACCCTAAAGGCCCTAAACCCTACTGCGTCCTCAGACCCGCAACCTTAGTGCAATTAACCCTAAACCCTAAACCCTCAACCCTAAACCCTGAAGCCTAAACCCTAAACCGACCCTAAACCCTAAACCCTAAACCCTAAACCCTAAAGCCTAAAGCCTAAACCCTAAACCCTAAACCCTAAACCCCCTTAACGGGTTGGGGTTGAGACTTCAGCTGGGGACCAGGCCTCCCGCTTCCCTTAAAGGTCATTGCGCCCTCCAAGGTTCACATAGGTCTATTAGGGTTTATCTAAGCCCAAAGCAGCTCTAGGGTTTAGGGTTTAGGGCTAGGGCTTAGGGTTTAGGGCTTCGGGTTTAGGGTGTAGGGTTTAGGGTTCAGGGTTCAGGGTTTAGGGTTTCGGGTTTTGGGTTTTGGGTGGAAGTAGGACGCTACCCAGGCGCAAGCTATGTGCAAGAAGACATGGCAAAGCTCTCGCTGATGGCCGTGGTGCAGGTGATTCTTTTCGGTGCTTTGGGTTCAGGGTTTGGGAGCTTTTGGGTTTAGGGTTTAGGGTTTAGGGTTTAGGGTTTAGGGTTTAGGGTTTAGGGTTTAGGGTTTAGGGTTTAGGGTTTAGGGTTTAGGGTTTAGGAGCTTTTGGGTTTCGTGTTTTGGGCTTCAATTGGGTGTTACGACATCAATGGCTTTTGAGTTCAGGGTTTGGGAGCTTTTGGATTTAGAGTTTTGGGGTTTAATTGGGTGTTAAGACATTTGGGCTTTTCGGTTTAAACCCTAAACCCTAAACCCCCCCTCTACGTGGCACGCCCTGGAGGCCTTAGCTGTCCATAGTTTGTGGCATCAACCCAACCTTACTTGCACAGTTTAGGGTTTAGGGTTTCGGGTTTCGGGTTTCGGGTTTTGGGTTTTGGGGTTTCGAGCGTGGAGGGCATCGCTTCCTGCTGGCCTCTAGCTTCTTTCCATCGGCGGCGTCTCATCTGCCCGAACAAATATCTTAGGATGCCCAGTAGTACCCTTATTCCCTTTTCGGGGGGCTTAGGTTCCCTTAGAAACCCCTTTAAGCAAAAAGGGCACCCTTTTTAAGCCCTGGTTACTGGGCAGCCCCTAGCATCTTACTTTCTCCCCCAGAAGGTACGTCCGACCTTTTCAGCAGCCCACCAACTTGCCCAAACCACTCAACTCCATATTCTTACTGGGTCTTCGGAAATTTGAGAACTCAGTGACCTGCAAGGTTCCCTAATTCCCTAGGGTTTAGGGTTTAGGGTTTAGGGTTTAGGGTTTAGGGTTTAGGGTTTAGGGTTTAGGGTTTAGGCAACTTGTTACGACTAGTAAGTCCTGAACCCTAACCGGGCCTAAGGCCCGAGACCCTAAGCCCCAACTCTAAACCCTAAACCCTAAACCCTAACCCTAAACCCTAAACCCTAAACCCTAAACCCTAAACCCTAAACCCTAAAACCTAAACCCTAAACCCTAAACCCAAAGCCCAGACCCTACCCTGCTTTCAGGTCAACCCTGTGGAAAACTTGGAGAAGGCGGACAAGGCGGCCGACGAGTTCGAGGCCCTGTCCCACAGTGGCCCGTCATCAGTTAGGGTTTAGGGTTTCGGGTTCGGTTTAGGGTTTAGGGTTTGGGGTTTCGGGTTTAGGGTTTAGGGTTTCGGGTTTAGGGTCCCTGCTTTAGGGCCCCTGCTCAAGCAGATACACCCCTCGCCCCCCCCCCCCCCCCCCCCCCCCCCCGGAACCCAGAATCCCTTCATTCCCCAAAGAGGTTCACCGCCAGAGGGGGTTTGTTGTTAGTGCTCTATCTCTTCTCTCTCTCTCTCTCTCTCTCTCTCTCTCTCTCGCTCTCTCTCTTCTAAACCCTAAACCCTAAACCCTAAACCCTAAACCCTAAACCCTAAACCACTACCCTTCATTTTGAGGTCTGGTCTGGGGAAACCCCATCGTGGAGCTGCAACGCGCAACCCTCTCCTGCGTGGTGACGGGCATGCGGCCCGGGGCAAGGATGGCTACAGGTTTAGGGTTTAGGCTTTAGGGTTTAGGGTTTAGGGTTTAGGGTTTAGGGTTTAGGGTTTAGGGCTCTAGGTGTAGGGCAGATGGTAAGCTTGGTCTTGAGGTTGAGGGGATTTAGCACGGGTTGAAGATGTTTAGGATGTGACAATTCGCCATTTCCGTGATGACCCCGAAGCCCCAAACCCGGAACCTTGAGGTTCTGGAAAGCCCAAGCTCCCAAACTTGAAAATGCCCTCAGCCCCTAAACCCTAAACCCTAAACCCTAAACCCTAAACCCTAAACCCTAAACCCTGAACCTTGCGAGGACCCTTCCCTGGGAACCTACTGTGGGTGTCGGGTTTAGGGCGTATACAGAGCGAAAGTATTGACACTAGACTGTCCTAGCGCGTTAAACTGTGCCCTTCATGGCCTACGAAATCCTACAACTTTGGCCCTACAGACTGAACCTCAAACTTTTAAAATCCCTGAGCCTAATTTAGGGTTTAGGGTTTAGGGTTTAGGGTTTAGGGTTTATAGGGTTTAGGGTTTAGGGTTTAGGGTTTAGGGCCCAGCTAATCTGTAGGGCGCTTCAAGTGCATCGAGGTGTTAAAGCCTTGGTAACAAATTTGCGGCTGCAAATCTCCAACTGTGTTCTCTTTCTAGGTTTGAGGTTTATGGCAAACCCGCTCTCCGGTGGTTTAGGGTGTTCAGGGTTTTGGTCTTGGGCTTATGTTCTTCGGAGTTTTCAGCAACCCTTTGTACCCGGGTCCACCTTGCGTAAGCCTTAGCTATAACGTATCTTTCCCTAGGAAAACCCCTAAACCCTAAACCCGAATCCCTAACCCTAAACCCCCAACCCTAAACCCTAAACCGTAGACTCACTCTTTCTCTTGCGGGTCGGTTCAGGGTTTTGGGTTCAGGGTTTGCGGGCCCCTGGGGGGGCTGCCTGGCTTTGATGGCTGGATTACTGGAAGGCAGGCTGCTCTGATTTTGGCCAAAAAATGGTGGTTTTTCGGCCCCCGACCCCCCCTCAAGGCCTCAGGGCCTGGGGGCCTCTCCCAGGCCTTGCCGGCCGGGTCTCTGGCAGCCCCGTCTTTGCCCTTGAAGTGGGTCGTTGCTGGGTTATAGGGCCTGTCCGGTCTCCGACGGCCCGCAACTACCCTGTGCCCCCAGGTGCGGCAAGAGCCACCAAAAGGCTTCAAAAGGCCTTGACCCGCAATGAAAGATGCGGTTTTGAAATACTGAGCCAAAAGCCCTCAAAAAGGTCCCCTAAAAAAGGGGGAGGGACCCCAGGATTTGCCCGGACCCGCAATGAAAATTATATTCTTGACTATTGAAATCGATGGTTTTGTGCAAAGCCCCCAAGAGCAAGCAAAAGGCTTCAAAAGGTTTCAAAAGGTCCCCTAAAAAAGGGGGAGCCCAGGATTTGCCCGAACCCACAATGAAAAATGCTATTTTTTAGCACTGAAATCGATGGTTTTGGGCACCCTTCCATTGCACCCCAAAAGACCCAGGAAAGCCCCAGGAAGCCCCCAAATAAGCAAGGGCCTCTACGAGCCCTGACGTGCCGAAGGCCCGAAAAGGGCCGAGGCTACCCCCGACTCAAGCTTAAACCCCAACACCGTAACTTTAAAAAAGCAAGCATCGGTGCGCAAGAAAAAGTTCAAGAAACCCTAAACCCTAATAGAGTATAGTTTAGGTGGCCGGGGCGGGTTGACGGGCAACGCGAGCGAGCGGCCCGGGGTGTTTCACACCCTCCCTGACACACCCTAAACCCTAAACCTTAAAACCTAAACCTTAAACCCTAAACCCTAAACCCTAAACCCTCTGCCCGCCGAAACTCCAAGGTACAAGGTCTCAGCGGCCTGGACTTACTACCGCGCGGCCATCACCAGTATGCGCCTCGCCCTAAACCCTAAGCCCTAAACCCTAAACCCCTGAACTCTAGACCCTCAAGCGAAAGCCCGCACCAAGGGACCCCCACCCATATACATATACATATACATGTACATATACATATATATATATATATACACGTGTATGTATATATATATATATATATATATATGTTGTTGTTGTTTTTTTTTTTTTTTGGGGGGGGGGTTCCCTGCAATATTTTGGCATATGGAACTGGGTCTCCTACCTTTTTTAGGTTTATATAGCAAAGAATAGTATGTCCGCATTGTGGCAACTTAGTTTGTGTCCCAGCCTTCGTATTCACTGGGTCTTGGGGAAGTAAGTTGCATGAATCCGTAGAAGACCCCTCAGTTCAAACCTCTAAACCCTCCGCCTAAGCAAGTTGGAAAATATAGGGGTCGGAATAGATACTAATAGTATTCCCTTATGGTCCCTTTATGATTGTACTGCAATAACCCCGCACAACCCTATTCTAGTCATTCAGGCCCCTATAGTCGCCCCAATAGCCCTAAACCCTAAACCCTTTAAACCCTGGGGAGTTGGGCTGAAGGGTAGCTTCAGGGCGCAAAAAAAAGTTCATGGGTTGTTATCCTGACCTTAGGGTCTGAACCCCAAACCATCCTTAACCGTAAAACCCTAAGGCCCAAGGCCTGAACCCTGAACTCTACCAGCCTAAACCCTAAACCCTAAACCCTAATACTCCCTGACCAGGAGATTTGGAGTCGCAAGCGGCAGCGCCACTGCCCTCATAAGCAACTTTACAGCCACGAGGGTGCCTCGGCACACACCTCAGGGTTTAGGGTTTAGGGTTTAGGGTTTAGGGTTTAGGGTTTAGGGTTTAGGGTTTAGGGTTTAGGGTTTAGGGTTTAGGGTCCTAAACCCAAAACCGAAAACCCAAAACCCAAAGCCCTGTGGGGTTTAGAGGGGTCATGGCCCCTTGAGATGGTCCCTGTACCTGCTTCAAAGGGTTCTGAAGTGTGGGCTCTTAGGTTTGATTAGGGTTTGGGGTTTAGGGTTTAGGGTTTAGGGTTTAGGGTTTAGGGTTTAGAGTTTGGGGTTTAAGGGCACATGGTTAGGGACCGTGTCACTTTCCCCAAGATTGAACCCTGAACCCTAAACCCTAACCCGAAACCCTAAACATCTGTTCACCTTGAAGTCCTTGCTATCCTCTGCCATGGTGTCGGGCGGTCACGTCGCCGTTGAAGGGTGCTAGGGTCAAAGGTGTAGGGCTGCCCCTGTTACCGTAGACTCTAGACGACTGCACTGGACCCCGAACCTCACCGTTTCAGGGTTTAGGGTTTAGGGTTCTGGGTTCAGGGTTCTGGGTACTGGGTTCTGGGTTTGGGTGTTTTTTCTTCCCCTCATCCCATTATCCCGGCAGGCCACGCTCCGGCAAGAACTTCAGGACATGGCCGACGTCTTTCATGGCCGGGTTGGGAAGGGCTTAGGGCTGAGGGTGTAGGGTTTAGGGTTTAGGGTTTAGGGTTTAGGGCTTGAGCAATGGGCTTGAGGGTTTCGGCTTTCGGATTGATCAGACAGGTGCAAATCTAGACTCAAGGTCTCGGGAAGGTTGTTTGTTGAGAGGCTTGCTGTCGAGCACCCAAAGGCTCCGAGCCTAACCCTAAACCCTAAACCCGAAACCCTAAGCCTACAGCCTGCCATAGGTGCGCATGTCCCATACCCCCTGTGCCATGCTATGCTAACTGGTGCGGGTGTAGGGTTCAGGGCTCAGACCCTAAACCCTGAATCCTGAACCCTGAACCCGAAAACGAATATAGTTTCCCAAAGCCCCCGAGGTCAGCCCCGGGTGTTGAAGCCTCAGGCTCCATGACGGAAAGCCAGAACCCAATGTGCTGAAGGAAGGGAAGTTTAGGGTTTAGGGTTGAGGGTCTAGGATTTAGGGTTTAGAGTTTAGGGTTTGGAAGCTCGCCTCAGATTCCCCACTCCCGCCGTGAGACCCCGTATACTCCGCCAGGCGACTTCAGTTCTTGCGGATGCACTTACACGGAACAGCAGTGGCTGAATGGTGCCGAGGACTGCTCCCCAGAACATGGTGGGAGGATCTTTGTAGATCCCATGTACGTAACACCCCTAAACCCTAGAACGGATCTTCTGTGGAGGTCATTTCATGCGCCCAAACCGTAAGTAACTAATTTAAACCCTGCACCCTAAGCCCGAATTGTACGGGCCTTTAAGCGAACCCCTCCCACCACAAACCTTTCAGTTCTTGTTTACGCCGCTGACACAAATTTCACCTCTTGGCCTAAACCCGAAGCGCGAGTGACTTTCTTAGGGTAGTTACATGGTCCCTGACGTTTAGGGTTTAGGGTTTAGAGCGTTTAGAGCGTTTAATATTTTTGGGTAGTTGCATGGTCCCTTAGTATGGCCCCTTACCTTCTTTAAAGGGTCTTGATGTATGGGCCCTTGGGCTGTATGGGTATATAAGGGGTACACAAGGGGTCCACTTTTAAGGGCCCCTATTCAGGGACCATGTAACTACCCTCAGAGACATGGAAGCTGGTGAGGCTTCTGCAGTTTATTGGAGTAGTTGAAGGTTTACCCGAAGGGTCCATGTACCTTAGTTTTCCATAAACCCTGAACCCGGAACCCTGAACCCTGAACCCTGAACCCTGAACCCTGAACCCTGAACCCTGAACCCTGAACCCTGAACCGAACCCTAAGCCCCAAGCCCTATTGTATACTTGGGTCCCACAGTCCCTACAGTATATCTTCCGGGAGATGCTTAAATGCCCAAGTACTCCCTGTTGCGGTGCATGGACCCTTCGGGTTAATTACCAGGTTTAGGGTTTAGGGTTTAGGGCTTTAGGGTTTAGGGTTTAGGGTTTCGGGTTTAGTTTAAGCGCCTGCAGTTTTATGGACTTGCAGTCTCCTCAGCAGTCTTCCTGGGAAACTCGGAATCTCTTGCGGCCTCCAGGCATCAAGTTCCTGGCATTAGGGTTTAGGGTTTAGGGTTTTTGGGTTTAGGGTTTAGGGGTTAGCAAACCCCAAACCCTGGAACCCTTACAACACGGGCGCTGTTGATGGCTTCTTGTAGGCTTGGTAGTCCAGTGGTGCCCTTTTACCTCGTATTAAAGTAGCCACCCCCAAGAGGATGCCCTTATAAATAGTATGGTTACATGGCTACCAGGAGCTTACAGCGTGCGCGAAGAGATAAGCTCACTCGCCGTCAGCTACGGACGGAAACCAAACCATTAGAAACCGCTCGCGCTATCTGTGCTTTCTAGAATTCAGGCTAGAAGTGGGTTTTTTTGAACTTAACCGTTTTAGAATTTACTGATCGGTCAGTACTATGTTTTTGCGACTAGGGCTCTTAGCACTAAACTTAACCTTTTTTGGGGGGAGAGATGGTTTAGGGAGTTCAAGGGAGTTGAGTAGGTCTGAGTAGGTTCTCTTCACCCCCCCCCCCCCCCCTCCTCATGTGGTCACTGCGAGAGACGCTCCCAAGATTGGGCGGAAAGCCCTAAACCCTAAACCCCAAACCCCAAACCCCAAACCCTAAACCCTAAACCCTAAACCCGAAGCCACTCGGGAACCTCCGGCTTCTGAGGAGAAGAACCGCCTCAGGGTCTTGGCACAGGCTTCTATTCGAAAATTCCTTCAGGCCTGCTTGGGAGCCTTCGGACTGAGGGGAGTTTCGGGTTTAGGGTTTAGGGTTTAGGGTTTGGGGTTTGGGGTTTGGGGTTTGGGGTTTGGGGTTTAGGGGACTTTAGGGCATAGAGGGCTCTAGGCGAGGGCTTTTTGGGGTGGAGGCGTTTAGCGGGCTCGGGTTCGGCGCTTCGGAGTTTCGGGTTTGGGGTTTAGGGTTTGGGGTTTGCGGTTTGCTGTAATACTGCGTAATGGGCTGTGAGGTTAGGATGCAGCAGAGGCTCGAAAGCCCTGTCGGGTGTGAAGAGCAACTCTGGCCCGACTGTGGAAGGTTGCCACCCCACGGTCAAAGGCGGCAAAACCTTTAGGGTTTAGGCCTAAACTCAGGACAATTGCTTACTTCCAAAAAAAATTGCCTTCCGTCACCGATGGTCGCTTTCAGGTCAGGGTCGAGCCCAGGGCAGGTCCCAAAGGATCCGATTGCGTCCAAAGATGCGGTTTTTGAGGCCTTGGGATACCCCTTTTTTCAAGGACCGACCTTGAAGCTTGGGGCTCTGGGTTAAGGGGAATGACTTGAATAAGGGACCAGTCTGGTCCCAAGTAGAACGTGCCCCGGTACCGGGCCCATCGTGGGTGCTTCCCAACTGTGGGGGGCGGCCTAGGCCTTGAGTTCAGGGTTTAGGGTTTGAACCTTCAAGAGTAGCCAGGCAGCCATCAAGTAATCCCCGAGACCCACACGCTAAACCCTACACCCTAAACCCCCAAACCCTAAACCCTATGCCCAAAAAATGTTCAGGATCGAGCCTCGTGGGGGTTGCTGGCATTAGTAGATGTACGCGCAAGCCCATAGATTTACTGTTCGATGTTCAGCTTGCATGGTCCATGCACAAGTTGGCAGTAGCCTTGCGTAACCTTATCTCTTATGACTGGTACCGGTTTTATCCTGAACGCTCAAACCGAAGACTTTAAGGCCCGAAGGCCACCGTGAAGCCCTAAAGCCTCAAAGCCCGCATAGAACCTTACGAAAGCCCCATACAGCCTATATCCTAAGCCACTGCACAGTTGAAGTTGGACGGCACCAGTGACCAAGCGCAGCGCACGGTGCCTCATCGGCGTCGGCGTTGGGATTTAGGGCTGTGGGGCTCTTTAGGTTGGCCGTTTTGTGTGGCAACACATTGTGCTCAACGAATTCCTTAAGGCTCAGGGCTTTTAGGGATCGGGGGCCATAGCCAGACTGCCTTAAGCCTACCTTAAACCCTAAACCCCAAACCTTATAGACACTCCAGCAGTCGCCCCCCCCCCCCCCCCCCCCCCTCGTGTAGGGTTTGACGATATCTTAATCAGCACACATCATCGCCAATTGTTTGTGCGTCTCCTTTCCCATTTCTTGTCTAAAAGGCTCGTCAACCCTGATCCCTGAACCCAAAAACCCTAACAATTAGGAAGTCTGGTCTGGAACTAGGATTTGGAGTTTAGGATCTAAGATTTGGGGTTTCTGAAAATTCGGTGGGGCTTCTACCGGCCTTTCCCTGCGACCAGGTGCGTCCCCAAACCCTTTGAGCCCTAAACCCTAAGCCCCAAGCCCTAAACACAACCCTAAACCCTAAAGCCTAAACCGCCTAAACCTATACACCCTATGCACCCTGTATCTCTGAGTGTAGTTTCATGGCGCCTGAATATGGTCCCTAACCTCCTTTAAAGGGTTAGGGCCCTTCATTTGTATAGGGTATACAAGGGGTATAGAAGCGGTAGGGGCATATGAGCGGTATAGAAGCGGTATATAAAGGGTACTTGGAGGTTCATGCTACTTAGTAACCCAATTATGCCCGCACTTATAACCCAATGATAACCCTATTGGGGTGCTTAAGGTGAAGGGGCGTATATATGGGCTAGAACTACACTCATAATGGGTTATAACTACACTGATAATGGGTTAGAACTACACTCATAATGGGTTGTAACTACACTTATAATGGGTTCCTAAGTACCCTGAACCTCCAAGTTGCCTCTTCAGGGCCGATACACTAACTGGAACCCCAGGGCCCCACCATGGGCCGGGATCCTGGCCCACGGGAAACCCTAAACCCTAAACCCTAAACCCTAAACCCTAAACCCTAAACCCTAATCCCAGGACGTTTGGCAGGAGATTGTGGAAGCGCGAAACACCGCGGCTGGGTCTCATGTTCAGCCTCACCACCCTAAACCCTAAACCCTAAACCCTAAGCCCTAAACCCTAAACCCTAAACCCTAAACCCTAAACCCTAAACCCTAAGCCCTAAGCCCTAAACCCTAAACCCTAACCCTAAACCCTAAACCCTAAGCCCTAAGCCCTAAGCCCTAAGCCCCAAACCAACAAGTTTCAGAGCCGCCCCCTGAGGAGGGCGTCGTGCCGCGACCCTGAGGTCTAAACTCTACATCCTGCCCCCTAAAAGGCTTAGAATGCAGTAGTTGGGGAGTCAGGGCTTAGTACTTCCTCCGTAGGGTCGCTGAGGGTTGAGGGGTCATTTAGGGTTTAGGGTTTAGGGTTTAGGGTTTAGGGTTTAGGGTTTAGGGTTTAGGGGTACTTACCACTCTTACTTTGCAACATGGCTGCTGACAAAGTTCCCCTGAAGGTGGGAGCCCCAAACAGAGGGCTTGGACGGGGGGCGGGGGGTGGAGTTCCTCAACCCTAAGCCCTAAACGCTAAGCCCTAAACCCTAAACCCTAAACCCTAAACCCTAAACCCTAAACCCTAAACCCTAAACCCTAAACCCTAAACCCTAAACCCTAAACCCTCCCAAGCTCTTAGCCGAGGCCGAATATGTCTTTCAGGGCGACTATGCGCGTTCCGTTCCGCCCCCTGCGACGCAAGTGCCCGGCCCCTGGCTTCTCCGCCTCAGGGTTGAGGGTTTAGGGCTACTCGGACCCTGAGTAGGCCCTTGTTCCCTTTTTTTGGGGGAGGTTCCCTTCTTTGCCCCTTAAAACCACCGTACCCTTTTTTACTGCTAGGTTACTCTTGGGTCTAGGGGTTTAGGATCTAGAATTTAGGGATCAGGTCAAGGCTTAGTACAGGTTCCGGGTGTAGGGTTTAGGGCTTTTTGTTTCAGAAAGACGCTGTGGGACCCGCATTTTTGCATGTCTGTACCGTCCCATCGTAAAGGTCGAGGGGAGAAGAAGGGGGAGTACAGGAATTCCCTCTCGCCGAGGGAGGGCCATGGGGGCAACAAGTTACACGTAAAACAAAAATGCAATGTATATAGCTCTCCCCCTCCCACCCCCCCGCCCCGCCCTCCCCGCCCCCCCCCCGCCCCGCCCCCCGACCCCCGCCCCCCTCCCCAGGTGCCTTCAGGGGACGCTGCCTTCACCTCATTCCGCCTTCCCGTACCACTTTAAAAAGACAAGTAAGGAGATACAGAAAGAGAGACGGGGTCAGGGGGAGAGAAGATGCAGGAGTAAGAACAAAGAAGGAAGAACATGTGATTTCCGCTTCTTTCTTCTCTTCGTTTTTTTTCTGTTTATTTTGTTTTTTTTCAGCAATCTCAGTCCCGCTCTGCTTCAGCAAAGCTCTTTCTTCCTTCTCATTCCTTTCAACCTCCTCCTCCTCCTCCTCTTCTTTCAACTCTTCACCAACTCTACGAGACGTACCACTCAGATAAGAAAGAGAGAGAGAGAGAGAGAGAGAGCGAGAGTATGAGAGAGACCGAGAAAGAAAGAACGAGACCAAGAGCGAGAGCAAGAGCGACGCGGCGAAGAGAAGAGGGAGGAGCAAGGTTTGGAAGAAAATGTAATCTCCTCCTCTGTCTTATCTCTTCTCTTTCTGTTGAGCAAGAAAGAAACTGATATGGACTTGAGAAGGGGAACACGGTCTGTGCTTCTCTCAATGTCCCGCCTTGTTTCATTCTCCCTCTCCTTCTTCAAATATTTTTCTTTGTAGTTCTTGCTTTTCATTCCTCTCACACCCTCCTCCTCCCCTTCTAGTTCTACGAGACATACCACTGAGAAGAGAAAAGAAAGACAGAGACAGAGAGTGAGAAAGAGAGAGGGAGAGAGAGAGTGCAGCGTGGGGGCGGGGGCGGGGAAAACCCTTGCCCTCAAACCCGATGAAGAAAAAAGAAAGAGCGCGAGAGGGGGTCGGGGAAGAGAGAAGAGTGAGGAGCATGGTGAGAAGAAGGTGTAAACCCCCCTTCTCTCCGAATGATGTTCTTGTCTAAACAGAGAAAGAGCTAAGGGGAAAGCCAAGAGGCCCTCTCCCTCCCACGGTCTATGGAGTCTATGCTTCTCTCCATGTCTTGCATTGTCTCATTCCCTCTCTCCTTCTGCTTTAGGGTTTAGGGTTTCGGGTTTTGGGATTAGGTTTAGGGTTTAGGGTAAGTCTTTTGGAAGCTGATGCTCGCTTTCTTTTTGTGCGGGCAGGTGCCTCCAGGGCGGGACGCTGCCTTCATCTCATTCCGCCTTCCTGTGCCACGTTAACAAAAATGAGGAGATAGAGAGCAAGAGAGACAGGGTCAGGGGGGAGAGAAGAGGGAGGGGCAAGAACAAGGTAGGAAGAACATAAAAATTCCTCTCCTCTTTGCTCTTTTCGTCTTTCTTTTCCACAAGAGAGAAAACTGACATGGACTTCAGAAGGGGGAAGCTAAGAGACCCCTTTCTGTCCCACGGTCTGTGCTTCTCTCTATGCCTCGCCCTGTCTCACTCCCTCTCTGCTTCAGCATAACAGAAGAGAGAGAGAGAAGGGGAGATAGAGAGAGAGAGAGAGAGAGAGAGAACGAGCGAGCGAACCGGAAGAAGAAAGGAACAAGGTAGGAAGGCATGTAAACTCCTCTTCTCTCTTATCTTCTTGTCTTTCTCTTTCACAAGAAAAACTGATTGGGAGCATACGCTTTTCCAAAATTGTTGGGGGGCTGTGCTTGCGATGTGTCTTTTGGGAGCATCTTTTTGCCAAAATCTTAGGGGGACGGTTGCGATTTGTCGTTTGGGGCCATATTTTTCCAAAGTCTTAAGGGGACGGTGCTTGCGATTTTTCTTTTGGGAGCATCATATTTCCAAAATCTTAGGGGGACGGTGCTTGCGAATTGTCTGTTGAGTGCATAACCCTAAACCCTTAGGGGGGCGGTGCTCGATGTGTCTTTTGGGGACGTAGCTAGGATGCCCAGTAGTACCCTTATTCCTTTTTTGGGGGGTTTAGGTTCCCTTATAAACCCCTTTAAGCAAAAAAGGGCACCCTTTTTAAGCCTTGGTTACTGGGCAGCCTAGGTAAATTCTTGAAAAATCTTAGGTCTTCGGCCTGCTTTCTTTCAAGGTTTCCAAAAAATGGAGGTCTCCGGTGGGGGTGTCTTTTTAAGGTGGGTCTTGTTACAGAAAAAGAAGAAGGACCCCCTAATTTTGGACACATGTAATACCACTTCTTTCTGTAATTCATCTTGCGCAAAAAAACGAAAGGAAGGCCACAGTGGAAAAGCGACTGCCTTTCCTTCAAGGTTTCCCATGCATCGGGGTCTCTGGTGTGGGTGTCCCTTTAGGATGGGTTTTGCTACAGAAACAGGAAGAAAAGGACACCCGAAACACTCTAAACATCTTGGACGCCCTTCTTCAAATACGATCTAAATGATTCATATTTAAACGCAAAGGTGGACAGAAAATAAAACGAACGAAGGGTGAGAGTGGACAAAGAAGCACCTTTTCTTTCAAAGTTTCCACAAAATAGAGGTCTCCGGTGCGGGTGTCCTTTTAAGGTGGGTCTTGTTACAGAAAAAAGAAGAAACGGACACCCTAATTTTGGATACATGTAACATCATTTCTGTGTTTTGTTTCCTCTTGCACAAAGAACTAGAACGAAAGGAAGGCCACAGTGGAAAAAGCGAGCGCCTTCCCTTGTAGGATGACAGAAACAGGAAGAACAGGACACCCGAAACACTCTAAACATCTTGGACGCCCTTCTTTAAATACGATCTAAATATTTCATATTTAGACGCCAAAGGGGACAGAAAATGAAGCGAACGAAGGGTGAGAGTGGACAAAGAAGCACCTTTTCTTTCAAGGTTTCCAAAAAACAGACGTCTCCCGTGAGGCTGTCCTTTTCATTTAGGGTTTAGGGTTTAGGGGTCAGGGTTTGGGTTTTTGCTACCGAAAAAGAAGAAAAGGACACCCTGATGTTGGATACATGAAGCGTCATTTCCTTGTGTTATTTCCTTTTGCGCAGAGAAATGCAACGAAAGGAAGGCCGCAGAGGGGAGAGCCTTTCCTTCGAGGTTTCCACAACATCTGAGTCTCTGGCGCGGGTGTTCTTTTAGGGCGGGTATTGCTACAGAAAAAGGAAGAAAAGGACGCCCGAAACTCTTAAAAGTCTTGGACGCCCTTCTTTGAATACTTTACATGATTTGAATATTTCATTTTTCTGACAGAGGGGACAGAAAATGAAACGAACGGAAGGTGAGAGTGGACAAAGAAGCACCTTTTCTTTCAAGGCTTCCAATAAATAGAGGTCTCCGGTGTGGGTGTCCATGTAAGGTGGGTTTTGCTAGAGGAAAAAAGTAAAGGACACCCCAATTTTGGATACACGTAACAGAATGTCTATTATGTAAATTTTTTAATTCCCAGCCCCCGAATGGGGGAGGAGATGCCCAGCTCCAGGAATTAAATATTTTATATAATTTAAATCCCAAGGCCTCCCAAATATATACTTCTTAGAATTCCCACCCCCGAATTAAACATTTTGAGTAACTTAAATCCCAGGGCCTCCAAAATGTTTAAGTTATTTAAATGATTTAATTCCCGGCCCCGAATTAAATGGCTTAAACAATTTAAACAGTTTAGCTAATCAAATAATTTAAATCTGAAAAGGGGGGGGGAGGAGAGGCCCAGCCCCAGGAATTAATAATTGAAATACTTGGGAGGCCTTTTGGTGGCCCCGAAACGAAAAACAGCTGCAATTTAAATAAGTTGTGTTTAACTTGCAGCTGTTTTGGCTTCGGGGCCACCAACATGCCATCCAAAACCCTTTCAAGAACCTCTTCAAACACACGAAAAACCTTCTACACGCCCTTAGGGGGCATCTGGGACAGGGGCGTCTGGGACGGGGGAAGTTTTTTTTTCCGTTTCTGGTTGAAAGCCTCTCTTTTTCAACCAGTTCAACCATTAAAAAGTTTAAGTAATTCACATCCCCAGGCCTAAGATTGATATATTTACATCATTTAATTCCTGGGGCTAGTCCTCTCCTCCCCCCCCCCCCCCCCCCGCTTTGAGATTTAAATTATTCAAATGATATTTAAAGTATTTAATTCAGGGCCGGAAATTAGGTCATTTGAATAATCTGAATGTTCGGGAGGCCTTGAGGTTTCAATTAGATTTAATTCCTGGGCCTGGGCCTCTCCTCCCGCCCCCCTTTCAGATTCAAAATATTTAGTTTATTTTTTTTATTGAAATTAGTGAATTCGGGGCCGGGAATTAAATGATTTAAACGATTTAAATAATTTGAATATTTGGGAGGCCCTGGGATTTAAATGATTTAATCTAATTATTTCGGGGGCGGGAATTACATAGTTTAAATCATTTAAATGTTTGGGTAAATACTTTTAATCATTTACACAATTTAAATCTGGAAAGGGGTGGGAGGAGAGGCCAAGCCCCAGGAATTAAATAACTTAAATAAACTGAATCCCCAGGCCTCCCAAATATTTATATGATTTAAAATATTTGAATTATTTAATTCCTGGGGCTGGGCCTCTCCTCCCCCTCCCCCCTTCAGATTTCAATTTTTTTGAAGGATTTATTTTGTTTAAATTTTAAAGTTATTTAAATTATTTAATTCCAGGCCCCGAATTAAAAAACTCAATAACTTAAATCCGAAGTCCTCCCAAATATTTCGCTTCTTTAAATTATTTCATTCTGGCTCCTAGATGCCCCCCCCCCCCCCCCCCCGCCCCCCTCAGAGCAAAAAAGAAGCAGGTTTTTGGCTCTTTTTTCCCAGCCCACACTTTGAACCTCCAACAGAGGCCGGGTACCGCCAGGCTCTACACTGCCCCCGAAGTCATTCAAGTAAATGTGGTCAGCATATGTTTATGTAGTGGGTTACTCTGTAAGTAGGGTTTCTGTTTTTTTGTTAGGGCATATATTCGGGGTTCTTATTTGGGTATCAAGGGGCTAGATTAAGGTATAAGGGCCACCGGCCTTTATAAAGTATATACGCTGAAGCTCTTAAAGCCCGAAGCCCTAATTTCCAGACCCTAAGCCCCGAAATCCTAGCCCTAAACCCTAAACAACCCTGATCCGCCACGCTCCTGGAAGCCCTGACGCCCTGACGCCCTAAACCCTAAACCCTAAACCCTAAACCCTAAACCCTAAACCCTAAACCCTAAACCCTAAACCCTAAACCCTAAACCCTAAACCCTAAACCGTCTCATCCTGCAAGTCTGAGGCTCCTCGATGAGGCTGCAAAGATTTGGGACATGTGGCACTTGCTCGAGGTTGAGATTGAGCTGGTCGGGGGCCATAATCGTGGGGTTGCAGAAGGTGCTATCTCGCTACCAAAGAGACTCCGGTGTTGACTGTAGGCCTGTACGCCTTTAGCAGAAGGTGTTAGTAGGGTTTAGGGTTTTGGCGTCTTGGACTTTGGAGCTTGGGGTTTAGGGTTTGGGGCTGGGGCTTGAGGCTGATCGGGGGTATTGAGGGGCGCACGGGGTTTGAAGATTTCTGGTGGCTTCGCGGGTATCAGTCTCTCTCCTATATACATACATATATATATATATATACATAGACCCCTTGTTGACCCTAAACCCTCAACCCTGAACCCTAAACCTTGAGAAGGCGAGCTTGGTCATATTATCGTAGAGTTAATAAGTAGGGAAAGCATACCGATTCAGCTGGTTGTAGCCTTATAGAACCGCCCATGAACCGTCAAGTACGGGCTTTGGGTTCGCACGAATTGAAAGAACCCACCCGTGCCAGCGCGCCTCGGCTTTTGCGGGTTTCAGGTTTCGGTTTCTGTGCTCATGTTTTTCACGCATGTCACTGCATGTCGAGCAATAGAGATACGCTGTTGAATCCTCCTTTTCTCCTCTGCGGTGTGATTGCATCAAAGTTTTTGTTTGCGCTCATTTCCGCCCCCCCCCCCCCCCCCCCACGCGCCGGCTCAAGGAAGAAGATGCCCTTTCCTGACGCGGAATGTGACCGCCTAGGCTTTGACCTGCAGACTAGTAAGGCCACTTCTGCCTTCAGGCTGTTCTTGCAGATGACCTCTAGAGATTTCGGATGCCATCTTCGGCAGGAAGGCGTACGCCATTTCGAGCACTGCAAAATGGAACGCCTACACCACGTCGAGCATTGTACAAGTCCACAAGACTCACTTCTCGAGCATGAACGAATGGCCGCCTTCACCTACAGACGCAAACCCTAAACCCTAAACCCTGAACCCTAAACCCTAAACCCTAAACCCTAAACCCTAAACCCTAAACCCTAAACCCTAAACCCTAAACCCTAAACCCTAAACCCTAAACCCTAAACCCTAGCCTTTCTAATTCAGTAAGGAGATTCCCACCATGCTCTTGTTTAGCCTTCGGAGCTGCGTGTCAGAAGAACCATGCCTCACGGTTTAGGTTCATAGGGTTTAGGGTTTAGGGTTTAGGGTTTAGGGTTTAGGGTTTAGGGTTTTGGGAAAAAGTGCCCAAATACCCGAAGTTATTTTTAAAAGCCTAAGCCCTAACCTTATAAGCCCTATGTTTAAAGTTGTGTCGCCACACCTGTTCTTTTCAAGGTGCACCCTGGTCCCTTGGCGCCCGAGAATAGTAGGTGTCCGCCGGCTAGGGGTTCAGGGAGCATCTTGCCCTAAACCCTGAACCCTGAACCCTCAAAGCCCTCAACCCTACTAAAGGGGTCGGAAGCATTACGGATAAAATTTCCCTTATGGTCTCTTTAGAATTGTACTGCAAGCCCCAAGACGCCTAAACCCTAAACCCTAATTATTAAGGCCCCCAACCCTAGGCCCTGACCAGCACCGAGAGCATGCAAGACGAGGCGCGGAAAGCTTCAGATGCCTCGAAAGCAAGGTTGCGGGGGTTTAGGGTTTAGGGTTTAGGGTTTAGGGTTTAGGGTTTAGGGTTTAGGGTTTAGGGTGTTGGGTTTTGGGTTGAGGGTTTAGGGTTTAGGGGTTTGGGGGTGATTGTAGTAGAATCCCAAAGGCATCATCAGGGAATACTATTAGTAACTAGTAATTATTCCGACTTCTATTATAGTAGGGGGGGTTTAGGCTTGCAGTTGTGGGGTTTGGGGTGCCACGAGATCTATCCCCCCCGCCACGGAAATAGAGGGCTTATTTGGGCCATGTTGTGGGTTTTAGGGTTTAGGGTTTAGGGTTTAGGGGGGTTAGTGTCTAGGGCTTAGAATTTAGGGTTTGAGGTTGCAGTTACTTAGGTGCTGAGTACGTAACCTCTAACATTCTGGGTACGCTAAACAAAGGTTATATAGCCTTTTCTCTGCCAGAAGACCTCAGCCCCCTCGGTTCATGTCCACGTCCAAAAAAACCCTAAACCCCACAAGCTTCCATGCAGCAGCGGCTGAGCATTTTGCATGCGTCGCACGTCTGCTACGGGCTGCGGAGCAGATGCTGAACTGGCAGCGCCCAGCACCCTACCCCAGGCCCTAAACCACAGGCCTAAACCCTAAACCCCAAACCCCAAACCCTAAACCCTAAACCCCTAATGGTTGCTGGGCTACCAAGACCGTACACCAGGCCTTGGAGCAAGATCTTTTCGAGAAGAGCGACAAGTTGGATGTTGCCATGGACAACTTCAGCAGCCTCTATGCATCCTGGCAGAGTTCGGGGTTTAGGACCCTGAGCCCTAAACCCAATACACTAAACCCGAAACCCGAAACCCGAGAGTTTAGGGTTTTTAGGGCATGGAGCCAAGAATTCGTGCTTGGGGCTCACCTGACTTCCGGCTGTTCCAACGTTGCCTACCAATGGCCCCGATGATGCGAATGGAAAGCCTATAAAGCCTACAAAGCCCGGAAACCCAGAAGCCCGAAACGCTCTAAACTAAACCTGCACATCCTAAACCCTCAACCCTCAAGCCTAGCCGAAACTGCCTGCTCATGATCCTTCCCATAGGATGTCTGGGTTTAGGGTGTACCGTTTTGGCCCTGGGCTTTAGGGCTGAAGGACCGGGTTGAGGGTTTGGGGGGTTTATAACCCTACACCTTAAAACCCTCAGCTGAACCTGAAAGGCTCAGCCTTCAGTGCGAGCACCGGTTTCGGGCTTAGGGTTGAGGGTCTAGGGTTTAGGGTTTAGGGTGTAGGGTTTAGGGTTTAGGGCTTTTCAAGGGAATAAAGGAGGGACGCTCATATGGACCTCATGGGTAATGTAGAGGCTACTTCGGTATCTAAGAGTCCCTTTTTAAGGTATGTATACATATATATATATGGTTCAGCGTCGAGCGTCCTGGGCCCCCCCCCCCCCCCCCCCATGGTATCCCCCCCCCCCCCCCAAGTCTACTCTACGGTCCCTAAACCCTAAACCCTAAACCCTAAACCCTAAACCCTAAACCCTAAACCCTAAAACCTAAACCCTAACCCTAAACCCTAAACCTTAAGTCTTAAACCTTAAACCCTAAACCCTAAAACCCTGAACCCTAAACCCTAACCCTAAAACCAACCCCCAACCACACCACAGGGGGGGGGGGATCATCTTAGTACCCCATCCGCGCGTTAAACCCTAAACCCTAAACCTAAACCCTAAGACCCTAAACCGTAAACCCTAAACCCTAAACCCTAAAACCCTAAAACCCTAAAACCCCCCTAAACCCTAAACCCTAAACCCTAAAACCCTAAAACCAACCCCCAACCACACCACAGGGGGGGGGGGGGGTACCATGGGGGGGGGGGGGGGTAGGGGGGAGGGGGGGGGGGCCCGCCGGGGCTGAATCATATATATATATATATTTATTTATTTATTTATTGATTTGTTATATTTATATTTAGATTTATATATATGTATACATATATATGTATATATTATGTGGGGTTGTGGACCTGGGAACAAGATCAAGGGCCCCTTCCCGTTTAGGGTCCTAGGGGCAGGGACCCTAAACCCTGACGCGCTTCGTCGGCATATTTTTTTTTTTCCCCCTGGTGGGCCCTAAACCCTGACGCCCTTCGTCGGCATATTGATTTTCTTTCTCCTGGTGAGCCCTAAACACTGATGCCCTTCGTCGGCATGTTGTTCTTTTTCCCCTGGTGGGCCCTAAACCCTGACGCCCTTCGTCGGCATATTGTTTTTTTCTCCCTGGTGGGCCCTAAACCCTGACGCCCTTCCTCGGCATATTGTTTGTCCTGGTGGGCCCTAAACCCCGACGCACTTCGTCGGCATATTGTTCTTTTCCTGGGCCCTGAACCAGAAATTGAAATTGAGAGGGTCATTGCTGCCATATGAATTCTATTTAAGACTCAGCTGGAATCGGCCACTTTTGGCCGAACCCCGTTTTTTTTTTCACAGGGGGTCCCGTTTAGGGTCCTAGGGGAATAGGTTTTGGGACCCAGAGGGCCTGCTGGGAATGTATTGAGTGAACTTTGTAGGTTCTTAATGTTAGGGGTTTCGTGGGTGGGCGGGGTTTTTTCCAACGCTTGACAGGCTGCTTGACTAGTGAATGCTTGGACTTGAGATGCTGAACCCTAAACCCGAAACCCTAAACCCTAAACCCTAAACCCTAAATAGTAGAATTCGGAGAACTGTCCTCACATGATCTCCTCGAGTGCTGAACTCCCTTAAGACCCGACAGGTTATCCTTCCGCCCTAGAGAACTGAGTCACTAGGTCGCCCTCGAGAGGTTAGGGTTTAGGGTTTAGGGTTTAGGGTTTAGGGTTTAGGGTTTAGGGTTTAGGGTTTAGGGTTTAGGGTTTAGGGTTTAGGGTTTAGGATGTAGGGTTTAGGGTTTAGGGTTCAGGGTTCAGGGTCCAGCAGCTCCGGATCGAGCAGTTTTATGGTAGTGTTATATCTACGGCTCGGATACAACACCCACCCACCCAGAGAATCCCATAACATTAAGAAACCATAAAGTACCTTCATACAAAAGTTCTCTTCAATGAAGACTACGGCTACAGAACAAATTCGTTCCTTTTAAAATCCGCCCTCACAGGGGTGGGTGGGTGTGGTGGGTTGGGGGGGGGGGGGGTGGGGTGGTGGGGGGGTGCTGACGTGCTTTGCCCACCAATTTTTGTGCCTTGCCCACCAATTTTTTGGCCTTGCCCATGAATTTCAATTTTGCCTTGCCCACGAATTTTTGTGCCTTGCCCATTAGGGTTTATATATATATATATATATATATTTCTTATTTATAGTAAGAGAGGTTTAGGGTTTAGGGTTTAGGGTTTAGGGTTTAGGGTTTAGGGTTTAGGGTTTGCTGTGCCTCTTCTCTGACCCAGGTAGAAGCAGCCTTGAAAGTCCACGCGACGACAAGGTCAACCAGCGGAACGTGGAATGTAGGGACAGATAATCAAGGGACTAAAAGAGGGGGTTTAGGGTTTAGGGTTTAGGGTTTAGGGACCCTTACAAGGGACCCTAGGGATATTTAGGGGTTATTTAGGGGCTGCTAAGGCATATAGGGACTATACAAGGTATTTATGGGGGTTATAGATGGGTTATATCGGGGGATAGGAGTAAGGGTCCAGGGTAGGGGTCCCTCCTTAGACCCCCTACGATAACCTTGGCCTGTTCTCTGATGTCAGTACGGGTGTCCATCCTTTTCCCATTATCAAACTAGGTCCCCTAAACCCTAAACCGAATCCCTAAACCCTCAGCCTAAACCTTAGGTGGCTGTCATTCATTTGGCGAGGGCTTGCGGACAGCGTTTCATCTGTCAGAGATGTGGGGTTTTGGGTTTAATGGCTTCTGAAACTATCTTAGCCACGAACCCTAAACGAGTTTAGGCGTACATGAGGGCTATGACTCAGCCCTGTTCGCACAATGCCACTTGACTGTAAGGGTCAAGCTTGAAAGAGCTTACGTGGACACACGGCGTAAGAAGGGTTTGGGTTCTTGGGCTTTAGGGTGAATAAGGGCACGCAATGTACGTGCTCCACCTCTCCGCCTCTAAGGATCGTAGTCAGCGATCTGTCCTATAGACAGCATGCCCTTGTGGAGAAGATGACGAAACAGCAGCTCGGCCAGTTCTTCTTTCTTGGAGCTGGTTTAGGGTTTAGGGTTTAAGGTTTAGGGTTTAGGGTCTGTTCCAGGACCTCAATCACAGCCCTGAATCCCTAAATCCCCTAAATCCCCAAACCCTAAAGGGTTGCTCTACGAGGCTGCTTGTTGGTGTAGTCAGAAGTAGAACCTCCAGGGGTATGCCTAGACCCCGCACCCCAAACCCCAAACCCCAAGCCCTAAACCCTAAACCCCTAAACCCCTAAACCCTACACCCTAAACCCTAAGCCCTAAACCTTAATCCTAGAAGCGCCTAAACCCCACCGGGTTATAAAAAAGGATCTTTTGGAGCAGCCAAGGGAACCTCATCGCAAGGTTTAGGGTTTAGGGTTTAGGGTTTAGGGTTTAGGGTTTAGGGTTTAGGGTTTAGGGTTTAGGGTTTAGGGTTTCAGGGTTTAAGATTAAGGTTTCAGGGTTCAGGGTTCAGGGTTTAAGGTTTAGGGTTTTGAGGAGGCCTGCGTCTGCATCTTTGAATGCCACGGTTTAGGGTTTAGGGTTTAGGGTTTAGGGTTTAGGGTTTAGGGTTTAGGGTTTAGGGTTTAGGGTTTAGGGTTTAGGGTTTAGGGTTTAGGGTTTAGGGTTTAGGGTTTAGGGTTTAGGGTTTAGGGTCCGAGAGGGATTTCACTGTTTAGAGTCTCTAGGGTTTACGGCTTAAGGTCCCTGCAGCACGCAAGGTAGCACACGCAAGCAGCTTGAGGTTTAGGGGCCCAGGGTTTTAGGCCCGTTGCCAAAAATGCACGCTTCTGAATTGCTTGTAGCGTCAAATTACCCTAAACCCTAAACACTATGAACCGGTGCGCCAGGGCCCCAATCAATCCTTACAACCCTAACAGCCTAAGGGTTTAGGGTTTAGGGTTTAGGGTTTAGAAATTACACCCTACAACTAAAAAACCCAAAACTACCGGCCCGGGTCCGTCGTGCCGAGGGCGCTAAAGATCGCGCTGAAAGACACTGCCGTGAACGAAACAGGCTTGGGCTTAGGGTTTAGGGTCTGGTCGAGAGTTGTCAATGGGCGTGTTTAGGGTTTACCCCGGATCCCTAGACCCTAAACCCTAAACACTAAACCTAAACCCTGAACTCTGAGCATGAACCCTACTTTATAACGACTCACTGGGGTCCCCGATCCTCCAGGTACAGCAGAGCTTGAGGTTCAATATTTGGGGAGGGTTTAGGGTTCAGGGTTTAGGTTCAGGGTTTTGGGTTCAGGGTTTTGGGTTCAGGGTTCAGGATTTAGGGTTTAGGCTTTAGGCTTTAGGATGTAGAGTGGGGGCACATCCAGGTGTTCTAACTCCACGTCAAGCCTACCGGAGCCCTAAGATGGCAAAACACCAGAAGCTGATTTTATGTTTCAGGGCGTAAAAGCCTAAACCCCGCAACCGAAGCCCCTAAAGCCTTGGGGCCTAAACCCTGTTCCTGTAAGCTGAATATTCCAACCACTTGACCTTTGCTAGAAAGCCCTGATTGACTATACCGAAGGCTCTGGCTTACGAGTCAAGCGGGGGGGGGGGAAATCCAAGCCACAGCCCTAAACCGGGGTTTGGGCTTTAGGGACTGGGGTTTAGGGTTTAGGGTTTAGGGTTTAGGGTTTAGGGTTTAGGGTTTAGGGTTTAGGGTTTAGGGTTTAGGGTTTAGGGTTTAGGGTTACCTAAACCCCTAAGACCTGGACCCTAAACACCCTTGAGGACCCCATAGCACCCGCTTGTTCACAAGGCCGCTTCGAACAAACGGTCGGGTATCTTCAGGCCACACACTGAGGGGCATAGGGTTTAGGGTTTAGGGCTTAGGGTTTAGGATTAGGGATTAGGGTTTAGGGTTTAGGGCTTAGGGCTTAGGGTTTAGGGGTTTAGGGTTTGGGGCTGACGAAGAAGCGCATAGACTCTCCAAAGTGGCATATTCCGGCTTAGAGGTTGAGGCCCCCCCCCCCCCCGTCGCCGACCCCCGAGCTTTAAGGTGGTGGCTAGGGTTTGGGGTTTACGGTTTAGGGTTCGGGGTTCAGGGTTCAGGGTTCAGGGTCTAGGATTCAGGGTTTAGGGTCTAGGGATTGGGGTTCAGGGTCTAGGATTCAGGGTTTAGGGTGAGGGTTTGGGGCTGACGAAGAAGCGCATAGACTCTCCAAAGTGGCATATTCCGGATTAGAGGTTGAGCCCCCCCCCCCCCGGCTAGGGTTTAGGGTTTAGTGTTTAGTGTTTAGGGTTTAGGGTTCAGGGTTCAGGGTCTAGGATTCAGGGTTTAGGGTTCACTGTGCTGTCGTGTTTCTTTCCACCCCGAACCTGAAGACTTCCGGGCTTCAATAGCCCTGGAGTTAGGGTTTTAGGTACCATAAACCCTCAACCCTGAACCCTAAACCCTAAACCCCAAACCCTAAACCCTAAACCCTAAACCCCCCAAGCTTCGAATGCACATCAGAGAAGTTATGCACTGGCAAGTCGAGCTGTGCCTGTTCTTCAGTCCAAAGGTGAAGAGTTGCCCGATTTCGGGTTAGGCGTTGGGGTTTAGAGTTTAGGGTTTAGGGGTTTAGGGGTTTAGGGTTTAGGGTTTAGCGTTTAGGGTTTTGAGGGCTTAGTTTTTTTTTAAAGATAAAGTACGGTTAATTTTTGGGGTTATCAGGAGGCGGCCTCTACTAAACAGCGGACCCTAGAAGGGACCTTAGAGAAGTGACCATACACCGTGAGCCATAACACCCTCAACCCTAAACCCTAAACCCTAAACCCTAAACCCTCAACCCTCAACCCTCAACCCTAAACCCGAAACCCTAAACCCTAAACCCTAAACCCTAACACCCTAAGCGCCAGACCCGAAGACTTCACACAACCAAGCTCCTGAAACGTTGAGGGGCAACCCTAAACCTCTGAGCCCCTAAAACCCTAAACCCTAAACCCTAAACCCTAAACCCTAAAACCCTAAACCCTAAAACCCCTGAGCCCAAGGCGGGCCACGAAGAGCTGCTTCTGGGATCAAAGACCTCCGCCATTTTGAAGACGGCCCTGCGGCCGCGAGTGAAGGTTCAGGGTTTAGGGTTTAGGGTGTAGGGTTTAGGGTTTAGGGTTCAGAAGTTCAGGGTTTAGGGTTTTAGGGTTTAGTTTTTAGTGGCCCTGGAGGGCCATTACAGTTCCTCAATGCGCCGGGTTCAGGGACGTTTGAAGGGCTGCGGACAAGCCAGATGAACCCTCCCGTCCTTAACGCGTGCCTAAGAGCCCTAAACCCTGGGCCCAAGACCCGAAGCTCTACTTGCCCAACCCTTCATCAACCCCAAGCCCGACCTATCCCAAACCTCCAAACTCCGAACCCATCTATGTCCATTACGAGCCTCGCCCGAACCCGAACCCGAACCCGAACCCGAACCCGAACCCGAACCCCCCCCCTCCCCCCCACAAAAAAAAGTCGCCGAACCCGAACCCGAACCCGAACCCGAACCCGAACCCGAACCCGAACCCGAACCCCCGAACCCGAACCCGAACCCGAACCCGAACCCGAACGAAACCCGAACCCGAACCCGAACCCGAACCCGAGCCCGAACCCGAACCCCCCCCCCCCCCCCCCACACACAAAAAAAAATCGCCCGAAACCCGTACCCGAACCCGAACCCGAAACCGAACCCGAACCCAACCCGAACCCGACCCGAACCCGACCGAACCCGAACCCGAACCCGAACCCGAACCCCCCCCCCCCCCCTAAAAAAAAGTCAACCCGAACCCGAACCCGAACCCGAACCCGAACCGAACCCGAACCCGAACCCGAACCCGCACCCGAACCGAACCCGAACCCGAACCCCCCACACACACACACGAACCGCGAAACCCCAACCCGAACCCCGAACCGGAACCCGAACCCGAACCGGACCCCCCCCCCCCCCCCCCCCCCCCCCGAACCGAACCCGAACCCGAACACCCCCCCCCCCACAAAAAAAAAGTCGCCCGAACTCGAGCCCGAGCCCGAACCCGAACCCGAACCCGAGCAGGAGCCCGAGCCCAGCCCGAGCCCGAACCCGAACCCGAACCCGAACCCCCCGGGATCGGGTTCGGGTTCGGGTTCGGGGGTGTGGTTTTTTTTTTGGCGGGGGGTGGGGTTGTTGGGGTTGGAGATCGGGGTCTCTCTGCGGTCCCCGGGGGGGGGGGGAAAGCCCATGGATCCAGAAGTTAAAAAAAATTAAATCCTGATTTAATTGTTGTGTTTGGGTTGGGTTTTGACCTACCTCGACATACCTTCTCCCTACAAAAACACAATTAACTCGTGATTTAATTGTGTTTCTTTGCGTTTGACTGGAAGACAATTAAATCGTGATTTAATGGTATAGCAAAGACTTGTGCTAATTGGTACCTGTTTGCACCATTAAATCATGATTTAATTGTACTATTATGACTATTATTACGATTAGTCTTATTATTCCTATTACTATGAGTCTTACTACTACTATTATTATTATTATTATGACTACTAGTCTTAATATTACTATTACTATTAGTATTACCATTATTATTCTTATTCTTCTTCTTATTCGTATTTTCTTATTATTATTACTATTACTATTACTCGTATTACTGTTACTATTGTTATGAGTAGTATTATTATTCTTCTTATTGTTACTACCATTATAATTATTACTATTACTATTACTCGTATTACTGTTACTATTATTATGAGTAGTATTATTATTATTCTTATTGTTACTACCATTATTATTACAACTATTAATATTCCTATTACTATCATTATTACTATTACGATTACTATTACTATTACTATTACTATTACTATTACTATTACTATTACTATTACTATTACTATTACTATTACTATTACTATTACTATTACTATTACTATTACTATTACTATTACTATTACTATTACTATTACTATTACTTACTCTAGGGGGAACAATTAAATCGTGATTTAATTGTTGAAAAGGTAGGGGAACAATTAAATCTTCGACAATCACCTCACTGCCACGCCATCAACATTCCGGTGTAGCTGTAGTTCGTTATCTGGTTGTCCCTAATTTCATGGGTGTCCTAGTGGTTAAGGTGGTTCCCGATCCGACCCATATTCAGGCTTGGTCATTGATTCATGTCCATTAAATCCTGATTTAATTCTGCTGCGGGTTGGGGTCGTCTAGCATAAACAATTAAATCCTGATTTAATTGTTTCTGCGGGTTGGGGTCGTCTAGAAGAAACAATTAAATCCTGATTTAATTGTTTTCCGTGAGCAGCTTGCCGGCATGGCATGCTACGTCGCGCGACGTTAACAGGCAATTAGATCGAGAGTTAATTGTGCTGGACCTAAGGGGCGTCGAGCCGGCCCGATGCCGGTCAATTAACTTCAGAGTTAATTTTCCTTAACTCTTGGATCCACTGTCTTCCTTAGCGGGGGGGGGTTCAGGATCGGGTTCGGGTTCGGGCTCGGGGGCGGGTGTGTGGTTTTTTTTTTTGGCTCAGTCGGAACCCCTGAACCCGAACCCGATCCCGAACCTCCCGAACTCGAACCAGTTCCGGTTCGGGTTCGGGGGCACGCGGGGCACTTACTGCATTTGTCCCAACAGTCCTCAATTAGAGGGATTATACCGGGGGGGCACACAAAAAATCCCTATGAAGGACTGTTCGTATAAGAGGGACCTAAACACTAAACCCTAAACCCTAAGCCCTAAACCCTAAACCCTAAACCCTAAACCATCCCAATCCCAAGTTCCGAGCCGAGGTTGCCGTTCCAAGGACGACGCGCGTCTGCCTGCTCAACTTGATGTTCCAAGTGGACAACGAGATCAAGGTAGGGTTTAGGGTTTAGGGTTTAGGGTTTAGGGTTTAGGGTTTAGGGTTTAGGGTTTAGGGTTTGGGGTTTGGGGTTTAGGGTTTAGGGTTTAGGGTTTAGGGTTTAGGGTTCAGAACAGGGCTCAGGGCTTTAGGGGTTGAGGGCTTTCGGTAGGCTGAGGCATCGCAGGGTGTTGCCTAAGCCCAAGCCCCTAACCCTCAACCGTCAACCCTGAACCCTAAACCCTGAACCCTAAACCCTAAACCCTATACCCTAAACCCTAAACCCTAAACCCTAAACCCTAAACCCTAAACCCTAAACCCTCCCGAAAGACCCCTGAGGCGCTGATTGCGGTCTTGCAGCAGCTCTTCGGCGCGAAGGCAGGGCTGAGGGTTCAGGGTTCAGGGTTCAGGGTTCAGGGTTTAGGGTTTAGGGTCTAGGGTCTAGGGTCTAGGGTGTAGGGTCTAGGGTTTAAGGCATCTCACCTGCCCACACCTCAACCTCCAACCTGGCCAAGTAAGCAGCCTTTTGACATTGAGGGCCAGCGCGAAGCTCCCGACAGCAAACTGCAGTGCGGAGTGATTCATGTTTTCTTTTCGGCATAGCGTAGGGTTTAGGCATTAGGGCATTCGGGCAGTTTCTTTCGGTGTCTTCAGTCTATTTCAAAGGATCATGCCTACGAAAGGGGCCCGGCTAAACCCTAAACCCTAAACCCTAAACCGATGAATTTTGGAGATCCAATCCCTCAGCTTCTTCATCTGAAGTGGGGAGGGATCTGAGCTGTTAATCCGGGGACTCTGTAGCAGGCTGGCTAATATAGGAGTCGGAATAATTACTAGCCGTTTTCCCTCGTGGTCTGTAATTTTTACTATAATACCCCCCAAAGCCCTTAGATATACACACATTCAGGCCCGTTTATTATAAAAAGGTTTAAGAAGTTGAGGGGCTGGATATCTTGTTCGAGAGCCGGGTGGAGGTGGGGGGCTGAAACATTCTGAAGTAGGCTGGCCAGGGCATGTTGACCCCAGCATCTCCACACTGGGCAGCTAAACTAGGGTTTAGGATTTGGTGTCCCCCCTGTGCCCCCAAATCAAGTAGAGTGGCTCCCTAAACCCTAAACCCTAAACCCTAAACCCTAAACCCTAAAGGAGGGCAATTCGAAGTAAGACAGTGAGGGACCGAAAACCTTCTTTCAGGATCCAGCAGCTCAGTTTCATCTGCTTGGTAGCCCAGAGTCGCCCTTGATTGGGTTCTAACTAGGCTCCACAACCAACACTGGAAGGGGTACCCAAATTAAGACATGGAATGGGCCCTAAACCCTAAACCCTAAACCCTAAACCCTAAACCCTAAACCCTAAACCCTAAACCCTAAACCCTAAACCCTAAACCCTAAACCCTAAACCTTTTGGCAAAAACGAATGTGCTGGCAGAAAGGTTTGTCGGGTTTAGGTTTTAGGATTCGCGCGCAAAGAAGCCCTACACCCCGAAGCCCAAGCCCCGACCCCGAAGCCCTTGGCCCACCCTAAACCCTAAACCCTAAACCCTAAACCCTAAACCCTAAACCCTAAACCCTAAACCCTAAACCCTAAACTCTCACCTCCCTAAATCACCTAAATCCCGAAGCCCCGAAGAACCGAATGCTGCAAGAAAAGCCTGCGTATGGAAGCTTCAGTGATCACGATTCCCTTATGAGCCCTTGTGAACCAAAACCATTTTCGTCCTAGGTTCCTCATGTTTCTAAGCTTGTTGCGCTACTAGCAGGAATCTAAGGCAGCTAAGGTCTTTAAGGTTTAGGGTTTAGGAACCCTACAGAATTTAAGGGTACCTAACCCAATGAGGAATATCAATTTCAGTTTTCAATATTATCCCAACCATGAACTAGTTTAGGGTTTAGAGTTTAGGGTTTGGGGTTTAGGGTTTAGGGTTACATACACCGTGAAGCCAGGATTTCCTGAGCAATCACGTCGGCTTCATCGCCGCCGAAGCGGCCAACCCCCTGTTAGTGCAGGCTTCGATTTCTGCAGGGTTTTTCAATTGAGGGCTTAGGCTTTAGGGGTTAGGGTTTAGGGTTTAGGGGTTTAGGATTTAGGGCTTAGGCTGTAGGGTTGCATGTTTAGGCAAGATGTGCTCAATGGGAGTTTCGAGCTTATGAGGCGTGGTTTGGTTTAGGGTTTAGGGCTTAAGGGTTCAGGGTTTAGGGTTTAGGGTTTAGGGTTTAGGGTTTAGGGTTTAGGGTTTAGGGTCTCAGGTTTAAAGGTATCTTGAGAGGCGCACCCGAAACCCTTAACCTTCAGACAAAGGCTTTCACCAGAAAACCTCCGCCCCTCAGGTACTACTACTACTACTACTACTACTACTACTACTACTACTACTACTACTACTACTACTACTACTACTACTACTACTAGTACTAGTTGCTTAAGAACCCCAAAGGGGCCTCTATTTCAGATCAACCGCTGCAGAGGGAGAGAGAGAGAGAGAGAGAGTGAGTAAGAGAGAGGGATAGAGGGAGCGCGAGACGGGAGAGAGAGAGAGAGGGGGAGAGAGAGGGAGAGGGAGAGAAAGAGAAACAGGAGCAGAATGAGAAAGATATCGAAGGAGAGAGCGAGAGAGAGAGGGAGGAAAAATCAAGAAAGAGGTAAATCCCACATACAGATGCATAATGCCTATCTGTGCATACATGAGAGTATGTACACATTGCTGCACACACATTGTACATTGTTTAAGGTTTTTAGGACGTGCCAAACGGAAGCGCGCTTTGTGAGCGCGCATTAGTCTGCAGACCTCGCCAAGACCGCCCACTGACAACTCTCATGGAATTCTTGCCTTCCTTCTGTTTAGTATGAAACTCTTCACTTAGGCCTCCTTGGAGTTGTGCCACAGGGGTCGCTTGGAGCACTTGGGACACGTGGGCCGTCACTTGGGTCACTTGGGGTCAGACTTGGAGGTCTTGGCAAATTTGGGGGGGGGGGGGGGGGGGGGGGACTGGGAACACTTGGTTTGTTTGGATCACTTGCCTTGCAACTTGGGACACGTGGCACATTTTCGTGTGCGCTGGGAACACTAGGGTTGCTTGTGTCACTGAGGACACTTCATTCACTCGGACACGTGGGTCACCTGGGACTTGGGTCGCTTGGGACATGGAACACCGGCGTCACTTGGAACACTGGGGTCACCCAAAAAGTTCGGATGCTTGGGTCGTTCGGAGCACTTAGGGCGCTTGGGAGACTTCGAGCACTCTTGGGACCTTGGAGCTCCTGGGGGGGGCAGTTTCACTCTGGACTCTCCTTCACTTGGGACACTGGGGTTACCCGGATCACATGGGTGACTTCCAGGCATGTGCCGCAAGGGCCACTTAAACTAACCTTGGTTCAGTCACTCATGTCACTTTATGACACCCAAGAGACTTGGGACACTTGTCACTTGGGCCGTTCGGAGCACTTGCGGCTCCTGGAACACGTGGCTCACCTGGAACCCTTGGGAGCACTTGAAGTACTGGGGCTGGGGACACTTCATTCGCTCGGCCATTGGGCCCACTTCGGGCGCCTGGACCACTTGTGACTCTTCCAGGGATGTGCCACAGGGGCCGTCACTTGGGACGTTTTGCGTCGCTTGGCGCGCGTGGGTCGCTTAGGTCAGTTTGAGCACTTCGGGCACTTGGGTCGGGGAACGTGGCTCACTGGCGAGCTCTGAAACAACGGGCCAGCAGCAGGCCGACCTCCCAGGACCGTATCCAAGGGCCTCCCATCAATCCTTATAGGTCTTTGCAGCCCTGGACATCTACATAGGACACCCTGCAACCCGAAACCCTAAACCCTTAATCCTAAACCTTTCATGGCCTACGAAGCAGCCGCGCGACCGAAGGCCTTTGAAGCCTTCCAAGCCGGATGGGCTGCTCGAGCGTTGAGAGGTTAGGGTTCAAATTTTGGCGGCTTTTGGGTTTCTGACTGCAGGTTCAGGATTTCGGGCATGTAGGGTAACCCTAAACCCTAAACCCTAAACCCTAAACCCTAAACCCTAAACCCTTGGGGTTTGGGGCCTACGGCTTGCAGGGTGTGGGCGTTGGACGTCTAGAGGGTTTAGGCCTCCAAAGGACGGCTTGGAGGCTTGGAGGTGGGTTTAGGGGTTTGGGGTTTAGGGTTTAGGGTTTAGGGTTTAGGGTTTAGGGTTTAGGGTTTAGGGTTTAGGGTTTAGGGTTTAGGGTTTAGAGGGTGTAGGGTAGGCTTGTAGGGTTTGGGGTTTCCCGAAGAAAGAGATCCTAGTTGAAAACCGGCGGTTTCGGGTTTTGGGTTTGGGGGTTTGGTTGCGAGAGGTAGTTGGGGGTCAACACGAGGTGTCAAGGCAAGTTCACTGGCACCCATGACGCTACAACTCGGAACTTGACGCAGTGGGCTTGGGCCCAGAAGCAACCCTGAACCCGAAACCCTAACTTCAGGTTTCGGGTTCGGCGAAAGAAAGGCCTAAACCCTCTAAACCCCCAAATCCCAAGTTCCAAACACCCAAACCCCCAAAACCCCGAACCCCTCAACCCCCCCAAAACCGCAACCCACCCGAAACCCCCCCAACCCCTAAAACCCCAAACCCTGAAAACCCCGTGAGCACTAAAGCATAAACCACAAAACGCCGGGACTCCTAGCCCTAAACCCTAAACCCTGAACCCTGAACCGTAAACCCCCAACACTCCCAAAACCCCCCGAACCCCTATGAGCCATACCTGAAGTATGAGGAAAGCTTTCGCACTGACGATGTTGCTCGGAGCCAAGGCGCCCACTGCAGCTTTGCACGTACTTGACATCCCTAAACCCTAAACCCTAAACCCTAAACCCTAAACCCTAAACCCTAAACCCGAAACCCTAAACCCTAAACTCTAGGTAGCAAGTCCCATGAACCATTCAGCTTGGGGCTCCCGCCCTTGGCTTAGGTTAAGGGTTTAGGGTTTAGGGTTTAGGGTTTAGGGTTTAGGGGTTAGGGGTTAGGGGTTAGGGGTTAGGGGTTAGGGTTTTTCGGGTTTAGTACTTTGAGGGTTTAGGGCTGTAGGGTTTTAGGGTTCGGTGGGGTGTTGGGCTTTGGGGTTTGAGGCTTTAGGGTTTGGGGGTTCGCCAACGGCTTTGGGGATGTAGGGTTCGCTTTAGGGTTTAGGGTTTGGGGTTTGAGGGGGGTTTGAGGGGGGGTTGGGGGGGCTTGGAATGGGGGCTTGGGGAAACGGATTGGCAGCTTGGGCTTGGGGGGGCTTGATGGGGCTCAGTGGTTTGGTGGTTCGTTTCGCGTTTGGGTTGGGGGGGGGGGGGGGGGGGGGGGGGGGAGTTTGGGGTTTGGGCGTTTGAGGGTTTTAGGGTTTAGGGTCTGTGGGTTTGCAACTGGGTTAAGGGGTTGGGGGGCTTTAGGGCTTTGCGTTTTAGGGTTTTGGGGTTTAGGGGTTTGAGGGTTGAGGGTTTCAGCATTTTGGGGCTCAAGGTTTTAGAGTTTGGTCCCGCCACAAGATATCCATTGTATCCCGCTCAGTCACAGGGGCCCCCCCCAAAAATGAGCAAACCAAAAAAGAAAACAACAGGCACCCTAGTCTAGTGATCCCCATATCTGCATGTTGAGGTGCTTGGCTTGGAGGTATCTCCGAGGTGAAGGCTTATTGTTTGTTTCTAAGCCTTCGTTGTGGAGGTACAAACCCTAAACCCTAAACCCTAAACCCTAAACCCTAAACCCTGAACCCTGAACCCTGAACCCTGAACCCTAAACCCTAAACCCTAAACCCTAAACCCGAAGCCTTCTCTAGAAAGTCGACTCTCGGAATCATGCAAACCAAAGTGCTGCTCCGAAACCCCAGCCGAAAACTAGCACGCTAAGGGTTAGGGGTTTAGGGTTTAGGGTTTAGGGTTTAGGATTTAGGGTTTAGGGTTTAGGGTTTAGGGTTTAGGGTTCAGGGTTCAGGGTTTAGTGTTTAGGGTTTAGGGTTGGTAAGGTTTAAGGGCTGAGGGGTTTGATGGTTTGGGGCCTTCCCAGACCCCCTAACTATATCCCCCTTGGGAATTGTTTTTTTGTTCATATAAAACCCAAGAGGATATTCAAAAGTAATATGTTTATTAAGGTTTTAAATATGTTTATTAAGTTTTTAAGGGGAGTATAGCTAAGAACAAGCTAGAAACGTAGTACCAGCACTATTCAGTTCATTACAGCAAGCAGTACATGGCCAGTTGGAGATGTTAACTCGCATGATCCCCCACATAGAAGCGGTTTCTTGGTAACCCTAAACCCTAAACCCTAAACCCTAACCCTAAACCCTAAACCCTAAACCCTCATGAAGCTTAAAGAGCTCTTGCCACTCCGCACGCCGGTTTCCTCAGACCTCCGTGTTGCGTACATCTTCTCGAACCCCAACGCCGTGGGATCGAAGGAGCTGCTATATCCCCCCCGGGGGTTTAGGGTTGAGGGTTGAGGGTTTAGGGTTTAGGGTTTAGGGTTTAGGGTTTATATAAAACCCAAGAGGATACTAGCATTTGTTATTAAGGTTCTAAAGGGGAGTATAGGCTGCCAGCCCAGAATGCACTACAAGCCCTTCCAGCCTTTCTTGGGGGCAGGGTAGGGGGGTTTGAAAAATCAACCTCAGGACACTTCAGAGATTTCCTGAAGCCCTAGACCCGAAACCCTAAACCCCAAACCCTAAACCTAAACCCAAACCCCACACCCTAAACCCTAAACCCCAAACCCTCAACCCAAACCCCAAACCCCTGAGTGCTGGTTTCGAGTCTCGGGGGTAGTTCTGCTCAGTAACGAGGAAGGGGCCCAAGTGGTTTAAAACCCGTAAGTCGCATCATAGGGTTTAGTTAGGGCTTTAGGGTTTAGGGTTTAGGGTTCAGGGTTCAGGGTTTAGGGTTTAGTTTGGGGTTTAGGGTTTAGGGTTTAGGGGTTTAGCTTCTATAGGGGACTATGTAGGTAGATTCGGGTATTATAGGGTGGTTTAGGGTACCCGCATGGGCTGCAACACCTACTACCCTTCTGATTGCAACCCTTTATGCACTACTTAGAACATTGCTTCCCAGATCTTCCAAAACCCCTTCATTGAGGAGTATACCCTAATTCAGAATAAGGATCCTCAGCCCTACCCTAAACCCTAAACCCTAAACCCTAAACCCTAAACCCTAAACCCTAAGATATTCCTTAGTCAAGGGGTTGTGGAAGATCTGGGTTGCAACTGCCCAGACCCTAAACCCGGACTCTTCATTCGGCCGTTCTCTTCTGAAGTATGAGGGTTTAGGGTTTAGGGTATGAATACCCCTTTCACTTGTCGGCAGCCCCTTGGTCCCCGTCTGTTTATGGTTGACTGACTGAACTTCTGAGGCAGCCACTGGGAGCGTCGTGTGGGTCTCAACCCCCGCTGTGAGATTGGGCGGACAAACCCTACACAAAATCGCGCCTGGGTAGGGTTGAAATTTAGGGCTTCGGGTTTAGGGCTTAGGGTTGAGTTCGCCTGCGCAGGATAACTTCGACTTTGCCCCGGGCGCAGAGGAGTATCACCAAGCACACGCACAGACGCCTGCCTAGACCCCAAACCCTGAGCCCAAGATCCGAAACCCTGCCCCAAGCCAAAGAGATCTTGCTCACACCCTGCTCCCTTTCCGAGGGATCGTTGCAGATCCCAAAAACCCAAAACTCTACAGCAACCCCCCCCCCCCCCCCCCCTGCCCCCCCGCCCACAAAAAAAACATGGACCCTGGAATCTAAACCCTAAATCCTAAACCCTGAACAATAAAACTACAGAACGCTGGCCGAAACTCCTAAACCCGAAGCTCTCAAAGCCTCAACCCTGGGTTTCTCGAAGTTGGAGGCTGTTTCGGTTGGGTCCTGTTGTTGGGGGAGATCTGAGGCGCCCAGCCAGGTCGGGCAATAGGGTCTGGGAGTGTAGGGGTGCAGGGTTTGGGGTTCGATGAAACACCACGGACACGTGCAAAAGAGTACTCATTCTGGTTCTTGGGGGTTGTCCAGGGTCTTTTGCTTGCAGTGGGAGGGTTTAGGATGGACGCCCAGGTATCACCCAGTGTATCGAGATATTCTTTATGCCCGCACCTTGGCAAATGTGGCGACACCTGGGGGGTCGATGAAAAGCATGGCAATGTACAACCGATAGGCGTCTGCCTCAGAGGGAACGGGGATTTAGGGTTTAGGGTTTAGGGTTTAGGGTTTAGGGGGGGGGGGGGGGGAATTCACCTTCAGGGGTGCCTTGCGCGTCTCAGTGGGGGTACTTTGGGTTGCTGTACGGGGGTTTCGCACTCCAGGGTCCCAGTATAGAGATTCATGGGGCTTGCCCGCTAAATGCGACTGATTCCGAAGTATTCGTGTGGAACGCTATAAAAAGGTCCTTAAGCCCAAGCAAGACCCTAAACCCCATCCATCACGTGGAGGTATAAGCAGGGTTTTGACCTCATCTAGTCCCAAGAACCTTCATGTGAACCCTTTACCCAGAGAACAAGAAGCCGATGTGAACCCTTTAAACCCAGATGAACAAGAAGCCGCTTACTAACAGCACGCTCCTTAAACCCGAACACCGGCTTTTGAAATGGTTCAGGGGTTAGGGTATGCTTTCAGGTACAGTCCTCAACCAGAGATGCGTTGAAGTTCCGCCCAGGTAATTACTACGACATTTTCTTTTTCGACCTCCGCGGAAATCTGATCTACTCAGCTGCGTGGCTGCACCAGTCGAGGTGGCGGTGGCTTGTGGGCGAAACCTCCGCATCAAACCTGACACGCCTGCCCAAACCCATCAAAGCCCAGCAAAAGGGTTTCGGGTTTAGGTTTAAGAGTTTTGGGTTTAGGGTTGAGGGTGTAGGGTTTTGGGTATCTGAGCCTCTGAGACCTGAATCCTTTCTTTCTCTTTCCCAGCGAAATTTGAAACCCTACACCCCAAACCCTCAACCCTAAACCCTAAACCCTCGGCCCCTGAATCTTGGACTCTGCCGTGTTTAGGGCTCGCCGGCCAGGAAGAGTGGTGCAGTGGTTGCAAAGGGGTTAGAGAAAGGTTCAGGGTTTAGGGCTAGGATTTAGGGTTGAGGGTTTAGGGTTTAGGGTTTAGGGTTCGTGCTCCGGCCTTTAAGCACGAGATTTAAGGACTTTTCGGGTTCAGGCCTCGGGGTGCCTCGATGGAGGGGGATGTGCCGGCCTAGGCCCTGAGTTTAGGGTTTAGGGTTTAGGGTTTAGGGTTTGGGGTTTAGGGTTTAGGGTTTAGGGTTTAGAAGTGCCAAGGCGCGCGCCCCCTGCATTGAAGGAACCCGCCCCTAACCGCTCCGAAATTGCCTTTGACGACCTTTTTGTGTCGCAGGGCTTCCTCGCTTTCAGCCCTACACCCTAAACCCTAACCCTAAACCCTTATAAGTTGCACGGGTGCAGACTTCAGGGTCCCTGTTTTCTGCCGGCTCACTGCTCGGGATGGAAAGCCACTGGCCACAGATACCATGGCCCCTGGTTCCTCGTAGGGAATGAGGGAATTCGGGCCCTATTAAAATATATATACCCATACCCTTTAAGGGATGACATAGGGGACCTCGTTCCCTCATTCCCTACTTAGACCAGCCAGTTGTTGATCGCAACGGCCTGACGGGCCTGCTGCCCTCCGAATGAGCCTTCAACCAACCAGAGAGGGCTTCCGGCTCTGTTGGGTGTAGCGTTTAGGGTTTAGGGTTTTGGGTTTAGGGTTTAGGGTTTAGGGTTTAGGGTTCCCCGGGCTCACTGGGCTACAGGAGCAAACGCGCAAAAACAAATCCGCGCACCCCGTTCTGAAGGTGAAGCCCTGCCAAAACCCTGCGTTAGGGCTTAGGGTTTAGGGTTTATAGGGTTTATGGGGTTTATAGGGTTTATAGGTTTATAGGGTTTATAGGGTTTATAGGGTTTAACAGGTTGAGAGTTCTTATGGGGTTTAGAGGGTTTATAGGGCTTATTGGGTTTATAGGGTTTATGGGGTTTATAGTGGAAACTGCCCAGGTTTACAAGGAACTGGACTATGCCACGAACTTCGCCGCTAATGGCACGGGTGTGTGGAAGGACTCGGGCCTTGGCGAGGCACCGTTGCCTGTGAGGGCAGGGTTGCCGGGGGGGGGGGGGGGGGTGGGGTTTAGGGTTTGGGGTTTGGGGTTTGGGGTTTAGGGTTTAGGGTTTGGGGTTTGGGGTTTGGGGTTTAGGGTTTAGGGTTTAGGGTTTGGGTTAGGGTTAAGGGTACAGGGGTGGAGGGCGCGGGCTTACTGAGAGCCTGCAATGTTTTTGGCACATATGGTTTCGGGCCGAGTGACCACGACTGGCTTCCCTCTCCAGACGGCTTCGAGCGATGTAAGATGCCCTGAGTTCTTCACCGTACCCTACTTGGTTGTCCAGGGCAGTTAGAACTGGGGATGAAGTAGCTTGTCTTGAAACGTAAAACTGGTCATAAGCTTCTTAATGCACACTTCCTTTGTGGTACTTTACTGTAACTTTAGATCCTTACCTTTTTTGGGTTTATTGGGTTTCTTATTAAGGCAGCTAAAAGTTTAATTTATAGCTACCCTCCTGAGTGCAGCCAAGCTTCCGAACCCCACACGTATTGGATAGAAGGATGGTGCCTGTCAGTCACAAAGTGCTGGCTGGTTCTGCGGAGGGAATTGAGGGAGTGAGGTACCCTACACCATCATTGCAGGGTATATATGGGGGGGTTTAGGGTTTAGGGTTTAGGGTTTAGGGTTTAGGGTTTAGGGTTTAGGGTTTAGGGTTTAGGGTTTATTCCCTCATTCCATACCAAGAACCAGGGGGAGTAGGGCTGGTGGAGGTGATCATGGTCAGGATGCTCGTCTCGACAGAATCCATCTTCGATAGGGATTGGAATGAATGTAAGCGGTCACTAAATGTAGAGTTCCCTTTTGTGTCAACATCTGTTTAACAGGCTTAGGTCTTAAGGTTGGGATTCTTGGCGCTCACATCGTCTGGTTTCTAGTGGTTGCATTCTTGGAAATGCACGGCAACCTCTACTTTGCAGTACTGTCCAAAGGGTCACCTTCTAGAAAACTGAGCAGGCTGCAAGCACCGACAGCTGCAAGACCATGTATACCCTAAGCCTGAGCCCTAGACCTCCCTTTGAGACCCTACAAGCCTAAATCCTGGATTCTACCATCCGCAGGCATTTGAAGCTGCGATGCTGCACCCAAACCAGATCAACATCATTGACTGGAAGCCATATGGGACTGGTCCCCGGCAGGGTAGTAGGGTAACCCGAAGCCCTAAACCTTAAACCCAATACAGGGTGGTTTCGGGTTTTAGGCTTCAGGAAGAACCCTAAACCCAAAACAGGGCAGGTTTAGGGTTTTAGGGTGCAGGGCCTACCCAAGACAGACTCCATCTACTTTAGCAGCTTCAGGGGCTTTCCTACTAATTGCAGGCTGGACGACGGTACTAAACCTTATGGTTCTTATGAAGAGAGCTTCGGGGCTTTGATCAGGCGGTAATTGCTGCACTCGTTCAAGGAGGTTGCTTTCCCCCAAAATCGCATAGCCCATAGCCCCTAAACAACCCTAACCCAAAACCCCACACCAAGACTGGGTTCAGCGTGCAGGGATGACACCCTAGCCCCAAAACTCTACCCCCAAATTCGGAGCCCTAAACTCTAAACCCTAAACGCTAATCCCTAAGCCCTCAATAAAACTCGAAAACGTCAACCCGTAAACCGAGGCCAAGCTATGGCGCTCTGGCCAGCTTCCTGTCCACGGGCATCAAGAAGAACGGTGCGCTCATCGGGATCTTCTGCTACTCGGGCGACAAGCTTTTAGTCTCGCTCTTAGTGTAAGCATATATGTTTCCTGACCTTGGCGAGCTACTATCCCTAAACCCTACTCCCTAAACCCTAAACTCTATTCTTAAACCCCATATATACATGGCGTATGTGAATGTATGCAGCGCCCTTTCGGGGAGAATTGTGGAGAGGCAACGTGGCAGGTGTGAAAGGCAAGGGCAGCTCTGCCCTGGACCAGCAGCTTTAGAGCCTTTCCCAAGGGTTTAGGGTTTGGGGTTTAGGGTTAGGGTTTGGGGTTTGGGGTTTAGGGTTTAGGGGGTTCGGGATTAGGGTTTAGGGTTTGGGGTTTGGGGTTTAGGGTTCTTGCAGCACTGTTGCCACATCGTTTACGTGTGGAAGAGTTTGTACAGTTGTGTTGTGGCAGAGCAGTGAACCCTCGAGACTGCCAAAACCTGCAACCCTAAGCGTTGGGAAGCTAATTCCCTATCCCCTCGCCATCGAGCATTTGCAAACACACACACACACACACAAAGTAGCCTCAAAGACCTAATCTCTAGGTCCTTAGTTCCCTAGGCTTCTAAAGGGATAGATTGTATAGCTCAATGCGCCCTCTCCGAAAAAGTCAATTTTGACAGGACCTTAAGCCCTAAACCCTAAACCTCGGTTTTTGGGCGACATCCCCTGAAGCAACGACCCTAAACCCTGATCTCTCAAACCTGGCCACTGCTTCCTGAACCCAGAACTCCTAGAGACTGTGGTAGAATGGATCCCCATGTCAGTCGCTTTGTGCCCGATGCCTTATTATGCCCTAAACCCGAAACCCCAAGCCCCAAGCCCTAAAACCTGAACCCCTAAGCCCAACCCCCTAAGCCCTGAATCCTGCAGCACCTCCATACCCCCTAAAAAACACCAAAGCAACGGCGAGTCCCTAAACCGTAAACCCGAAACCCAAAGCCCTAAACCCTAAGCCCTAAGCCCTAAGCCCTAAACCCTAAACCCTAAACCCTAAACCCTAAACCCAAAGCCCCCAGGCACACAGATGCCGCCCGAATCCCAGCCCATCACTGCCGGGGAGATGGAGCCACAGCTCAAAGCGGCCGCCATGGCGCAAGTTTGTTCAGGTTTAGGGGTTTAGGGTTTAGGGTTTAGGGTTTAGGGTTTAGGGTTTAGGGTTTAGGGTTTAGGGTTTAGGGTTTAGGGTTTAGGGTTTAGGGTTTAGGGTTTAGGGTTTAGGGTTTAGGGTTAGGAGTTTAGGGTAGCCCAGTGGTAACCTTTTGCCTTTTGTTTGGTTCAAGGTTCCCTTGTAAACGTCAACAAGCAATCCTAAAATGGGTACACTTATCATCGTATGGTTACTGGTCTAGCAAGAGTGACTTAAGTGCTTTAGGGCTTGGGGTGCAGGGTTTAGGGGTTCGCGTTCTGAGGACTTTGGGGGGTTCTGCGTCTTTTTTGTTTTTTAGGGCGGGGGCGGGCGAGGGAGCGAAGTCGACCACATTGCCGTGGCCCTTGAGCCACTTCAGTCTAAGAGCTATGGCAGGGTTTAGGGTTTAGGGTTTAGGGTTTAGGGTTTAGGGTTTAGGGTTTAGGGTTTAGGGTTTAGGGTTTAGGGTTTAGGGTTTAGGGTTTAGGGTTTAGGGTTTAGGGTTTAGGTTTAAATGGCTCTGCCAAACCTCTTTCAAGCCCCCCCCCCCCCCCCCCCCCCCGGGGGCGTTTTGCGCATCTGGGCTTTGGAGGCGGATCGGCGAGCAAATTGAGAGAATAGCAACCAGAAGCTCCCCTTGTTGGGTTTCGCGTTTAGGGTTTACGTTTTCGGGTTTACGGTTTAGGGTTGGCAGGGGGGGGGGGGGATAGCACCCTGAACCCTGAAGGAAAACAGTGGGACGGGTGCGATTCGCAGTACGGGCCTAAATCTCAACAAAGGCAAACTCCCCTCGCCCGTACACCGATCTAAGCCGTGAACCTTTGAACCCTAAACCCTAAACTCCAAGCCCTAAACCCTAAACCCTAAACCGTTCAGGGTTTAGGGTTTGGGGTTCAGGGTTCAGGGTTCGAGTCTCCTTGTAGTCCGAGCTACAAAGGACCTATGCTATAATTGAGATGAGCCCACAGGTCAATCTTGCGCAGATGCAGGCAACCGATGCATACACCAACGCAGGACGCTGGCGCGCAAGGGCTCGTGGTTTGGGTTCGGGCTTAACTGTTTGGGGCGGAAAACGTGATCGTTGTGAACAGTACCTTAAGGGAACCTATGACTTTCGATGATCCTAAACCATGCATGCTGACTCGTCTCAAGGCCTTGTACAGGTTTCTACCCTGGCCCCCCTTGACCGTACTCAGGTATTGGGGGTTAGGGCTTCGTGTAGTCGAATACTCCTGCCCGATGAAGTACAGACAAATTGAACTGAAGTTGGAGACCTAGGTAGTTTAGGGTCGAAGTTCAGGCACTCTCTGGTTTTGAGATTCCTTTCAGAACTTTCTGACGCCATGTTGAAGCTTGGGTGGTTATGAATAGTGTTACAAGCACCATACGTAGCAGTCGGCAAAACCTGAATCGCGGTACTACCCTAACCTCTATAGCCAATGACCAAGTCCTGACCCACTTAAGAATGTCCTAAGGTGCACCCGAACCCCAAGCAAATTCGCCCTAAACCCTAAACCCTAAACCCCTTATCTTGTTTTGTCAGGAACATTTACTTGCCCCCAAACACTCAGTGCTCAAGAGTGGGAGGCCGGGGTGTGATTTGCGGGGGCTTAGCAGACGTCGTGTTCCGAACTACCCTAAACCCTATAAACCCTATAAACCCTATAAACCCTAAACCCTAAACCCTAAACCCTATAAACCCTGAACCATAAGCCCTAAACCCTAAGCCGTTCATGTGCCACACCTTAAACTCTAGGCTGAGGCCGGCCCCTGCCACCCTAAGCCCAAAGCCCTAGGCCCTAAGGACATGTGTGCCGAAATCTGCAGAAGGATTTGGGGTATAGGGTTTATAGGGTTTATAGGGTTTATGGGGTTTATAGGGTTTATAGGGTTTATAGGGTTATAGTTTATAGGGTTTATAGGGTTTAAGGGAAAGCAACAAATGAACGGGCATTCCTCACAAAATCATCGCCGCACTGGAAACAAAAGAACACAGCGTTGTCCAGATAGCTTGGGCAAGCAGGCGGAGACACAATGTTAGCTGTCGTACCTTGGGGAACCTTAGCCCTAAACCCTAAACCCTAAACCCTAAACCCTAAGCCCTAAGCCCTAAGCCCTAAGCCCTAAACCCTAAACCCTAAACCCTAACCAAGACTCATGTAACTAGCTGAGCCATCCTGAGCTTGGCGTGTTAAGAGATTAAAGGTTTAGGGTTTAGGGGTTAGGGTTTATAGGTTTTATAGGGTTTATAGGGTTTATAGGGTTTATAGGGTTTATAGGGTTTATAGGGTTTATAGGGTTTGTAGGGTTTATAGGGTTTATAGGGTTTATAGGGTTTATGGGGTTTATAGGGTTTATGGGGTTTATAGGTTTTATAGGGTTTATAGGGTTTAACGGGGTGAGAGGGCTTATGGGGTTTGTAGGGTTTATAGGGTTTATAGGTTTATAGGGTTTAGAGGGTTTATAGGGTTTACAGGGTTTACAGGGTTTATAGGGTTTATAGGGTTTATAGGGTTTATAGGGTTTGTAGGGTTTATAGGGTTTATAGGGTTTGTGGGGTTTATAGGGTTTATAGGGTATATAGGGTTTATAGGGTTTATAGGGTTTATAGGGTTTATAGAGTTTATAGGGTTTATAGGGTTAGGGTTTAGAGTTTCAGTGTCAGGGTAGCGTCTTCAATGCTTCAGTTCAAGGGAGTAAGACTCGCATCCCTAAGGTTGTACCCCAAAAGGTTCCCTGTATGTACTCCCAACATGGCCCTTATACGACCTTACTGGGTCCCCAAGACCCCTAGGGTACAACCTTATGGGCCAAGGTGCAACCCGAAGATCAGTGCTGCTACAGGGGCTTAACCTTGTAAACCCTAAACCCTAAACCCTAAACCCTTGCAAAGCCACCTGCTTGGCGTCAGCTGGCGCTCGAGAAGATCAGCCGGCTGGAGTACAAGTGCCATGGTCTGCTAGACCCTAAACCCTAAACCCTAAACCCTAAACCATAGTTCCTTAGACCCTAAACAAGCACTGATCCCTAGAACCTAAACTTACTCAGGTAGTAGATGAACGTTACAGATTTCTCGGGTTTCGTTAGTTGGTAGGAGTAATGAAGCTTAACCTTTTCTATTCCTTAGGGTTTAGGGTTTAGGGTTTAGGGTTTAGGGTTTAGGGTTTAGGGTTTAGGGATTCACTGAAGGTTGACCGATTTAGGGTTTAGGGTTTAGGGATTCACTGAAGGTTGACCGTGTGTCCGCTTAGTTGCGCGTGTGTGTGTGTGTGTGTTGTCTTATGCAATTTGTGTTTGTTGGAGAAAGAGGTTTTAGTTAGGGACTCAATAGTTCTTAAAAAGGGAATTAGCACCGTATATCGGCCTAGCACCTTTCATGGGATTCTCACGGGTGTAAGCCCTAAACTCTAAACCCTAAAGCCTAAGAACGGAAACTCCCAGGTTTCAGAAGACAGAAACGGAGTTTGCCCTCCTTGCCAGCGGATTCACAGCTGACAGCCCAGCGTTTGTGTGTAGGGCTTGGGGACAAGCGAGTGAGAGGTTTAGGGTTTAGAGGTTTAGGGTCTAGTGGTTTAGGGCTGCAGAGGTTTAGGGTTTCGAGGTTTAGGGTTTAGAGGTTTAGGGGTTTGGAGGTTGAGGGTTTGCAAGTTTCGGCTGGAGCCTAACACTAAGCCTCAAAAACCGACAGCCCTAAATCCTTCGGTTTCAGGCAGCCAGGGTCAAAGGCACCACCCTAAACCCCACGCCCCAAAACTTAGCAACCCCCACAACCTCCACAAAACAGAGACCCTAAACCCCAAACCCTAAACCCTAAACCCCAAACCCTAAACCCCAAACCCCAAACCCTAAACCCTGAACCCTAAACCCTAAACCCCAAGAACGTTCAAGCGGTTCTTGTGCCCCGCAAAGATTTTCCATGGAGCCCTGCATGTTTTTGGGTTTTGGGCTGACCCTTGACCCTTAGGGCTTAGAGTTTAGGGTTTAGGGTTCAGGGTTCAGGGTTTAGGGTTTAGGGTTTAGGGTTTAGGGTTTAGGGTTCAGGGTTTAGGGTTTAGGGTTTAGGGTTTAGGGTCCGTATCGTAGTGATCCAAGCCGAGAATCTTGCTCTTATCCGAGGGTTCGGGGTCTCAGGGTAGGATTTTGGCTCTCGGTGTGCCTACACCAAAATGCCTATACCCTAAACCCTAAACCCTAAACCCTAAACCCTAAACCCTAAACCCTAAACCCTAAACCCTAAGTTTCCGTAAGGATTTCCCAATGCTCCAGAGAAAAGCAGAAGCCAGAGAGCCGCCGCGTCGTGTTATCGCCCCAGTGAGAACCTCTAGTGACTCCATTGGGAAATATTTTCTTATTTTTATATAAGGTTTAGGGTTTAGGGTTTAGGGTTTAGGGTTTAGGGTTTAGGGTTTAGGGTTAAAACCCAAGAGGATACTCCAGTGGATTGGAACCCAGCTCCTTCTTAGGGCCTCACATTCGCCCCATGCAGTTTGTTGGGTTTTCGGCTTCTGCTTCCCCGGTTGATTTTCGTACTCGAGGCCCAATGGCTCGCCGCGTCCGCGACAGGGTTGGAGGTACATGCCGCAGAGGGTTGCGCGCAACTCTTGTTTCATATTCCCTACACCCTGAGCCCTAAACAAGCTGAGCCCGAAGCCCCGAAGTTCGAATCTGTGAGGTTTTAGGGTTTAGGGTTTAGGGTTTAGGGTTTAGGGTTTAGGGTTTAGGGTTTAAGGCTGGGCTTTGGTATTTGTGGAAGCAAAGTCGGCAGCAGGGGTCGGAGTTGACTTGCAAACACGAAGCTGGCTCCCAATGGACTGAGATGTGAGGGTTTAGGGTTTAGGGTTTAGGGTCTTCGAGTTATACTGGGGCGACCATCAGATGATGGAAATGAGGGTCCGCGAAAGTCCGCGATGGGCCCGCGAAAGACAAATCACGCTTTCGCGAAGTTTTGTGTTAGTACTGTTTGTGCTGAAACTAATTGTAAACGCTTGCGCGCGCCGCCTCGGCAGCCCCCCCGCCCTGCTCCCCTGCCCCTCCCTGGCCCCCTACTGGCCTGACCCTTCGGTGTCGGCTCTGGCGGCCTTCCTGACCCGCCTGGCCTGCGTTTCTTGTCCTGAATGGTTTTTTAAGAAGCTGTTGCCTGAGTTTAGGCCTAAACCCTAAAAGGAATAGGTTTGGGTGGCTTTGCCGGCTCGGACGGCGTGGGGTGGGAAAGTGTTAGATGGTCCTCCACAAGCGGGCCAAAGCTGCTCTTCGCGCCTCACGAAGCTTTCGAGCTTGTTCCGAAACCTAACCTTCACAGCACCTACGCCCTATCACAGCAAATCCTAAACCCCAAACCCTAAACCCTAAACCCTGAACCCTAAAAACCCTAAACCCTAAAAACCCTAAACCCTAAGCCCGAAACCCGAAGCCTACCCCTAGGGCCGAAGGTTTGCTTGTCTTGACGGCACTCTGGTGCCCTCTTCATCCTGGGTTACTGTTGACTCTACCCTCTATATCTGAGGGTAGTTACATGGTCTGAGGGTTTATAGGATTTAGAATATGGGGTCTAATGGCAAGTTTACGGCTCAGGTCTCAGGGAAGTTACATGGTGCCTTAGTACGATCCATTACCTCCTTTACGGGTCATGAAGTATATGCCCTTGGGTTTTATAGGTTATATAATTATAAGGGGCATATAAGGGTTCCCCACTTAAGGGCCCACATTAAGGGACCGTGTAACTACCCTGAGACTCAGTACCTGATTCTTTTGCCTGTAAAGGGTTCAGGGTTGCCTGTTTACCCCTTTTGTAAGTCCAAGTACACCCCAAAATGGTCACTCTTTTTCATGCTCACGCCATTGTGAATGGTTTTGAGATGGTTTCTCTGGCTTTCAGGGGTGAGAGCGAGAGGGGTTTTGGGCTGCAGGCTGAGGGGTTCAATTTGTTGCTCTCAAAAGTTGCAATGGTTGCAGCCTCTTTAGGATTGTTGTTTAAACCCTAAACCCTAAACCCTTTTCTCACTGACCCCTTTCTTGCGCAGGCGCACAAGCAGTACCTTGTTGTGGAGGCTGCCAAGCCAGAGTTGGTGGACACTTGGCGGCAGAGCGAGTGGATTGCAGGGATGAGGGTTTAGGATGTAGGGTTTGAGGTTTAAGGTTTAGGATTTAGGGTTCAAACGCGCAGGACTCAAGTTCAAGGATTGGGCGTTAAAGTCAACCGCCTGAAAGAAGCCCTCGAAACAAAGTAGAAGCCTTGTAGAGTACCCGAAGCCTTAAACCTTAAACCCTAAACCCTCAACCCCAAGCCCTAAACCCTAACCCAACTGACCACATGGAGAGGTGTCTTAGGCTTATGCTTTCGGGTTTGCCAAGAAGTCTCGGAGGTGGTTTTGGAGATTTTCCCTTTCCTGTGTCGTGTTTAGGGTTTAGGGTTTAGGGTGTCAGGGTTTAGGATGTCAGGGTTTAGGGTCTAGGGTTCAGGGTTTAGGGTTTAGGGTTTAGGGTTTAAGGGGTGTCGGGTTCAGGGTTGGCGTTCGGGCAGAGGGGCAAAGCCGGGACTCTGCCCCAACAGCTCCAGTCATTCGCCTCCCTGAGTTGTCAAGAACCTTTGTATGGGCTTACGGAGTAGGGTTCACTTATGGGCCCCGACAGCCGAAACCCTGAGGTCTGAATGCTGACCCCCAAAAGTCGAGTCTAACCCCCAAAACCCCAAACCCCAACCCGAAGTTTAGGGTTTAGGGTTTAGGGTTTAGGGTTTAGGGTTTAGGGTTTAGGAACCCTAAACCCCAACCCTCATGTAAGCTTCAGGGTGCAGAGGCGCTTCCCACCCGCAAGCCCTTCTTCAGCCTGTTCAGGATTTAGGGCTTATCGGGTTTACAGGGCTTACGTTTTGCAGCACGCTCTTGCTCTCCCCCCCCCTCCCCACCCCTAAACCCTAAACCCTAAACCCTAAACCCTAAACCCTAAACCCTAAACCCTAAACCCTAAACCCTAAACCCTAAACCCTAAACCCTACACCCTACACCCTAAACCCTAAACCCTAAACCCGCTGCGGAGGAAGCCATGTGGTCCTTCAAGCAAGCCTGGGACTCCTTTCGGGACCGCGGTTTAGGGTGGGCTGCGGTGCCCTGAACCCTAAACCCTAAACCCTAAACCCTAAACCCTAAACCCTAAACCCTAAACCCTAAACCCTAAACCCTAAACCCTAAACCCTAAACCACCAAGCAGGACACCCAGTCATTCCAGACTCGCAAAGAGATTCGTATAGAGTGTATGTAGCGTAGCCCCGAAACTTGCGAGAGCTTGACGTCCTCATTAACCTCGAAACCCCAAATCTACTGCCCAATGCCACGATGCGTGGCTCAGGTTTCTTCGGTTCGCTAAACTTCAACCCTGAGCCCTAAGCCCTAAGCCCTAAACCCTAAACCCTAACTCTACCTGGATAGTCATAGCAGTCATAGCAGCTTGCACCCTTCTTTGGGCTACTGTTCTATGGCCCGGTGTAGGCCCTTATTTCCTTTTTTTCTAGTTGGGGTTCCCTTATAGTCTTTTTGAGCCCAAAAGGGTACGCCCTAGGTTACTCCTGGGTCACCCGAAACCCTAAACCCTAAACCCTAAACCCTAAACCCTAAATCCTAAACCCTACACCCTACACCCTACACCCTACACCCTACACCCTAGGCTAAGGGTTTAGGGTTTTGTAGCCTCTCACTTACCCAGGAACCTGCCAGTCGCTTCTGAGTTGAGGTTGGGGTGACAGAAGCTAAGGTTGCAAGGTTTTAGGGTTTAGGGTTTAGGGTTTAGGGTTTAGGGTTTAGGGTTTAGGGTTTAGGGTTTAGGGTTTAGGGTGTAGGGTGTAGGGTGTAGGGTGTAGGGTGTAGGGTGTAGGGTGTAGGGTGTAGGGTGTAGGGTGTAGGGTTAGGGTTTTCGGGTTTAAGTTTTAGGGTTTAGGGTTTTGGGGTTTTAGGGTTTTAGGGTTTTGGGGTTGTAGGGCAGTTTTGCCCCGTTGCGATGTTGCCGCCTGCTTTGAGTGCCACTATCTTGACTCAATTCAACTCCATCAGTTTCTTGTTTGATTGTTCCTCTCTGTTCCCGAGACGCCGACTAAACCCTAAACCCTAAACCCTAAACCCTAAACCCTAAACCCTAAACCCTAAACCCTAAACCCTAAACCCGACTAGCCTGAAGCTGCACTGTGCCTTCTTTACTCACCAGCGTTATGGGTTTAGGGTTCTGGGCTCCCCTACCCTATGGGTTTCTGGTTTAAGCTACATAGAAGCCCCTGAACGCAAGCCGCCCTAAACCCTAAACCCTAAACCCTAAACCCTAAACCCTAAACCCTCTGCGGCTCTGGAACCAGGAGACAGATGCGGAGCGTTTGCTGAGCTTGCAGATTGCGTTTCTCCTCTGCAGGGAAGGGTGGAACCCTGAACCCTAAACCCTCAACCCTAAAACCTACACCCTAAACCCTAAACCCTAAACCCTAAACCCTAAACCCTAAACCCTAAACCCTAAACCCTAAACCCTAGACTAAACCCTGGGTTTAGGGTATGTGCGGGATCTGCTTCAGGTTCGATGGTGCCAATTCAGGTGGATAAGCTTTCCTCATTTCGGGCTCAAACCCTAAACCCTAAACCCTATTTTTGGGTTTCAGGGGATTCGGAATGTTGTCAGGGTTGGAATCCGAAACCCGAAGCCGCCAACTGATTGTCCGCAAAGCCTTGCCCGTACGTAGGCCTGGCGTTGAAGGAAGGGTTGAGGGTTTAGGGTTTAGGGTTAGGGTTAAGGGTTTAGGGTTTAGGGTTTAGGGTTTAGGGTTTAGGGTTTAGGGTTTAGGGTATCGGGTTTAGGGTATCGGGTTTCGGGTTTCGGGTTTCGGGTTTCGGGTTTCGGGTAGTGTTCTTGGTCAGTGGTGCTCTTTTCCTGTTTTTCAGGGTTTAGGGTCTAGGGGTTCACGGTAACCAACCGAGAAAAGCGCACCCTTACCACAAAAGGTTGCTGGGCTGCCAAGTGTTCTTGGACGCTCATGGGACTTACTGGTTGTCCGACGTTCTTTATATGTTGCTCCTCGTATTTCCTTCAAACTTGACCCAACTGCAGCTGGTTAGTAAGTCTCACGAAAACGTCAAGTTGGCATGCGTGTGCACTTTGGAGCGCGCTTTCACGTGATCAGTAAGATGCATGGACCCGCTTTACACATGAGTCCTCCGCACGCCGCAAACCCCGGAAGACCTATACCCGGGACCCTCAAGCGATAAGAGACTATGGGAGCATCCCAAACCCTAAACCCTAAACCCTAAACCCTAAACCCTAAACCCTCACAAGAGCCGTATGCTAAGCCGAACCGAAGCTACGCGAATTGGGTGGGGGGTGGGGTAGGGGGACTTTTCGCGTGTAGTTCTTAAGCAAGACACTAGGACCCCTGAGTCGGCCCTTATTCCCCCTCCCCCTTTTGGTCTAGGGCTTGGGGTTTGGGGTTTAGGGTTTAGGGTTTAGGGTTTAGGTGGGTCTAGGCGCCCTTTTCATTCCGAGGCTACTCTGTGGCCACCCTAAACCCTTAACCCCACACCCGTTATCCTTAAGTTGGATCCATGGCTCTGGGATAAACCTCACATTGGGTCAATTTCGCAGCTACTTACTAAGTCTCCAGTCGGCGCTTACGACTAACACGTGGAACGTCGGGAACATCGTAGAACTCACGTTCAGTTGGCAAGAATGACCGTAAACCCTGCACCCTGAAGCCTAAACCCTGAACCCTGAACCCTAAACCCTAAGCCCTAGAACCTAAACCCTAAACCCTAAACCCTAAACCCTAAACCCTAAACGCTAAACCCTAAACCCTAAACCCTAAACTCAACAGAGCCGCTGTGATTTGCTGGGCCCAGGTACATCCTGCTCAACCCCCATCCGACGGGGTCGAAGGACTATCTGCCAGGAAGTACTTCAGGGCTTTAGGGCTTAGGGTTTAGGGCGTGGGTTTTTCGGGTTTGAGGGATTTGGAGTTTAGGGAGTTCAGGGACTTAGGCCCTAATTCCTCAAACCGGATCTAGGATGCCTTGGACTTCGCAGAGGGTGTGGAAAACTATCACAAAGTCCATGCCCAGTACCACCCACAGCGCCTTGGTCTAGCAGTGCGGCCTCAAGTTGGCGGGGTTTGCAAGGTACCCTAAACCCTAAACCCTAAACCCTAAACCCTAAACCCTAAACCCTAAACCCTAAACCCTGAACCCTAAACCCTAAACCCCAAACCTGCTTTTGTTGTCGGAGCTCAGGCACTAAACCCCAAAGCCCTGCATCTTGAGAGCCTCCAACCCTAAACCCAAAACCCAAAACCCTAAACCCTAAACCCTAAACCCTGAACCCTAAACCCTAAACCCTAAACCTGCTTTTGTTGTCGGAGCTCAGGCACTAAACCCCAAAGCCCTGCATCTTGAGAGCCTCCAACCCTAAACCCAAAACCCTAAACCCTAAACCCTAAACCCTAAACCCTTTCTATTGTAAAGCCCTACAAGCCCAACATCCTGCAGCTCTAAACCTGAAACCCCAAAACCCAAACAACTAAACCCCAAACCCCAAACCCTAAACAAAGCCTCCCCCAAAAAGGGCGGAAGCCCTTCAAAAACCACTGAAGCCCCCGTAAATCCCAGAATCCTAACGTGGGTTGTGGTTGGCCTGCAGTTGCAACTGTTGAGGTTTATGTCTTATGTCCTGCATTACTCCTAAGTTGTGTGTGTGTGTTCTGGTGCTCTAGGGTATGTCTACAACCCCAAACGCTCAACCCTAAACCCTGCAAGAAACCAGGAATGTCTGAAGGAGGGGGTGGGGGGGGGCAACCCTAAACCCTCAACCCTAAACCCTATACCCTAAACCGCAAACCCACCAAAAGACTCGAAGACAGTGGCGGATCTGATTCACCGGGTCGGGTTCACACGGCTTTGTTTCGGATCTCTTCGGCAGTTTAGGGTTTTTGGGTTTAGGGTATAGGGTTTAGGGTTTAGGGTGTGGCAACGTTCTTCGCGCGCGTCGTGGGCCCTATAGATTGGCTTTCACGGGCCCACTCCTCCGCGCGCGTCGCGTGGCGGTACACCCACCCCAAACCACCCGGCATATAGCATTGTAGGGTTTCGGCCCCAGAGTCTGGTTGGTGCTCTTATCCGCAGTAGTTCAGTTCAGACAGCAACGGTGGATGTTGGCACGGGGGGCTGGCAGCCCCGGCTTGACCTCCAGGTGAGTAAAGGCCGGGTGAGAGCCGGCCCGCTCAGGGCTGGCCCGCAGCCGGAAAACGGGGCTGCCAAACCACCTGTAGGAGTTAAACTGGTTTTTCGGGAGGTGCAGGGGCGCCGGCAAAGTCGTTAAGTTCGTCTCGGTGGGACCGGCTGACAATGGAGCATCCTGGCGGGACGTCCATGCAGAAGTGCGTGGGCGGAAAAACCCAGCGGAGTGCCTCTTTCGGCCAGGACCAGCCAACCCCGAGACCAAACACATAGGAGAGGAGTCACGAAAACCACCGTGTTTCGCATGACATGCCAGGGTTCCCCTTGAGAGGCACACGGCTTTACCTGGGCTGCACGTGGCGTGTGGTCAGGTCGCTCGCTGAGCGCTCGGACGGCTTCGGGCTCTCACGTGGTGGTAGCGAGCCCTCAGCCGGACTTTGGGGTTTAGCGTTTAGGGGTTTAGGGGTTTAGGGTTCAGGGTTCAGGATTCACGGGGTAAGGTTTGCAGGTGTAAGGTTTGGGGTTCAGGGACAAAGTTTAGGATTTAGAGCCCCGGGCGTACAAGTTCAAGTCGAGTCCATGTGGAAAGGCCGAACCTCAACCCCCAAACCCCAAACCTTAAACCCTAAACCCCTCTGAGGTATCGTGACATTTTATACGAGCGCAACTACTACGACATCTTTTTCCTGGACACGGAAGGGAACTGCATCTACTCGGTCTACAAGGCTTCCTCTGGGCACCAGGGTTGTGGTTGAAGCCTAAACCCTAAACCCTTGACACTAGGCCCTAAACCCTGAACCTTGAACCCGAAACCCTAAACCCTAAACCCTAAACCCTAAACCCTAAACCCTAAACCCTAAACCCTAAACCCTAAACCCTAAACCCTAAACCCTAAACCCTAAACTTGAACAACGGGTGGTGGTGGTGATGGTTGTTGTTGTTGTGATTGTCATTGTTTGACGCCGATGCTGTTGCCCGTCGATCCCAAACCCTAAGTCCTACTCGGCACCAGTTATAACCGTACTTATAACTGTACTTATAACCCTATTGGGGCACTTAAGGGGCTTATAAGTGGGCTAGAAGTACAGGCATAATTGGTTAATAAGTACCATGAACCTCCAAGTACATCTTAACCTCCGACTTGGAGGTTTACGGTCTAGGGTTAAGGTTCAGGGTTTAGGGTGTGTGGAGGTTCATGGCTACTTGACACCCCAATCATAACTGTACTCATAAGCCCCCTAAGTCCTCTAAGTAGGGTAGAAGTAAGTACCAATGAACCTCCAAGTAGACCCTCTCCGAGGTTTGGGGCCTATGGCGTTCAGGGCTTAAACCCTAAAAACCCTAAGCCCATTTAGGGTTTAGGGTTAGGGTTAGGGTTTGGGGTTTTTGGGTTTAGGGTTTAGGGTTTAGGGTTTAGGGTTTAGGACACACTCCCGTCGATAAGCAGATCTAGCGGTCCAAGCCCGCCACACGCCACCCATGGAAATCCAGGTTCCCCGAGCGCCTTGGGGCTTGAAAGGGTTAGCTTTACAGGGTATTGCTTTAGGGTTTAGGGTTTAGGGTTTAGGGTTTATTAGGTTTAGGGTTTAGGGATTGGGGTTTAGGGTTTCCCTTCTTACCCTGTTAAGGGAACCTATTCATAAATAATTGTCAAATGGTTTTAAGGCAACACCCAGTTTCGGGTGTGCAAGCTTTTGTGCTTCAAAGGCATCCTGAAGGGCTCCTGGGATTTTCTTCGGCCTTTGGGTTTGCGTTTCGGTTCGCACAAAGCGGCCTCCCCGTTTTTCTACTCCGCCCTAACCCTAAACCCTAGACCTAAACCCTAAACCCTAAACCCTAAACCAGAGCCCCAAAACCCTAAACCCTAAGCCCTTAAGGTTTAGGGATTAGCAAGAGAGAGTTCCCCATGCACATTTTCCTTCTATCGCCTGCAGCACCTTCATATGGCGAATGGCAAGCAGCAGAAGAGAGCAGAGCGCGTGTAGTTTGTTCATGATCGCAAAATAGTAAGAGAAAAGAGAACTATAATGTTAATTCCGAGCCTGTAGATACTTATAGTACTAATTCACTCACTCATACTCGTAAAGGGGAAGAGAGCGAGTTCGTTAGATTTACAAGCGAGCTTACGAACGAAGTAAAGCCATGAGCGAATGAACGTAACGCAGGAAAATATGACTGTTGGGTCCTCGTAGTAGGAGTAGATTCATAGGGCCCAATAATACAGTATAAGTTAGGGCTTCTAAAGGGGCAATAGAAGTAGTATTATGAATGGCCCCTTTAAAGATTCCAAAAGATAGCAAAGGTATTCCTGATCCAATAGATGACACGGAAGTCCACGAGTGAAACGAATCTGGAAAGCATGGGTTTCTTCTTGGCAGGCATTCTTTGCATAACATGAAATCCTAAGAAATGCATTGGGGAAAAGGTAAGAAGACTACTAATCAGTACAAAATGTAGATGAGCAAGACAAAAGTGTACGAGAGGATGAAAGGAATCATTTACAATCATTTCTCCAGGGAACATCGACATGATACCTCCTAAAGCAAGAACAAACTGAACGTGTGCTACAACAGGATCTGTATCATTTACTCCTAGATCTCTGCAGCATTTCCAAGCTAGTAATTAAACATTATTAAAATGCCAAGTAAAGACTTTTGTACCAGATGTTCAGGATTTCAACAAATCCTCTAAACAAGCTCTTGTATCACTTTCTCTGCGGTATACATATGAGGCCGCCAGACAAGACTTCCAAGAAAGGAAATAGATGACATGGCAAAGATCATTGATTGGTTACCAAGGATTGTTAATTCTAAGCCCCAGAAATGTTTGTGGAAAGGATCCCAAAATGCAGGAATAAGGTAAGATGAAGACTTCTAGATGTCAAGCAAAAAACAAAGCTAAAATGTCGATAGAACCTAGGATCTCCTCCGAATATGGGACTAAAGAAAAGTGGTTTGATCACCCAATATGAAAAGAAGTGTTCCAGGCGAAAACGGGCGAGAAAGAACCCTAAACCCTAAACCCTAAACCCTAAACCCTAAACCCTAAACCCTAAACAAGAAGGTCTAAAGAGGGCTGCAAAGTGCTAAACATTGCTTAAGGGGTTAAAGAGGGCCAAAAGGGCTTAGGGCTTTGGGCTGATACGTAGGACTGGGTTTTGGATTTTCGAGAATTTAGGGTTCTAGGTGTTCTGAGCAGGAGCTTGACTACGCCACGAACTTTCTTGCAGATGGGCCTGGCATCTTCGCTGCTCTTGCATGCCGGAGGGATGGCTCGTGCGTGTTGCCCTGTACCCTAAACTCTAAGCCCTCAGCCGTCAGCCCTCAACCCTAAGCCGTCGAAGCCCTAAACCCGCAACCCTTCAAGGTTTAGGGGTTCGGGTGCTGGGGGGCCTCTTGGGTCTATGCCAAGACATTGGGCAACAAGTGCTCAACAGCCTTTGGGCCCCCTAACCCCTAAACCCTAAACCCTGAACCCTAAACCCTAAACCCTAAACCCTAAACCCGAAACCCTAAACCCTAAACCCTAAACCCCAAACCCCAAACCCTAAACCCTAAACCCTAAACCCTAAACCCTAAACATAAAGATGACACACCCCGACTTCCGGCGTGTGCCCCTCTCAACCCTAAACCTAGCCCAGTAGTACCCTTATTCCCTTTTTTTTGGGGGGGGGGGGTTGAGGGTTCCCTTATAAACCTCTTTAAGCAAAAAAGGGCACCCTTTTTAAGCCTTGGTTCCTGGGCAGCCGAGAAACTCGGTTCTTGTACGGAAGCGGCGCCTGTAGAATCGACTTACCCACTTCTTCAAACCACCCCCTCCCCCTTTTCTTGACCCTAAACCCTAAACCCTAAACCCTAAGCCCCGGAGCAGTTTCCAGAAGTTGTTTTGTAACGTTGGGTTAAGAGAGTTATACATTAGGTTTGCTAGGCAGGCCCTCGGGATACATGATATTTTGCCGTACTGGGTTTTAGGAGGGTCATTTTTCGGAGGTTGTTCAGGGGGTTTCAGGGGCCATCCTTGTTCAGAGTTTAGGGACCGAGACCGGAAACCCGAAACCGGAAACCCGAAACCCTCAACCCTAAACCCTAAACCCTAAACCCTAAGAGTTTAGTGGGCCGCCCCGAAGCCCCTTGGACCCTGAGTTGCCACTGAGGCGAATGGAAGGACTCGGGGCTTGGCGAGGCGGGAGATTCACTTATCGGGCTTTTGGGGTTTAGGTTCGGTTAGGTCACTGGTTTTGGTTGGTTTAGGTTGGTTTAGGCCGGTTTAGGTTGGTTTAGGGTTCAGGGTTTAGGTTTTAGGGTTTAGGGTTTTCGGTTTAGGGTTGCGCCCGGGGTTCTCCAGTGGCAGGCTGGCGGCTGATATTTTCTTCCCCCGAATCTACAAACAGACTTACAAGACTTCCCCGTGCAAGGGTTTAGGGTTTAGGGTGTAGGGTGTAGGGTGTAGGGTTTAGGGTTTAGGGTTTAGCGTTTAGGGTTTAGCGTTTAGGGTTTAGGGTTCAGGATTTAGGGTTTAGGGTTTAGGGGTTAGGATTAGGGTTTAGGGTTTAGGGTTGAGGGTTTAGGGTTTAGGGTTTAGGGTTTAGGGTTTAGGGTTTAGGGTTTAGGGTTTAGGGTTTAGGGTTTATCCCTTGGGATTTTTTTGTTCATGTAAAACCCCAGAGGATATTAGAAATATTATTTTGTTCAGGTTCTAAGGGGAGTATAGTTTCATGGGTATCCCAAACAGGGAACCCTCTTTGGGGTTCCCATCAGGATCTTCTCACATGCAGCCGCCAATTTCGGGTCTTCAGTTTAGCGACAAGGGTTTAGGTATTTTTTGCGGTGTGGCGTTCAGTGGTCTTGTGGATTAGGCTGTAGGAACTTTGGGCTTAGGGGGTTAGGATGTTCAAGGGACTATAGGAGGGACCCTTATCAGGAGCTTCGGGTAATGCAGGGGCTACTTAGATATGTAGGAACCTATATAAGGTGTGTATATACATAGGGGTTAAGTAGCCCTTGAGGACCCTGACCCTGAACCCTAAAAGCTTAGACTCTCTCTACGTGACAGGCATTTAGGGCAGCCATGGCCAACCCCGACGGCATCAATGTGAGCCTTGCCGCTTACAGCCTTGCCGGCTTCCGGTTCCTGGTGTTTCGGGTTTAGGGTTCAGGGTTCAGGGTTCAGGGTTCAGGGTTTAGAAGAGGGTTTACATTTTGGGTTTAGGGCTTCGGGCTTAGGGCTTGGGGTTAAGAAGCACGAGACCCTAACCCAGGGTGTAGGGTCAATATGGCGTTTTGCGTCGGGTTTGGTCGAGTCTTGGCAGAAGTTGTGGGCCCTAAACGCTACGGCGCCCTAGGCCCCAAACCCGAAACCCTAAACCCCAAGAACACGTACACCCTAAATTTGGGGAAACGAAAGCATGCTTTTGCTTGCCCAGGGGCTATGCTTCTTAGCAGCTGGGTAGGTAGCCGAGAACCTGGTCGGGTTTAGACTTGAGGGTTGCTTGTGAACACTGGTGCTTAGATAGGGTTTAGGGTTTAGGGTTTAGGGTTTAGGGTTTAGGGTTTAGGGTTTTAAACAATCCTTGCACCGGTATAGGGTGCAGGGTTCTTGCAGCGAATTGTCATCACCAACTAGGATGCCCAGTAGTACCCTGATTCCTGTTTTGGGGGGTTTAGGTTCCCTTATAAACCCCTTTAAGCAAAAAGGGACACCCTTTTTAAGCCTTGGTTACTGGGCAGCCTTGCACCCTAAACCCTAAACCCTAAACCCTAAACCCTATACCCTAAGCCCTAAACCCTAAACCCTAAACCCTAAACCCAATCATCCCCTTTTAATCCCAATGCCTTTTTAATCCCAATGTCACGTATCGTGGAAGCCACCCTCAACGCCCATTCTAATCGTACCCGAATCCCTGAATACGCCCCCCCCCTCCTCCCCCCGCCCCACCCCCCATATCGTAGATTCGTGCTTCTCTTCTGGTGATTGCAGGTATGTCTTGCCTTGGAGTCTTAGGGGCATGTTCCTTCTTTTAGGCTTCAGGTTGTCACACTTCCGAGCACTCACCCCGCACCCCCCCCCCCCCCTTCACCGCAGCTCCACAAGTTGCCTGGCAAGGTTTAGGGTTTAGGGTTCAGGGTTCAGGGTTCAGGGTTCAGGGTTTAGGGTTTAGGGTTTTTAGGGTTTAGGGTTTTTAGGGTTTAGGGTTTAGGGTTTAGGGTTTAGGGTTTAGGGTTTAGGGTTTAGGGTTTAGGGTTTAGGGCGGGGAGTGGGGTAGTGCTTTTTTCAGTAGGGTTATGAAACCACCTACCTGGGTCCGTTCAAGTTTGGGCACTTTGCAACTCATCTTAGTATTTACTTCATCCCCACGATCCGCCAAGCATCAAGGCGCTAAGGGAGGGACCGTGATAAGGGACCTCAGGGGTTATGTAGGGGCTATTTAGGGGGCTACATAGGTAATTACATAGGATTGTGTAAGGTATATGTAGGGGCAATATAAAGGGAATAAGACTACGGGTCCCTTCTAGGGGTACCCCTGAATACTACCTCCCCCGATCTGCAGGGATTTTTTTGGGGGTTATTTAGGGGCTATATAAGGTATATATAGGGGTTATATAGGGGAATAAGATTAAGGGCCCCTTCTGCCCCTTAAAAGCACGAGGATCGACTGGAAGCCGTATGGGCCCAGTAATGGTGCGCTCGCCAGCTTTCTCTCCACAGGCACACCTGGAATGCAAAACCCTCAACGCTAAACCCCAAACCCCGAACGGGAAACATGATATGCCACATATACTGATTAAAGCATCAGCCGTCTCACTTACATTGATCGCATTACCCCCAAACAGCAAACCCCAAGCCCCAACCCCCAACCCCCAAACCCCAAACCCCAAACCCCCAAAACCCAAACCCCAAACCCCAAACCCCAAACCCCAAACCCCAAACCCCAAACCCTAAGCCCTAAGCCCTAAGCCCGAACCCTCGGGGTGTAGGAACTCCTAAGTATTGTGTGGTGTCCGGTGTTCAGGGAACTCCTTAACCCCATCCTCCCTGAACTCTTGCCCATGCCCCCCCCCCCCCCCCCCCCCCCCCCCCCCCCCCCCCCCCCCCCCCCCCCCCCCCCCCCCCCCCCCCCCCCCACACACCTCCTGCACCCCAAAACCTGAATCCCTAAAGGGGTTTAGTTTAAGGTTTTTGTTTTAGGGTTTAGGGTTCGGGTTTTCGGTTTGAACCCCTCATAAACCTCAAGCCGTGTGGGCGCTTGGAGAATGGATTGAATGCTGTCATGTCCTGGCAGCTTCGGCGGTTCACCCCCAATCAGAAACAGGTCGCCTAAGAATTGTAGGATGCCCAGTAGTGCCCTTATTCACTTTTTGGGGGTTTAGGTTCCCTTATGAAACCCCCTGTAAGCAAAAAAAGGGCACCCTTTTAAAGCCTTGGTTACTGGGCAGCCTAGAATCTTATATGCGAGCTTTAAACCCTGAACCCCTAACCCCTACCCCTCAACAAAAAACTTCAAACCCGACAATCTGACGCCTTGCTCGAAGAAAATGCTCTTGGAGGGTCGGGCGGGGGTTCGGGGTTACTTAGTAACTAGGTACCAAGTAGATATAAAAAGTACCCCAATAGGGACCCTAATTTGGGGTTGTCCTATCCCCCGATCCTCCAGAAGCTTGGGGACTCTTAAGGGAGGAGGAGCTGCCGAAGAAAGACAGCGGGTTGGAGTCAGCTGCAGCCGGGTTTAGGATTTGGGGTTCAGGGTTTAGGATGGGTTTATGTAGGGTTTAGGACGCCTCAAGGCGGATTATTTAGGGGCTCTAGCCTGCGTATTCAGTTGAAGCCCTAAAGCCTGAGGGGGTTCAGGTGTTAGGGCTCAGGGCTTAGGGAAGCCTCAGCCCTACCACCCCTCCCCCCCCCCTAGGGTTTAGGGTTTTTTAGGGTTTAGGGTTTAGGGTTTAGGGTTTAGGGCGCCCCCCCCCCCCCCCCCCCCCCGAAACCCACAAAACTCACAAAGAAAGCTGCAGGCATTCGTCGCCTCGGAGACTTAATCGGCGTGTTTTGCACACAGCTGCCCCCCGAGCCCTTGGGACCTTACTATGAGGAGTTTAGGGTTTAGGGTTTAGTTTCTAGGGTTTAGGGTTTAGGGTTTAGGGTGGTTGGGCTGGTTTAAGGTTTAGGTTTGAGGTTTCTCGCGGGTGTATGTAGGGTTCTTCATAAGTTTTGGTGGGTGTTTGCATGGGGGGGGGGGGGGTGTCTGTTGGGGGATAGTAGAAGCAACCCTGCCTCATGTGGGTGCTCAGCATTTATATAGGATTGAGGAATTCGGTTTTCAGTGTGTGCTTTTAAAGTCTAGCCAGGGCTTTGGGAATTTTCGACTATCGGTTTTTTTAAAGCGTTTGAACGATTTCGTTTTTTTAGGGGCTTGGGGCTTTGGGGGAGGGGCAACAGCAGCAAACAAAAGCAAGAAAACACAAACGCAACCCACAGTGACGGAAAAAAACGAAAGAAAAGCAAGAACAAAAGCACGCCCCGCAACACTAACAGCAAGTAGCAACAAAAAAGTACCGAACAACAAGTAGCAAGCAACAACAAGTAGCAACAAGAAATAGCCAAACAACCGGCGGCAACAAAAAAATGACACTCTTAGAGGTGCGGCTGTTGGCATGTCGGGGTTTGTGGGTATATGGGGCGAGCTTGGTACTCGTTAGGGTTTCGGGTTTAGGGTTTAGGGTTTAGGGGTTAGGGTTTAGGGTTCAGCATCTCAAGTCCAAGCATTCACTAGTCAAGCAATTACTCCAGGAAAATACCCACCCGCCCAAAGAATCCCACAACATTAAGAAACTATTTCGCTTATAGAACGACCTTGCCCAGAAAAAAAATGACCTTGCCCAGAAAAAATCACTTTGCCCAGTAAAAAATGACCTTGCCCAGTTAAAAAAGGACCTTGCCCAGTAACCCTCGTTGTTTAGACCGAACGACCTTGCCCAGTAAAAAAAATGACCTTGCCCAGTAAAACAATGACCTTGCCCAGCAAAAAAAATGACCTTGCCCAGTAAAATGACCTTGCCCAGTAAAAATACAACCTTAACCAGTAGCCCTGTCACTGAGCAAGGTCATTTTTTTACTAGGCAAGGTCATGTTTTTTTCTGGGCAAGGTCATCTTTTTGCTGGGCAAGGTTTTTTTTTTAGACCGTAGGCCCCTCAGCCCCTTCCGCCCCCCTCTAAGCCCCCAAGCCCCTCAGCACCTGACCTCTTAAGTCTGTCTGTTTGCGAAACAGGCTACAGTTGCCCATACCGTAAACCCTTAACCCCCAAACTCCAAACCCTTCAGCCCCAAACCCCCAAACCCCAAAGCCTAAACCCTCAACCCCAAATCCCCAAGCCCTAGACCCCAAACCCCTCAACCCCTGAACCCTAAACTCCAACAGGTTCACGCCGCGGGACTCCGCCGACGTGCTCGAAAAGAATCTCCAGGAAATGACGAGTGTCCCCCGGAGGTTTAGGTGTTTTGGGGTTTAGGGTTCAGGGTCTAGGTGTTTTGGGGTGTAGGGTTCAGGGTTCAGGGTTTAAGTGTTTTAGGGTTTGGGGCTCAGGTTTTAGGGGTTTATGGTTTAGAGGTTTAGGGTTGGGGGTTTACAGGTTCGAGACTCAGGGGTGGTGTTAAGGTTAAGGGGTTTAGGGGTTTAGGGTTTAGGATGCAGGGTGTTCTTGTTGGTGTCTCGGGGTTTGGGGTTTGAAGGTTTCTGGGTAAGGGAAGGGGGGGGGTGCTCCTGCTTCCAAATGACCGACACGTTTGTTGGGGAGTTGGACCAACGAAAAGACACGCATAGCTGGGGTTCTAAGTAACTAGGGCAACTAGAGTTCTCACAAGCCAGAAGCATATTAGGGGCGTTCTGGCCCTACTTTTTCTGCAATGCATGAACGCAAGCCGTACAAGGTTGCGGGCTGGAGGAGGGCCTCGAACCCCCTGTTATCGTCCGGCCTCGCTTTTTCTTGCTGCCTTGTGAGTAACGGCCGGTTTGGGGTTCAGGGTTTGAGGGCTTAGGCTTTGGGGCTTTGGGGCTTTGGGGCTTTGGGGCTTTGGGGCTTTAGGGCTTTAGGGCTTGAGGTAACGTAGGGTGGCTGCCCAAGCCTTGGGCCTCTGCCGAGGCTCTTTGGAATTTCCGGTACGGAAATCAGGCGCTCGGCATCTTCCCACCGAAATCCCAGCGTCGCTGGGCAGTTTTGGATCCGGGCTTACGGCTACTTTGGGCTGAGGGATATTTAGGCTTGAGGGTTGTCACCACCCCTACCAGAACAGGCACTACACCCTAAACCCTAAACCCTGAGCTTGCAGGCTACAGCTCCCAAACCCTAAACCCCGAACCCCTTTATGTTGTACCTAGGTAAACCCCGGCCCCAAACCCTAACCTGCAGGTGTCATCTCCATTCGCCGGGTCCCTCATAAAGTATAAACAACCAATAGTTGACAAATAGCTGCCCTTGCATAGTTAGACCAATGTTGAGTTCCGATGAGCAGTGTGGTTCGCAATAGAAGGAAAGGTTGCCAAAGCTTAAGAATACAAAGTGGCTTGAAATATCCCTAAAGCCTAAACCCTAAACCCTAAACCCTAAACCCATGCAACATCCAAAAGCAGTTCGGAAAACCGGAGTCAAGTTTAGGCTTTAGGGTTTAGGGTTTAGGGCCAAAGTTTAGGGTTTAGGGTTTAGGGTTTAGGGCTACCGCCCAAGATCCGAAAGCTAAACCCTCCGGAGCCTTCGGAAGGCTGCAGCCCGAGAGCTATGAAACCTTATTGGAAAGGCTTCAGAGCCTGGATTAGGGTTTAGGGTTTAGGGTTTAGGGTTTAGGGTTTAAGGTTCGGAGGCTTTGCTTACATGAACTTGGCAGCCCAGTGGGGTTTAGGGTTTAGGGTTTAGGGTTTAGGGTTTAGGGTTTAGGGTTTAGGGTTTAAGGTTCGGAGGCTTTGCTTAGATGAACTTGGCAGCCCAGTGGTACCCTTTTCTCATTTTGGCAGGTTCCCATATAAAGTAACCAACCCAACAACAGGTGCCCTTATCATGATGTGGCTACTGGGCGAGTGATGGGGCCCAGGGGGTCACCCTAAACCAAAAACCCTAAACCCTAAAACCGCGCTTGCTCTGCTGGGAGGTGGTGAGGCGGGGGGGGGGGGAGAGGTGGCCTGCGAGACCTTGCAGGCTCCGCTTGGTCGCCAAGCTCGGTCACTGATTCCAGCCTCCGAGTGTCCAACCCTAAACCCTAAACCCTTAACCCAGGAGCTCCCGGCGGAGCCCCCCACAACCTTGCCACTCTCCGAAAATCGCCGGGGCCGAGGAGGGTCCGAGAGCTCTGGCAGCCTGTCGAAGGCTTCTGAACTTTTCACGAGAATTCCTAAACCCTAAGCCCTAACCCTGAACTGGGCCCTAAAACCGTTTACAGGTTGAAACGGGAAAGTTTGAAGCACCGTGTCGGACGCAGGTGTGTTGACTTCGGCTTGGCTGCCTTGGGTTCCGCTGGCTCTGGCGTTTTGTTTTTGTTTTTGAGTTGTGTTTGGGCGTCTTTGGTGCCGGCATGCCTACACACCGCTGTGTCCAGCTCACCATGAACAATGCTTCACCCCCTAGATCCTGAGTCCCCAAGACTTGATCTTGCTGTACACCCAAAACCTGGCGCCAAAGCACCGAGGCGTTGCCGACGCGCTGTTCAATGCGAGTGACATCTGGGTCGGGCTGGGTCCTTGGCATCGCGGGGTTTCAGGCTCCTTACTTATTTCGGAAAATAAAGAGCAAAATGCATAGATAAATAAGTACAAATATACAGCTGCACATCCATCCATGTATATATATATATATGCATGTAGTGTAATAATGTAATGTAGTGGAATGTAATGGAATGTAATGGAATGTAATGGAATGTAATGGAATGTAATGGAATGTAATGGAATGTAATGGAATGTAATGGAATGTAATGGAATGTAATGGAATGTAATGGAATGTAATGTAATGTAATGTAATGTATTCGTATTACATGCACAGGTATAAACACATGTATTTACATACATCCATGTCTTTCTATATGTCTATATGCATCTATCTACGTAACTAAATATAAATCATATATATATATATGTATGCATGTATATGTACGTAGGTATGTATGCATGTAGTGTTTTCTGTACCACACACACACACACCCGCACGCACGCACGCACGCACGCACGCACGCACGCACGCACGCACGCACGCACGCACGCACGCACGCACGCACACACACACACACACAGACAGACAGACAGACAGACAGACAGACAGACAGACAGACAGACAGACAGACAGACAGACAGACAGACAGACAGACAGACAGACAGACAGACAGACACACACACACACACACACACGTGCGTGCTTCGTCCACACTTATATAGTGCTGAAGCCACGAATGTGCAAAGCCACGCCAAGTCGCCGAAAACCAAGAACCTGGGTCAGATCCCTAGTACGGGCTCTAAAGGCTATCGCGGCTGGTATCGAATGGAGGTGTTGTGCGAGGCAGAGACCCCCTTAGCATCCATGTTCAACCCTCCAGTGATGGTGTGGCTGTGGGTTAGCTATAGAGTTTGGTAAACCCTAAACCCTAAACCCTAAACCCTAAACCCTAAACCCTAAACCCTATCAGGGATTTGGAGTCTTAGGGCCTATATAATTGTTTTTTTTCGGGCTTTGGGTTTTAGGGTGTAGGTTTTGAGGTGTTAGGGTTTAGGCTTTGCGGTTTTAGGGTCATGAGGGTCATAATCTAGGTACTCCCCCCACGCCGGGCCCCCGGTGGTGTGACTGTGGGACGGTTTGAGGGTTGGGGTTTAGGGCTTCTGATCTCGGGCTCAGGCACTTTAGGGTTTTGGGCTTGGGGTTTCATGGCTTAGGGCCTCAAGACAAACCTTGTTCTGTTTAGGGTTTAGGGTTTAGGGTTTAGGGTTTAGGGTTTAGGGTTTAGGGTTTAGGGTTTAGGGTTTAGGGTTTAGGGTTTAGGATTTCAGGGAAGGCATTCTTGGCGCTGGCAAAGGTTCGATGAGGAGCTCCACGCCGCACCAACAGTTGAGGCTGGCTCGGGCGTGAGGGTTTAGGGTTTAGGGTTTAGGGCTTAGGGTTTAGGGTTTAGGGTTTAGGGTTTAGGGTTTAGGGTTTGGGGTTTGGGGTTTAGGGTTTAGGGTTTAGGGTTTAGGGTTTAGACAGGACTTCCTAAATGGTAACACCCTGAACCCTAAACCCTGAACCCATTCCACCGTGGGCTGGTTCGAGTCTTTGATTGATTCGTCGAGGATTTGGGCGCCGCTTTTTGTGACAATGATTTCTTGTGAGGAGGAGGCCCTAAACCCTAAACCCTAAACCCTAAACCCTAAACCCTAAACCCTAAACCCTAAACCCTAAACCCTAAACCCTAAACCCTAAACCCTAAACCCTAAACCCTAAGGGCCTTCCAGAGGGAACTTTAGATAGCATCTTCACCTGGAGGCTACGCACTCACTCGCCTGCCTGCTTGCGCAGCAGCCCTTTCACCATAGCTTGCAACACCCTAAACCCTAAACCCTAAACCCTAAACCCCAAACCCTAAGTTCGCAGAGCAGGAGGCCACAGTGCCGAAACATCCTCCTGCGCCCGCAGCAGCAGCCCCCGCAAAGTCACTCAGGGCTTTCCTCCAGAACCCCAAGCTCCAGGGCAATGTAGGGATTGTTTTAGAGACAGAGAGAGAGAGAGATATATATATATATATACATATATATATATATGTATGGTCTCGGGCTCCGGGGCCCTACCCCCCCCCTGCCCTGGAATCCGCCCCTAGGTGTCCGCGGCCCCCCGGCCCCCCCTTCCCCCAAACCCCAAGCCTCTCCCTAAACCTTAAACCAAACTTAAACCTCACACCCTCAACCTAAACCGTAAACCTTCAACCCCAAACGCCAACCCCCCATGCACGGCAGAGGGGGAGCTAAGCCTTAAACCCTAAACTTATGTAAACCCTAAACCTTAAACTTTAAACCTTAAACCTTAAAATAAACCCTAAACCCGAAAACCCTAACCCCCCAACCACACCCACACCACAGGGGGGGCGCAGGGGTAGCACGGGTGGCCGGTCTCTTAAACCTTCAACCCCAAATCCTAACCCCAACCCCGCAATCACACCACGGGCCTAAACCTCAGACCCTAAACCCCGAACCCTAAACCCTAAACCTTAAACACTAAACTCTAGCCCCCAAACCACACCCACACCACAGAGGGGGGCCAGGGGGTAGGCCTAATCCTTAAACCTTGAACGGGGGTAGGGATCCAAGGGAGGATGGGGGGGGGGGTACCATGGGGATGGGGAAGAGTGGCATGCCGGGACCACATATATATATATATGTATGTATATATTTTTCGTTTTTTATTAAACCCTGAAGAGCCTGTTGGAAACCCCTCAACACTTTGAAGCTCTTGTAGCTTCGTAAGTCTACTTCGTCTCCCCTACAATCCCCGTTATCATCCCCATAACCCACCTTGCTTACCAAGTCCGTTGGGCTTCCAAGTAGCCACTCCAGGCGCTGAAAACCATCTTGCATCACAGCGATGACTTCTCCAACTACGCGAACGCGCCCCTGCGGACATCAGACAGGCTCACAGGCCGAGTCTCAAGGTTTAGGGCTTGGGGTTTCGGGCCTTCTCGAGAGGGGTTCGGGCGTAGGGTTGATAATTAGAGTTTCGGTCGACCGCTGTTATTTTCTGGGGAGTGGGTTTACAGGGCTTGCCCTAAACCCTAAACCCTAAACCCTAAAGCGTTTGGACCGCTAGCACTCCTGCTGAAACCCTCATTCTCCCTAAGAAGATTGAGGCCCTGGGGTTGGTAAAAGGTACTCGGGTTTAGGGTTTAGGGTTTAGGGTTTAGGGTTTAGGGTTTAGGGTTTAGGGTCCCTGAGTATGTGCCCTTAAAAAGGGCACCCCCTTATATACCCCTTGTATACCCGAGACAACCCCAGGGCCCATACTTCAGAAGCCTTTAATGGATGTAAGGGACCACATGAAGGGCCCATAGAACTACCCTTAGATCCCCGTACCGTTCGGGACTTAGGGCTTGGGAACACTATTTGGGGCCATACCAGGAACAGACAGGGAAGAAGTAGGCACAGTTGCATGGCCAGGGTGGGTTTGGTAGAACTCACCCTCTAGCGATGAGGGGAAACCCCCCACCCCGAAGCTTCAGGCATAAACCCTAAACCCTAAACCCTAAACCCTAAACCCTAAACCCTAAACCCTAAACCCTAAACCCTAAACCCTAAACCCAGGGTTTGGGACTATGTCAACCCTGAAAGTCCCCTGAGAACCTCCATGTGCGGGTTCGGGTCTTTGGGGTTGAGGGCGTCTTTAGGCCAACCTTGGGGCAGTGGCATCTTCGGGATTCTGGGGGGGCTCTGAGACAGTTCTCAACATGACGGTCCCTTTTGGGGTACCGTGAATAAGAGGGGCCGCATAATACGGACCCCAACAGGGACGAGAGATGGCCAGATGGCTTAAGGTGCTCAACGGGGAGATCTTGGCGGGCGCGTACGCCCAGCAACCGCAGGTGGAAGGCCGAAGTTGGTTTGGGAGGGGGAGGGGGGGGGGGGGGGGGGGGGGGGGGGGGGGGGAGGCGGAAGGGAGGGAAGGGGGGGGAGGGCTCCATACATAGAAGGCAATTTTTTGTAGGCTTGGGCTTTATGGGTTTGAGCGGCCTTGCGCGGTGAAGGGTTTCTCATGTCATATAAACGAGGGACCCTTGGTAGGGACCTCCGCGGCTATTGGGGGTTATTTGGGGGCTACATAGGTATGCAAGGACTCTATAAGGTATATATGGGGGTTATATACTTGGAGGTTCATGGTACTTATTAACCAATTATAGCTGTACTTATGACCGTACTTAGAGCCATATTCGGGCACTTAAGGGGCTTACAAGTGGGTGATATGTACAGCTATAATTGGTGAATAAGTACCATGAACCTCCAAGTAGGGGCAACAAGATGAAGGCTCCCTTCTGGGGGTCCGTCCTTTCAGGTTGAGTGGTTCAGGGTTTAGAGGCATCCTCCTGTACCTTCGTGTCGTGCAGTGAACAGCCTCATGGGTTCCCCTACCCCCCCCCCCCCCCCCCCCCCCCCCCTGCCCTCCCCATAGATAAGGCTAGTTACCGAATTAAGGTTATTTAAGGGGGGAACCTGAGAACATACTGCTGAGGGGGTGGTAGGGGAACCCGTGACAGCATAGCAGGAGTTGACCCAGTGAGTCGTCCATGTCTTCGTCGGGATGTGTCCCTAGACCCTGAATGCGTTTAGTGTTTAGGGCTTAGGGTTTTTGGGTTTAGGGTCAGATACTCTACCCTAGGCGCAGGTTCGGCGGAGCTTTGGGCGTTCTTGACGTTTCATCACGTCTGCTATACAGTTTGTTTCGGGCAAGAAAAGAATGAAGGCTGCATAACATGGCGACGCTTGTCGTCGCTTGTCCCCTAAGCTTCTTATTGCCAGACTTTGCCAGACTCCGCGCCATGTGCAGCGCGGAAGGTTTTAGGGTTGAGGCTTGTATGTTTCAAGGCTTAGGACGGGTCACGCTCATCTGTGCAATTCCCTTTGTGGCCCTAGGCTCTAGGATTTGGGGTTTGCGGAAGGTGCGAAGATCCAGATGGCGAGCGAACAGATGCAACTCAACTGCAAGGAGGAAGAGGTGTTTTTTGTCTGCAGAACGCTTCTACCAGACACCGAAGCTTTGTTGCGTGTGGCTCGCCAGGCTTTACCCGCCCTTGTTTGAAGGTTCATGGGATGTACTATCGGCTGTAGCTGGGTTTTCCCTCGAGCTGCCCAGTATACACTGGCAAAGGCAACCAAAGTAGGTCCCGTCCCGTGAACCTTCGAGTGGCTTTCTTTGGCGGTTGCCGGGGAAACTTTGTTCTGGGACAACAGCACAAAAACGTCCTAAACACTCCATGAAGGTTCGTGAGCCAAAGTGGCTGCACTTAGGGCTTCACCTAAACCCTAAACCCTAAACCCTAAACCCTAAACCCTAAACCCTAAACCCTAAACCCTAAACCCTAAACCCTAAACCCTAAACCCTAAACCCTAAACCCTAAACCCTAAACCCTAAACCCTAAACCCTAAACCCTAAACCCTAAACCCTAAACCCTAAACCCTAAACCCTAAACCCTAAACCCTAAACCCAGCCCAGCTTTTTGTTACTTCCTCCTGACCCAGAGAAACAGCTTTCCGCAAAAGCCTTAGCTGTCAGCTGAGGGTCGAAGATGCCCCAAAACCGCAACGGCCTAAACCCTGAAAGTAGGGTTTCGGGTTTAGGGTTTAGGGTTTAGGGTTTAGGGTTTAGGGTTTAGGGTTTAGGGTTTAGGGTTTAGGGTTTAGGGTTGGTTAAGACAAGCTTTGCATGGACGAAGTATTTGCAGCCTTTCACGGTTTGGAGGGTTTAGGATTTTGGGTTTAGGGTTTAGGGTTTAGGGTTGAGGGTTGAGGGTTGAGGGTGAACCTTGTACACCAAACACAACCTTTGCAATCCGCATGCCCCGCCCCCCTCCCTAAGACATTGAGGCTTGACATTCCTAACACTAATAACTCCTAAGCCCTAAGCCCTAAAAACCCTAAGCCCTAAAAACCCTAACAACCCTAAAAACCCTAAAAACCCTAAACACCCTAAAAACCCTAAAAACCCTAAAAACCCTAAACCCTAAACCCCTACAGCAGAGACCCAGGGCGCTGCTGCAACACATGGAGCGCGACGTGGTCCTCCTGGCCATGGGTGGGTTCGACCATGTTCGCAGCAGTCGCTTGTTTAGGGTTTAGGGTTTAGGGTTTAGGGTCAAGGGTCTAGGGTCTAGGGTCTAGGGTTTAAGGTTAAATCTCCGGTCAAGAGGGAGTAGCGGGCGCGTGGGGGGGGGCGGAAGCCTCCTTGCAGGAGGTTGTCGGATTGTTGGTCTGAATCTGAGCGTATCCGAAGTGACTTCGAGACCAGTAGGCCCCTGCACAGTCCAAGGTCCTAGACCTATAATCGGGCTGAAGGAGTCCTTCGCCCTACACCCCTCCACCAAGGTTTGCCCTACCTGGTAGAGACGTTCGAGAGCAACCAGCGAGTGCTCTTGCATGGAAACATGGGACGACGTTTCTTGCCTCGACTTCGGTTTAGGGTTTAGGCTTCGGCTAGAGGTTTCGGGTTTGGGGTTTAAGGTTTAGGGTTTTTGGGTTATATAAACCCTAGCTAGTTGGGGGTTGTGGGCAAAATCCCCAAATTAGGTCACCCAAAACATGTGTTTGACTACACTAGGACCTAGACCCTTAATTTGGTCCCTTACCCAAGGTTTCTGATGTCTGGCCCCTTGTGCTATAGTCATAGCGGATATCAGGGATACATAAGGGCCTACAGCCTCAAACGTAAACCCCTAAACCCTAAACCCTAAACCCTAAACCCTAAACGTCCCTTGAAGGGCCCGTATTCAGGGACCGTGGAACTACCAGAGCTGCTCTACTAGTCGGCTACATCAAAGGACCAAACGAGGGACCCTTACAAGGCACCTTCGGGGGTGAGTTAGGGGTTACTTAGGGGCTACATAGGTATATAGGGACTCTAGAACATACAATTACATGTGTATATATATATATGTAGTTTTTATATTTGTATTTACACTTAGATTTAGATTTGTTTTTGTGCATTTTTAGTTGCCTATTTAGTTGTATATATATATATATATGTATCATATAAATAAATAGATAAAAATGTATATATATATATATATATATGTGTGTGTGTATATATATATATATATTCTGGGTGGTTATATAGGGGAATAAGACTAAGGGCCCTTCTAGTGGGGTCCCTCCCGTCACCCCTGAACTGAAGAAGCCGTGGGATGAACCAGCAAGTCAGGGTTCGGGCTTGGGGTTTAGGGTTTAGGGTTAAGGGTTTAGGGTTTAGGGTTTCGGGTTTCGGGTTTGGGGTTTGGGGTTTAGGGTTTAGGGTTTGGGGTTTAGGGTTTAGGGTTTAGCTCCAATTTCGGGAGTTTGGTGGCCACCCTAAACCCAGGGAATGGAAGCCTCAACCCCCTAAACCCTGAGCCCTAATCCCTAGTCCCTGCCAAACACTCTCAAGCCCTCCAAGCCTTCAAACCCCGAAGCTCTAACCCTGTCAGTGTTTAGGGTGTAGTGTTTAGGGTTTAGGGTTTAGGGTTTAGGGTTTAGGGTTTAGGGTTTAGGGTTTAGGGTTTAGGGTTTAGGGTTTAGGGTTTAGGGTTTAGGGTTTAGGGTTTGAGGTCCCGAAGCTTACACCCAAAAACATCTGAACCCTGCAGCCGTTCAGACCTTAAACCCTAACGACCAGAAACCCGTCGACCCTTACTAACCCTAAACCCTAAACCCTAAACCCTAAACCCTAAACCCTAAACCCTAAACCCTAAACCCTAAACACAATTGCAGGCTTAGCCATGACCGACGTACCTCAGAGTCTTGGCGTAGGGCTTCTAGGTTTCGGGTTTAGGGTTTGGGGTTTGGGGTTTAGGGGTTTAGGGTTTGGGGTTTGCGGTTTAGGGTTTGGGGGTTTAGGGGTTTAGGGGTTTGGGGTTTGGGGTTTGCGGTTTAGGGGTTTAGGTGTTTAGGGGTTTAGGGGTTTAGGGGTTTAGGGGTTTAGGGGTTTAGGGGTTTAGGGGTTTAGGGGTTTAGGGGTTTAGGGGTTTAGGGGTTTAGGGGTTTAGGGGTTTAGGGGTTTAGGGGTTTAGGGGTTTAGTAGGGTCTTGGGAATCCTAGAAGACGTTATGAGCACTATGAGCTCTAGGTCGCTCCTCAACCCCAAACCTCAAACCCTGAACCCTGAACCCCCAATTGTAGCCAGGAATTGAGGCCCCTAAAAGTTCGAGTTGCGGGCTAGGGTTTAGGGCTTACCCTAAACCCTAAACCCTAAACCCTAAACCCTAAACCCTAAACCCTAAACCCTAAACCCTAAACCCTAAACCCTAAACTTTGGGGTTTAGGGTGTTGCAAGCCTGGGTTCAGGGTTGCGACTCTTTTTCAGAGCCAGGTTCCTCCTAGTAACGAATTGAGGAGTTTCCTTGCTGTTTCGAAGGTTGCTGGGGGAGCCAGGGTTAAGTGAGGGGGTGCAGGGTCTAGGGGCCCCGAAAGCCCTCAAGGTTTGGGGTGTCGGGCTCGGGTGCAGGGTTTAGGGTTTAGGGTTTGAGGTTTGAGGTTTAGGGTTTAGGGTTTAGGGTTTAGGGTTTAGGGTTTAGGGCTTTGAGTCATGGGAGCTCGTCAGTATCCTGGCTTGAAGCTTGGCGGTTGACTGAGGATCTCCGGGTTAAGGAGGGTTTAGAGTTCTTGTCGGGTTTAGGGTTTGGGGTTTGGGGTTTAGGGTTTAGGGTTTAGAGGGGCGGAGTTTGGGGGCTTGGTCTTAGAGGGGTTTGGGTTTCCGGGGTTTCGGGGTGTTGGGTTTTTGCCATCCTGTCTGGCGGTATGGATGCAATCAGATCTTACGAGACTGCGTGGGGTTAGGGTTCAGGGTGCGGGGGGGAGGGTGTACCCTTCTGCCTTAAAGACTACATCATATTCCACCTCTGGCCAGGTTCGGGTTGAGTATCTTCCCCCTTGTATGGAAAAGGCTCCCCCGTTGTGCGGGTCATCATTTATGCGAACAAACCTTCCCGAGCGATATGTGTATTTCCAAAACAGGGGGGGAGGGGGGGGGGTACCCTTATACCCCAAAATAGTAAAATCCTTATTATCGGACCCCCCAAAAGGGTACCCCTCTTTTCGGAAACCCCCATATTGTCTTTAAGAACAGGGCGGATCGGATTGGAAAGCCTGAGCCTAGCCACCTTCAACCCGAAGCCCTAAGCCCGAAACGCGATCCTCCAGAAAATTCCGGAAACGGCCTAGGCCGCGGAGTTGGGGGGGATGTTTGGGCTTTATTATATTTAGGGAAAAAAACTATATATATATATATATATATGTATATATATATAGGGTTTAGGTTGCAGGGTATAGGGTTTAGGCATGTTTTGGTTAGGGAGAAGCGACTGTGGTGGTGCTGAGACCTAGGCCGAGTGTCGGGAGTGTTGAGTTGAGACGCTGAAGCTCGACACTTTAGGGCTTAGGGCAGTTTAGGGTTTAGGGTTTAGTGTCTAGGGTTTAGGGTTTAGGGGCTTGCTCTAGAGGTACTCTAAGGGCATGCGCGATGGGATACGAATCTTATCCCTGAAAAGGGGACTCCGATAGCTCAAGGGAACCGACCTTGAATTCGCCATTCTTCCAGCAGCTGCTGAAGATTGCAGGTGGAGACCCCTGCGAGGGAGGTATCGGGTTCAGGGTTCAGGGTTCAGTAAACCCTAAACCCTAAACCCTAAACCCTAAACCCTAAACCCTAAAGCCTAAAGCCTAAAGCCTAAACTCTTCAAAGGGTGTAGAATGTATGAGTTTTGTTGGGTCCAGAAACCTCACGACCCTGAATGCCTGCCGGGAGTGAGCTACGACATCTGAAGCAGGGCATGTGTCCGTAGTCGCTGGGAAAGTACGAGGTTTAGGGTTTGGGGCTTAGGGTTTAGGGTTTAGGGTTCAGGGTTCAGGGTTTAGGGTTTTGGGTTTTGGGTTTTGGGTTTTGGGTTTTGAGTTGAGGGTTTAGGGTTTAGGGTTTAAACGCTGAACCCTAAACCCTAAACCCCACTGAGGACCATCGACTTCGAAGCTGAGAAGTTGCTCGTTGCCGTCGATGATGCCTGGGCAACACTGACGCCTGGATCCGAAACCCTAAGCCCTAGGGTTTAGGGTTTAGGGTTTAGGGTTTAGGGTTTAGGGTTTAGGGGTTCAGGGTTTAGGGTCTTTAGGGCTAGGATGCCCAGGAGTACCCTTATTCCCTTTTTGGGGGGTTTAGGTTCCCTTAGAAGCCCCTTTAAGCAAAAAAGGGCACCCTTTTTAAGCCTTGGTTACTGGGCAGCCGAGCCAAAGCCCTAGGGTTTAGGGTTTCGGGTTTAGGGTTTAGGGGTTCCGGGTTTAAGGTTTAGGGGTTTAGGGGTTCTGGGCTCAAGGTTTAGGGTTATTAGGGTTTAGGTTTTAGGGTTTTTAGGGTTTAGGGTTCCGGGCTCAAGGTTTAGGGTCATTAGGGTTTAGGTTTTAGGGTTTTTAGGGTTTAGGGTTTAGGGTTAGGCCCTAAACCCTAAACTTTAAGGGTAATAGCGGAGCTACACCTCCCAGCGTCTTTAGGGTGTAGGGCTTGGGGCATGGCGTCGAGGGCATAGGGTCTAAGGCTCTTTTTGTTTTGGGTTCCGGGTCTCGGGTTCAGGGATATAGGGTTGGAGGGTCATGAGGTTTTGCGTTTAGTTTTTTGTTTTCTGTTGCTTTGCTTTTGCTTGTTTTGCGGGAAGGGGGGAAATAGATGCCCCGCACCCTCATAACGCCCATGGGCCCATGGGCCCAGGTGTGTGTTGCGATGTTTTGTGCCAGGGCTTCACAAGGGTTTTTAGGTGTTTTTTGTTTGCTTATCTTAGGGCTTTCCGCGTTTTTTGAGGGCTTGTATACAGTAGGCTTTTGTTAGGATTCTAGGGCTGCGTTTGGGGTTTTTGCAAGGTTCTGCTTTGGCTTTTTGAGGGCTTCTTTCGGGTTCTTTCAGGGCTTGAGGCTTCGAGCCTTCAGGGCGCCTTACAGGGCTCCATTTATAGGGTTCTTGCGGGGTTTTAGGGTTTAGGGTTGGGGGTACCTAAAAAACCTTGGGGAAGCTCAGGGAGCCCTAGGGAGAGGTGGGGAGTATCGTATCAGGGACGCTTGGGTTACATACGATCTCGAGGAAACCTGAGATGACTTACTACATCAACGAGAAGAACTCTTACGCCTTTGAGGACCTAAACTCTTCTCCGGCTGCCTTTAGGGTTTAGGGTTAAGGTTTAGGGCTGAGGGTTCAGGGTTGAGGGTTGAGGAGGTTGCTGAGGTTGATGAGGGGCTTATGAGGTTTAAGAGAGGCGCCTGAGGTTTAGGGTCCCATCAGCAATGAGAGAACGGGACGTAAACCCGGAGCCCTAAACCCTAAACCCTAAACCCTACACCCTACACCCTAAACCCTAAGCCGCAGGATGTCCGAAGCATGCTCCAGGCCATGGACGCGGCCATTGCAGCCTTGATTGCAAGCCCCCCAAAACCTGTACTACCATTCTTATCACCAGAAATATGGCGTTGTTCATTCCCATTGCTAACGTTTTATTCGTATTATTACCATTATTGCTGTTAGTTTTTGCAGATTTAATCGTCATTCTGATTATGAGCATTTCTACGTATTGTTGTAATTGTAATGACCATTCGTATGACTATTATGCCTATCTTTATGGCTAGTAGTATCACTATAAGTATTGCCACTATCACTATTATTACTTCCAAGAGTTTTTTTATTGCGATGATCACGACTATTATTCTGATGACTATTATGTTGACTACTATGATTGATGACTATGATTATGACTATTACTACTACGAGTACTACTACTATAATTATTACCCTCGTTACTCATATTACTACGATTATCTTTATTGCTATGATCGTGACGATTTTGTGACTATTGTGATGACTACTACGAGTACTATTCTGACTATTACACTAATCCTCGTGTTCCTACGAGTTTTATCTCCGTTTTATTACTAGTACGATTTCGAGTATCATTGCTAGTATTATGTTTTTTGTAATTTTTATTACTACGCGGAGGACCTAGCCCTGCAGCCCCAAAATGCAGGAGCCTGTAAAGACTTGGCCGTGGGGGGTCTGGGGTTGCTTGGAGGTTCATGGTACTTATTAACCAACTATAACTGTACTTATAACTGTACTTATAACCATATTAGGGCACTTAAGGGGCTTATAAGTGGGTTATAAGTACAATTATAATTGGTTAATAAGTACCATGAACCTCCAAGTGGAGATCACCCGAAACCTACAGTTTCAAAAGCCCTGAACCTGCGATGCGCTATGGAGCCCGAAAAGCCCTGAAGCCCTATAGAGCTCCTAGGTGGGAGTGGTGGTGGTGGTGGTAGTGGTCGTCGTAGTCGTCGTAGTCGTAGTAGTAGTAGTAGTAGTAGTAGTAGTAGTAGTAGTAGTAGTAGTAGTAGTAGTAGTAGTAGTAGTAGTAGTAGTAGTAGTCGTAGTAGTAGTAGTAGTAGTAGTAGTAGTAGTAGTAGTAGTAGTAGTAGTAGTAGTAGTAGTTGTTGTTGTTGTTGTTGTTGTTGTAGTGGTACTAGCAGTAGTAGTAGTGGCAGTAGTAGTAGTAGTAGTAGTAGTAGTAGTAGTAGTAGTAGTAGTAGTAGTAGTAGTAGTACTAGCAGCAGGAGCAGCAAATGGATGAGGAGGAGGAGGAGGAGGAGGAGTAGTCGCAGTAGTAGAGGCCTAAACTTCTTCTGAGGAGACGACGCTGTCCATGGCAAACTATCTGTCTACGACCACGCGGACGACCACCATGGTTACGCTTGAGATCCTGACGCCACTGAGCCTTGCCTGCATGGGTCTTGGGGGGTCTTACGGGGGGTTGGGGTTTGTCGGGTTTGTAGGTTTTGTAGGGTTGGTAGGGCTTATAACTAGGGTTTATAGGGTCTATTGGGTTTGTTGGGTTGATTGGGTTTATAGGGTTCATTGGGTTTGTTGGGTTTACTGGGTTGATAGGGTTGAGGGTTCAAAAAGGTGTATAGGGTTTACAGAGTTTAGGGCTTAGAAGCTTAAGGTATGATCATCGGCCAAATCTTAAGCTTGGGTTGTTGGTGCCAGAGTTCATAGTAACTAATACCACCCTAAACCCTAAACCCTAAACCCTAAACCCTAAACCCTAAACCCTAAACCCTAAACCCTAACCCCTAAACCCTAAACCCTAAACCCTAGAGGGAGTCAAAGCTTCTGTCGCCGCTTCTGACCCATCACTCTTGAAGAGGACACATGCGGCCTAGACCCTAAAGGCTAGGATGCCCAGCAGTACCCTTATTCCCTTTTTTGGGGGGTTTAGGTTCCCTTCTAAACCCCTTTAAACCCTAAACCCTAAACCCTAAACCCTAAACCCTAAACCCTAAACCCTAAACCCTAAACCCTAAACCCTAAACCCCTAAGCAAAGAAGGGCACCCTTTCAAAGCCTTGGTTGCTGGGCAGCCTAGAAGGCCTCTCCCACTTCCGAACCCACGCCGCATTGAGCTGCTTGTCAAGCTACACCCTGCACTTTAGGTTGAGGGTTTAGGGTTTAGGGTTTAGGGTTTAGGGTTTAGGGTTTAGGGTTTAGGGTTTAGGGTTTAGGGCTGCGCTCGTGAGTTTTATGCCTTGGTTAGGGCCCTTCATTGTGCCCCCTCTTCAGGTGTGGAGGGGAACAAGGTAGCCCAGAAAAGCGCGAATTTCAACGGTGAGGTGAACCAGGTAAAGCCACCCCCGCTCTTTTAACAGGTCCCCTTGACTTGACGTCCTTTGTAGGAGGGGAAATAAACACCCCTAAACGGATTACGCTAAACCCTAAACCTTAAACCCTGAACCCTAAACCCTAAACCCTACAGCCTAAACCCTAAACCCCAACGTTCAGGCCTTTGACTGGCAGCTGGAATGGCGGGCAGACATTCCGGCTCGCGGCGCGCCTGGCAGAGGACATCATCAACCAGGACCCCCCCCCTCAAAGCACCAACAAACCCTGACATCCCTGTTTCTACTATTGGGGTTTAGGGTTTAGGGTTAGGGTTTAGGGTTTAAGAACACCGGGTAATGTTGATTACCATCTTTCATTCTTGCGGGGGGGTTCTTAAGCAACCAGTAGAGTTTGGGTTTAGGGTGAGTCTAGGGGGGGTGGTTTAGGGCTTGGAGGAGTCTAGGGGTTCAGGGTTTTGAGGCGCAATTTTGGTTTAGGGTTTAGGGTTTTGGGTTTTGGGTTTTGGGTTTAGGGTTTAGGGTTTAGGGTATCAGGTTTTCATATAACATAAATGTGTGCCGGGGCAGAACACACAAAGACCACCACGACAACAATCCAAACAAGGCCGTGGGGCCTTAGCGTAATGTAGGGTCTACTGAGGTATGTTGGGGCTGTAAGGAAGAGATTATATTGTGGAATAAGATTTTAAGGATCCCTTCTAGGCGTCCTTCGCACCTCCCCGTAGAATGGATTCTCGAAGCGAATCCGTCCAAGAGCCCGAGAGGCTTAGGGTATAGGGTTTAGGGTTTAGGGTTTAAGGTTACCCTTAGGGTTTAGGGTTTAGGGTTTAGGGTGTAGGGTTTAGGGTTTAGGGTTTAGGGTTTAGGGTTTAGGGTTTAGGGTTTAGGGTTTAGGGTTTAGGGTTTAGGGTTTAGGGTTTAGGGTTTTGAGTTGAGGGTTTAGGGTTTAGGGTTCAGGGTTTAGGGTTTAGGGTTTAGGGTTTAGGGTTTAGGGACACCGAGCGGTGGAAGGTCGAAACAGCATACTGCACGGAGGCAGGAGCATGATGGGGACCACGGGACGCGAACGGGGCATAGGCTCAGCGTGATGTGTCATGTTAGAGGACGCGAAATGCATGTCACGATGGGAGCCACCAAGCCTCCCGTTGCAGGGTTGCTGTTGAGAAAAACTCCCGCAAGATGAGTTTAGATTTAGAGTAAACGATGTGCTTTCGGGGGGGGGGGAGGGGATTTCGGGGGTTATAACCCTAAAACCTGAACCCTAAACGCTAAACCTTTAAGCCAATATGATGTCGGAATACGAAAACCCTAAGCTCTAATTTAGGGTTTACAGGGCCATTCTGAACCTAAATCCTGCAGCCTAAACCCTAAACCCCAAACCCTAAACCCTAAATAGCAGCCCTGGAGGACCAGATAATTCTCCCTGGCTATCAGATCAAGCACGCCTTCTATGACGACAAGTGCAGCCCTAGCACCGATCCGCCGGCTCACTTGAGAACTTGGGAGATCCTAGGGTTTAGGGTTTGGGGTTTAGGGTTTAGGGTTTAGGGTTTAGGGTTTAGGGTTTATAGAACTTGTATAGGGTTTGGGTCCCAAAAAGTTTTGGGCGAAAGTTTCGACCGTGACCGATTTTTTTTGAACTAGTTTTTCATTTTAGGAGGGGAGCATTTTAGGAGGGGGGGAGGGGGGGATAGGGGGGGGATAGGGGGGGATAGGGGGGGACAGGAGGAGTCGGGGATAGGGGGGGAGATAGGGGGGGAGGGGGGAGATAGGGGGGGGATAGGGGGGGATAGGGGGATGAGGGGGGGGGATGGGGGGGGGGAATGGGGGTGGGGGATGAGTGGGGGGGGAATGGGGGGGGGGATGGGGGGGATGGGGGGGGGGATGGATGGATGGATGGGGGGGGATGGATGGATGGGGGGGCATGGATGGGGGTGGGGGATGGATTCCTGAAAATCGCGGCTGAGACCAGCGCTACTTGCTAGCATCTTCGCTCACCCTGAGGCCTGGCTTCACATGTCAAAGGTGCGGCGCTGTGTTCAGCACCAAGCAGAAGCTCGGAGGGCACAGGAGCCACTGCAAGAGCGCGGGAAAAATGGCAAAGTGGAGCTTCGGAGATATTTCTGGCACCTGCGCAGAGTATCACATCGAGCTGAGCGCTGCTGCCATGCAACGTCAAGATTCGCCTGCGATGAGGCATATTCGGCTTAGTCTTGCACCAGGTGGCATGTGGTTTAAAGCCGCTGCGGGCGGCGCATTCGTGTCATGATGCATCTGCAATCCAACCAGCATCTTCTCCATGCCATAGCAGTAAGGGCATGCATGATACATACACATGCATACACATATCATATATGTTTACGCACATACCGAATAATAAGACATGCACCCTAAACTGATCATCCTCATAAAGGAATCTTCATGAGTTTGAGTTCGGCGTTCCAGCTTTGAAAGCATCCACCAGAATCCATCTCCGCCATGGATCGAAGCCGAAGTCCAATCAGGCACTTGTGCCTGGGCGAGGGGGTTGGTGGGGGGGTGCCCGGGAGGGGGGGGGTTCAAAATCCTTCTGCATTTTCAAAGCAGCCAAAGTTGCACTGAAGAAGTGTCCTGGCAAGGCTGGCAAAGGCCCAGAGCGCAAACGAGGACGGCGCGGCCGACGAGGTGTGGAAGAGCTGGCATATGTTTGCGTTTGCCTTTTAGTTGCTTGTCCTGCAGCTCTCTTGCAGCTCAGGGCAGAGAGGTTTCGAATGTCTTGTCTGCGAAGGCAGTTCAGCCGATGGTTTTGCACAGTACAGCGTGAGTGCAAGTGGCATCCGAATCTGCAGCTGCTGAATGACTGCTATGTCCAATGGCTGTGCTGTTTGCGAGTTTGGCGTGACACAAATCTGTTGAGCCTTCATGCATTGGGGGGAGGGGGGGATAGGGGGGGGTAGGGGGGGATAGGGGGGGAATAGGCTGGGGGAGATAGGGGGGGATCGGGGGGGATAGGGGTAAGGGGGGATAGGGGGGGAATAGGGGGGTACAGGGGGGGATAGGGGGGGATAGGGGGGGACAGGGGGGGACATAGGGGGTCTTGTTGCTGCGAGTACGGATGGTGTAGCCGGCGCGCCCGTCAGTGTGTTTTATTCCGAACTCCACGTCGTCTGAGTGGAAATCTGACATGCCAACAGTGCGACTTGCTGACTTTTGAGGCATTTCTTCAGGCTGGCTGTGCACTCATCCATCACAATTTTCAACACAACGGGCTCTACCACTACGACGAGTACCGCAGGTTGCTTGGTCGAGTGTTACGTCCTTTCCCATGGCCGGAAAGATGAGGAGACAAGGGCCATCTGGGCAATGCTGCCTCAGTGCCGTCCATGTGTCCATGCGGTCCCGACTACAACAGTGGCGTCAACCAGAACCGTGGATTGCACCATATGTCGTTTCATGTTACCGCAAGCCTTTGCGGCCACACCTAGCTGTGCAGGGTGTCCGCCGCCGACTACTACCAGGGCTGCGATAAGGCGCGCCGCAGAAACGACGAGATCCCCGGAAGTGCCAGGCAAGCCTGCGTTGAGTCTGAGGTCCGCTTCACGCGTCAGGGCGGCTCCGAATGTGCCAGTGTTGGAACCGGAGCCTGGTGATCAACCAGGGGCTCCCGTGGGCTACTATCGGTCAGGGTTTGAGACCACAGAGCCTACAGTTGGTGTGAGCTGGAATCAGCAAAATCTGGCGTTTACATTCCGCCGAGTGAAGGTTGGTGGGGATGTGACAAACACTGAACCATCCCTGGTCACCCACCTTGTGGCTAAGGACCTCTCCTCAAACATTGGGCTTGAGTGGAAGTTCAGTCGTGAAGGAACGGAATTCACGAGCGATGACTTCTTCGCGGCCTCAGCTGAGGACCAGGCCAAAATGATGGCTGAGATTGAAGGGGCCTTATCAGCATTGGAATTGGAAGTCTTCAGTTACTCGCTGGAGGTGCCTACCGAGGATTGCTTCGCGATGATGAGAAAGGGGCCCAAAGCCTTGGAATCTAGGCCTGAGTGCCTGACAAGCACCGGGACCAGGGTCCTGACTTGGTTTGAGTACTTGTACTCCGCGACCGTTTGGAGCAGGATGCCAAGGTCGGACGGGTGTTGCGATACCAGTGGGACTGCATCCCTCCTCATCTGCAGGCCGGTGGGCTGATGCGCTGTTGGCGGATACGACGGTTTCCCCTTCCAGTCTGTACTTCAAAGTGGACGGAACGCAGCTGGCGTCGCTTTATGAGGTAGATCTGGCTCATCTTGGGGTTGGGGCCACGATCACTTACGCGGATCGACAGTATTCCACACCGAGGATGCCTGTTTTCCTTCTGACCAAAGCCTGTCGATTGACGCTATTCAATCCTCTCTGGTCTCATTTTCGGCCCGTTGAGGCCGGACCGGAGAGGTGTGGATCATGCCCCGTGGGGCGGACCACGTGCGGGCGTCGATCACGCAGAAGCGCGCACCAGCCCGGGTCTCTTGTGCGCAGCATTGCGAAAGCTTGATGACGATTCAGATGGCTCCCGCTATATCCGAAATCTTGATGGTAGATGGAACTGTGCACGACCACTCGCGGACACTCCCTTTCGTCGTGTATGGGGGAGCGCACGAGTTCGATTCTCAACATTCCCTCGACCATCCTCGTATGATTGAAAGCACTCATGTTGCGCGTAACTTTCGAGCCTCTACTGATACGAGCAGCATATCCCCCTCCGAGTGGGTTGGTGGG
>CAJNDS010000902.1:859261-866761 GCA_905221605.1 Symbiodinium natans
CTGGCTATGATTCCTGTCGGTTAAGACGTAGAAGCGACTTCGGTGAAGATGTCGTCCCTTGAACAGAGTGAATGTGAAAGTACTAACTCTTCTCTGCCCTGGTCTCTGCAGGACCACAACCAGGTTAACGGTTCAAACCCTAAGCCCTAAACCCTAAACCCTAAACCCTAAACCCTAAACCCTAAACCCTAAACCCTGCACCCTGCACCCTGCACCCTACACCCTAAACCCTAAACCCTAAACCCTAACCCTGAACCCTGAACCCTGAACCCTGAACCCCAAACCGGTTGTGGGAACACAAGTGTTTAGGGCTCAAAGAACTCGAGGGCTTGAGGGCTGAGGAAACTCTAGGGTTCAGGGTTTAGGGTTTAGGGTTTAGGGTTTAGGGTTCAGGGGTTTAGGGCTAGCTTTAGAAGCCCAAGGGGGGTGGGGGAACTCCAGGGTTGAGGGTTTAGGGTTGAGGGTTTAGGGTTGAGGGTTTAGGGTTTAGGGTTTAGGGTTTAGGGTTTAGGGTTTAGGAGGAACGATGGGTTGAGGGCCCTTCTTGACCTCAGCCCAAAGCGCTCTTCGAGACCCAGGTGTGCCGACAGGTGTCGTCACTGTCCGTGTCGATGCGGTTGCTTTGACGGAGTCTTTCCGGTTTGGGGTTTAGGGTTTGGGGTTTAGGGTTTAGGGTTTAGGGTTCTTCTCCTTTTTTTTTTTTTGGGGGGGGGGGGGGGGGGGGGCAGACGGGGGACGGGCTGTGGGGTTTCAGGGGTTGAGGGATTTAGGGATTTTAGGGATTCAGTATCTCGAGGGGTTCAGGGTTTAGGCCGTTTGGGGGCTTAGGGTGTGGATATCCTCTACCCGAAACCCTAAATCCCAGGGGTATTTGGCAGAGCCTGTCCCAATTTTAGGTGTTAGGGTTCAGTGTTTAGGGTCGGGGCTGTTTTTTTTTTTTTTTTTCTGATCCGAGCTTGAGAATGTTCACATGGGTCGGTATGCATAGGGTAGTAAGTCGGGCAACTGTAGAGTGTTTAGGAAATTCCGTTTGCGAGCTACCCTACAGGCAAAACCCTGAACCCAACCACAAAAAGAACCGACATAACCCAAAAACCAAAACACTTCCAACCCCGTGAAAACTCTAAACGCTCAACCCCGAAACCCCTGAACCCGAAACCCATGAACCACTAGGATTTAGGGGGTTTAGGGTGTAGGGTTAAGGGTTAAGGGTTTAGGGTTTAGGATTTAGGGTTTAGTATAGAGGCGGGTAGTAGGGGAATTCATGAAGGCAGTGGGTCCGGAAGCTTCCCTGCGACCTGGGCCCAACAAGGGTGTAGGACTTGCGGCTTGCCATCTCCAAAAACACAAGAGTTGCGCAGATTACCATAATATATCTATATATATATATAGATAGATACATACATATACAGATACATATATATATATATACATATATACATATGTGTACTTTTTAATATACTTCCTAAAAAAGGGTCCCCCTCAGAACAGACCCCCAAGCTGGCTCAGGGATGTTTGAAGGGTTTAGGGTTTACGGTTTGGGGTTTGGGGTTTAGGGTTTAGGGTTTAGACCCCCTAATTGCTATCTTTTTTTTTTATAGGAACCCCCCTGAAAGCGTAGCCCCTTTTTCGGCAACCCCCATACACAAATTCATACGTACAAGAACATCATATTTATTTGTTTTTTTTCATTTTTTTTGTATTTTATGTTTGTGTATTTATTCATTTCCTTATTCATTTTCTTATTTACATTTATACAAAGATATATATATATATATAAAGATACATATATATACGTATATATATATATATATATATTTGTATTTGTATATATAAATGGGCACCTTTATGCGTTTTCTGCTCTTGCCACTTGTCTGGCCATCCGTAGGGGTTAGTTTAGGGCCAAGCCGAGAACCCCGAGCCCCAAACACAAATTAGGATTTAGGGTTTAGGGTTTGGGGTTTAGGGTTTAGGGTTTAGGGTTTAGGGAAGCCCCTGTAGACCCACAGCCAAGGTTACCCTTCATGAGCTACGAGTGTGCCCACACGGACTTCTCCGACACGGAAACGTACCCAGCGCTGACGCGGATGGGCACCCCCACGACACAACTTTTCGATGTGGCCGCTCGTCGAGGTTTTGGAGTTCCTGAGACCCAAGCCCTTGCTGTAGGGTTTCGGCTTTAGGATGCTTCTCTCTTGCTGGAGTTCTAAGCCTGAAAGCTCTCTGAAGCCAGGCATTTAGTCAGTGGACGTGAGAAAGTAGCTCCGTGAGATGCCGGCTGCAATGCTGCGATGCCGACGGGCCGCCGAGAAGTTTCAATCCCAGAACTGTTACATCATCTACAGTCCAGAGGCAGTAGCCCTAAACCCTAAACACTAAACATTAATTCTTGCCCTGAACCCCAAACTACAAACCCTTAAGCCCTAAACCCTAAACCCAAAGCCCTGAGCCCTAAACCCTAAACCCTAAACCCAAAGCCCTGAACCCTAAGTTTGAAAGGATGTCCAGGAACAGGGACACCATTTTGTCTAGGGTCTAGGGTCTAGGGTTAGGGTTTAGGGTTTAGGGTTTAGGGTTTAGGGTTTAGGGCTTAGGGCTTAGGGCTTAGGGCTTAGGGCTTATGCCTTTAACCCTAAACCCTGAACCCCCCCTGCGCCCCTGCACTCGAAGGTTCATGGATGAGCGGTCTTTAGCTGGCCATAGTAATTGAGATGATGCGTCCGCTCGCAGTATTGTATCCGGCATCCCTGCGAATGAGAATGCTAGCAACCCTAAACCCTAAACCCTAAACCCTAAACCAAAAACCCTAAACCCTAAACCAAAAACCCTCCACCCTGACCGGCTCCCAGTTCGGGGTGGCTGTAACTGAAGGCAGGCCCGGGCCTGCACGGTTCAGGGTTCAGAGGGTTTAGGGTTTAGGGTTCAGGGTTTAGGGTTTAGGGTTTAGGGTTTAGGGTTCAGGGTTCAGGGTTTAGGGTTCAGGATTCAGGGTTTAGGGTTGAGGGTTTAGGGTTTAGGGTTTAGGGTTTACGATTTAGGCTTGAGGGTGTATGGGGTTAGGGTTAGGCCATAGGGGTTCGGGGTTTAGGGGTTGGGGGTTAGGGGTTTCGGGGTTTAGGGTTTTAGACAAACAGCTTCGTATAGTCAGAGTTAGGAGAGGTTGGGAAGTTGGGAAGACAACCATCGAACATGGCAGGTTCGAAGTGATCCACGCACAACTGCCGTTGATGGTTGTCTTGAGGGCCTTCCGGGGTTTCGGGTACCCGTACCCTTACCCAAAAACCCTAAAACCGAAACCCGAAACCCTAAACCCTGAACTGGCCCTGAACCCTAAACCCTAAACCCGAAACCCTACCTAAACGCTGAATCCGAACCGAGGTGGATGACCTTCGCACGAGGTACAGCTGGCAGAAAATTTACGTCGTTTCCGGAGATCCAGCCGCTGCGGTTGAATTGGTTGAGGGTTTTGGGTTCAGGTTAATAAACCCTAAACCCTAAACCCTAAACCCTCCACTCTCAACCCTGCCAACCATATAGGGCTCACTTTGCAAGCCCCAAGCCCAACCTTCTTTATATACCCTTTCACTCACCCAACATGAAGGTCGTCGATTTAGGGTTTAGGGTCTAGGGGTTAGGGGTTAGGGTCTAGGGTTTAGGGGTTATCACAGGGTTAGGGTTAGGGTTGGGCTTGTAGGTTCTTAGTCTTTATCAGGACACAGGGGGTCTTTCCCTACAAAAGAAGTACAGGTTTGGGATCTTGAGGTCGCTTAGTCAGTTGGAATTTCAGTTGGAATTTCCCAAGGGGCGAGACGTCTGCAAATGGCTAGGCCTTGATGATTTGCATCGACTTTGATGGAATGTTCGGTTGTTTGTTGCAGGTCCTTGATGGCAGCATTCTGCTGTCTGCATGCCTTGGCACGAACACCTACGAGAGAATTACAATTGCAATTTGCAAAGAATGAGATGATGCACGAATTTCAATACGAAATGAACGAAGTTTTCCTTAATCATCTTGTATGTTGTTTTAATGTATCCCGTGAGCTTACATGATTTTTTTATCAATTCGCTCACGGGTTAGTAGTATTACGTTTACTTGGGTTACAAGAGCCCCAAAATTTCATGTCCTTTATTCATGGGGGCCTGAGTAATTCATAAATCATGTCATTCACACGCGAATTTAATGTGTCCTTGCAGTAGTTTTTGTATATAATATATGTGTGCACGGGCGAAAAGAAGTCTTTGTAAACGTCCGTGTTGTAGCAAGACTAATGCGAGCCATAAAATATCAGAGAGTGAGTGGGTCATTCAGTATTGGGTTTATACGGAGTCTTCGAACGCAGGAAGCCCAATTGAATGGGCGAAGGAATAAATCGAACAAGAACACTAGTACTACCTGGGGTGTGCAACCTAGTTCTTTTCACGCACGTACTATGTTACTGTGCGTATTCGTTCTCTATTCGCGCGCGTGACTTTGTTAATTGTATTCAATGGGGGCTTTGTGCCTTGTTTCTTGGTTGAAGATCTATGTAGGGTGAAGAGTGGGTAAATAAGAAAGCGAGGTGAGTTCGTGAAGAAGCGCACGCAATGAACGATCGAGCGAAACAAGTGAGCCGAAATGGTGCCATCAGACCCTGAACCCTAAACCCTAAGCCGCAAAAGGAGCACAAACCATAATAGTATTCTATCCCGGGCTAATAATAGCACAATAATGAGAGTCCAAGGGGCAAATTCGAATATAAAATGGTGCGTCCTGGGAGTCTTTTTATACTACATGAACTGCAAGAGACGCCCCCCCCCCCTCCCCCCCCTGTACTATAGATGAAGAAGGGGTCTTTTCGCTGTATTTAAAGTAGTTCGCGGGCCAATAGCAAAAGAAATAGATTTTTAGCCCGCGAGAAAATAATGAAGAAAAGAGGAAATTACCGGCACGAAATTAAGATCTTTGAAATGTGCCCATGTTAAGAAGCCCGAATTGAATACGGAAATCATGCGTCTTTTGTCCTATTATTTGATTGTACGGTCTTTTAGTATGTTTTGCCGTCCTACTAGTACAATAATTTTGGATCATTTGTGCAGTTATAGTAATACTAACAGAGCTCACGCACTTGTACCCAAAGATCAAACCCTCAAAAATCACAACCCCTAAGCCCTACACCCTACTCTTGCCCTTTGTTCCCTAAAAACCCTACAGCCCCTAAACCCTAAACCCTAAGCCCTAACCCTAAACCCTAAACCCTAAACCCCAAACCCCAAACCCTAAACCCTAAACCCCTAAAAACCCTATACACCCTAAATCCGCAAGCCCCAAGCTCAGGCGCAGTACCAGGCGGAAGCCGAGAGCCTTCGCGACTCCTTCCAAGCACTGGGTCTGGCCTCGGAGTCGCCCACCTGAGATTGGGTTTAGGGTTTAGGGTCTAGGGTCTGGGGTTTAGGGTCTAGGGTCTAGGGTCTAGGGTTTAGGTTTAGGTTTTAGGTTGATTTAGGGTTTATTTAGGGTTTATTTAGGGTTTAGGGTTTAGGATTTAGGGTTTAGGGTCTAGGGTTTAGGGTTTAGGGTTTATTTAGGGCTTAGTGATTAGGATTTAGGGTTTGGGGTTTAGGGTTAGGGTTTAGGGTTTGGGGGTCATACAAGTGCCATAGAAGTGCTGTACTTGGGGCTGCGTAAGTATAAAGGGACCATGTACAATATATGTATATATATATATATGTAGAAATACACACACAACACACACACAGAGTGTGTGTGTGTGTGTTAGTTAGTTAGTTAGTTAGTTAGTTACATGTGTGTATACAAACGGTATCTACCCTCAACCCCAACCCCTAGACCCCAAGCTCTGAGTCTTCGAAACGAATTGGGCCGAAGGGCTTCGAGGTGGACTTCGAGGAGGTCCTAGGGAGTTCGTTTGATTTTGGGCGAGGGGGGGGGGTTAGGATTTAGGGTTGAGGGTTTAGGGTTTAGGGTTTAGGGTTGAGGGTCATGTGTTGCAACTAGTCGAAAGCAGCAAGGTGGCTCTATGCGCGCGACACGAAATGGAACGAGATCACGCAGGTGTGGTCCAAGAGTGTCTAGGGCGTTTGGGGTTTAGGGTGTCTCAGACTCGGGAGCATATTCATCCGACGCCTTCGGTGAGTATGTGGCTTCATCGGGGCTTCGAAGGTTAGGGTAAGCCCTAAACCCGAAACCCTAAACCCTAAACCCTAAACCCTATACCCCAGGGTAGTGGGCGTTTGGGGTTGGGTTTAGGCTTCCTGTATCGACTCTTCCGTCTGGCAGTCCACCGTGGGCCATGTTAGGCGGTCTGGCAAGGTTTAGGGTTTACGGTTTAGGGTTTAGGGTTTGGGGTTTGGGGTTTAGGGCTTCTTTTTAAGAATCTGAAACCCTCAGCGCTAAACCGCCGCGTCGTTCCGATTAGAGGCTTGTTCAGCCAAGGTTAGGGTCTAGTGCTTGGGGTTTAGGCTCTAGGGTTCAGGGTTCATGGTTCAGGGTTTAGGGTTTAGGGTCACCAATGGCTGAACTACAAACTGTTTTGGGGTGCATGCTGGAGTAGTAGAGCTTAGGCACTTCTACTCGCTGCTTGTTGGATTTTCGCTTAGGGCAGGCTTGCACTCAACCCCTGCCTTTCATCGAGGTTTAGGGTTTTCGAGTTTGAGGTTATATTCCCACTTGTAGTCCCTCCAACATGCCCATTTGCCTGCAAGCGCCCTACACTGCACGGCACTGGGAAGACCATACGGTCTCGCGATATTGAGAGTCCCCGTTTCAGGATACCCTCCCAGATCCTTTAACGCCAAACCCTAAACCCTAAACCCCCATAAATCCTAAGCCCCAAACCCTAAACCCTAAACCCCCATAAATCCTGAGCCCCAAACCCTAAACCCTAAACCCCCATATATCCTAAACCCCAAGCCCGAACCCTCGCCTTCGAATTGCCGAAGTCTGTGCAAGAATCAGTAAGAACAACTCGGTCCCTCCTGCTCCATATGTTCCAAAGGTTTGGGGTTTAGAGTTTAAAGTCTGGGGTCTAGGGTTTAGGGTAGGGTTTAGGGTTTAGGGTTTAGGGTTTAGGGTTTAGGGTTTAGGGTTTAGGGTTTAGGGTTTAGGGTTTAGGGTTTAGGGTTTAGGGTTTAGGGTTTAGGGTTTAGGGTTTAGGGTTTAGGGTTTAGGGTTTAGGGTTTAGGGTTTAGGGTTTAGGGTTTAGGGTTTAGGGTTTAGGGTTTAGGGTTTAGGGTTTAGGGTTTAGGGTTTAGGGTTTAGGGTTTAGGGTTTAGGGTTTAGGGTTTAGGGTTTAGGGTGAGTGAACGAATGTACCTTGAACCATCAGAACAATCCCTGCATCGATTGCGACCCATTCCTGCTTTCAGCTGGTTTTGGAAGATCTGGGTGCACCCTAAACCGCAGTCCATGGACCCCTACATCCTGAACACCCCGAAATACTAAGTTTAGGGTTTAGGGTTTAGGGTTTAGGGTTTAGGGTTTAGGGTTTAGGGTTTAGGGTTTAG
>CAJNDS010000902.1:874261-879898 GCA_905221605.1 Symbiodinium natans
TTATGGTTTCGGGCTTGGGGTTTAACCCTAAACCCTAAACCATAAACCCTAGAACCCTTCAGAGTTTAGGGTTTAGGGTGGGTTTTGATTTGTAGTGTTTGGATCTCTCTTCTTCTTCTTTTTTTTTTTGGGGGGGGGGGGGGGGGAGTTGTGGTTTGGGGGCTCGGGGAACTGTCGACTCTGCTTGGGTCATGGTCGCTGTAGGATTTTGGGGGTGTTGGTGCGCTTGGGTTGCAGTCGTTTTGTCTGTTCTTTGGGTTTGTGATCCCCCTCTCTGCATCTAGATTCTCCTTCCGGATGTCTGGATGTTAATCTGGACTCTGAGAGTTGGAGTTCTTTGGGCTTGTGATCCTTGAGTTGTCTTTTCTTCCTGCTGCCATCGACACCAACAGCCTACGTACGAGTCCGATTGTGCAGGCAGCCAAAAGCAGAAGGATCTGTGTAGACAACTGGGGGCCCTAAGCCCTAAACCCTAAGCCCTAAACCCTAAACCCCAAACCCTAAACCCTAAACCCTAAACCCTGAGTTTAGGGTTTCGGGCCTCCCAGGTACCACGCGGTTCACCAACAGTGGCACCCCACGTTCCGTGCCTTGACATGCACGAAAGGCAGATTTGGCCTTAGACCCTAAACCCTAAACCCTAAACCCTAAACCCTAAACCCTAAACCCTAAACCCTATCCCTCAAACCTCAAGAGGGCTTCTGGGCAATATGGAGATCGGAATACTTGCTGATGAGTATGCCCTTATGGCCCCTTTATAATCATACTAGAATAACCCCCCCCAAAACGATTCTGAACAATAAGGTCCCTATAGTACCTCCGGTTCTGGAGACGGGGGGCTGCTTTGGGAGGGTTTAGGGTTTAGGGTTTAGGGTTTAGGGTTTAGGGTTTAGGGTTTAGGGTTTAGGGTTTAGGGTTTAGGGTTTAGGTAAACGTTTCAGGGTTTCGGGCTTTAGTTCTTGCGGGGAGACTTGGGAGCGCAGCGGTTTGGGGGTTTAGGGTTTAGGATTGTCGGTTGTAACTAGGGTCCATGCTGCGATCGTCCGAGGGTTTAGGGTTTAGGGTTTAGGGTTTCGGGTTTAGGGTTTAGGGTTTCGGGTTTAGGGTTTAGGGTTTCATTAGGGTTTAGGGTTTAGGATGCCCAGCAGTACACTTATTCCCTTTTTTGGGGGGTTTAGGTTCCCTTATAAACCCCTTTAAGCAAAACAGGGCACCCTTTTTCAGCCTTGGTTACTGGGCAGCCGAGCAGAAAGGGGCATTGGCGTTCAGTTGCTTTAGCATGTGTCCAGAGATAGGGCGCAGCCTGTCACGGCTTCGGTTTTTCGTATTCGGATGCATGGCCAGGCCCAGCTAGGTAGCATGAGAAAAGTCAAGTGACCCCATACCTGGGATGTTGACCCCTAAAAGCTAACAGTCTTAAATCGGGATTATAGTACCCCCCCTATGATAATCCCTGTTAGGGACCCTTAAAACCAAATTTAGCGCATGACCTTTCGCAAACTGTGTTTGCCCCGGACATGTATACTCAGGGGCAAAGCTCTTCGAGCGTGCCTACTATGACATCTTCATGTTTGACCTGGATGGAAATTTGATCTACTCAGTGTACAAAGAGGCGGACTACGCTACAAATTTCCGAGCCTTGCCAATGAATTGGGTAAATGTTAGCCTGAGGCCTAAATGCTACAACCCTAAACCCTACACCCTGAACATCCCTGCACCCTAAACCCCAGGAAGAACTGCATTTGCTTTAAAGCACTGCTGACACCCACCTCGCAGAGTTTGAGGATCAGACTTTGAGGTGTCATCCACTTTAACCAGTCCCTTTTGGGGTTCAGGGTTTAGGGTTTACATATTATATAGGGTTTAGGGTTTGGAAAGGAAACTATGACAGGCTGTTAGCCGAGATGTTGCCGGACGGGCGTTTCCTAACATGCGAAGCCGCAGATTCAGGGTTTAGGGTTTAGGGTTTTGGGCTCAGGGTTTGGGGGATTTTCTCGGAATTGAGCTGTATCTCAGTCCTCAGTTTCATGTGCTTGTCTTGCTTGAAGCCGCTTGCTGCTTGCCTACGGTGGAGAAGAAAGCTTCAGTCGGGGGCCACCTTCGACTTGGTGGGGGCTCTTTACGCACACGCGCTCCACTCAACCCCCCCTCTGAATGGTATACCCCCGAACACCCACCCACCGACCCTAGGACGGGGGTGTGGGTGGCGGAAACCCTAAACCCTCAAGCTAAACCTAAACCACCAGGGGGCGAACCACAAAAAAGGGGGAGACCGCGGTGCGGGAGGGGTGTGTTCGGGCTTTAAGGTCTAGGGTCCAACGCTCTACGGTAGCTGAATGAACCCCAAAAGTGTACCAAAAAGCGCAGCCCACACTCCTGGTGAGCAAAAGCAGGGCGCAACGCAGTAAGCCACTAAACCCTCGTGCACGGGTGTCCTTTTCAAGAGGTATCCCACACCAGGGACCCCAGTTCATCACCAGCCCCATATGGCATGTACCCTCCGAATGTGGGCCGCACCGGGCTGTCCGGGTAAAAGACTTGACTCGCAGAAGAGTTGAGGGACAACCTTAGCCAAGAGTCTGTTTTGTGTAGGGTTTAAGATGTCAACGTTTAGGGTTAAGGGTTCTACTTTAAGTTGTTTGTGCTTCAATGTGCTGTCGAAGTTGAATAAGCCTTTAACTTTGTTGTTCCTTGAGAAGAAGCAAGCTCATCAACCCTGTGTTCTAAGACATTCACCCCACACTCTACGGCACACCCAATCCAACAACTCTACTAGGATGCTGGTGACCCCTAACACTGAACCATTTCTTCACAGGATGGGTCACCGGATGCCCAGTAATTACCACGGCTCTGGAGGATCTAACATGGCAGGTTTCCAATCCCTGAAAAAAGTACCCTCCCACCCCTCCCGCCCCCCCCCCCCCCCCTCCCACCCCTCCCTCCCCCCCCCCCCCGCCCCCCCCCCCCCCCCCCGCCCCCCCCCCCCCACCCACGCCGCCACCCCCCACACCCCCGAATCCTAGTTCAGGGCACACCCTAAACCCTAAACCCTAAACCCTAAACCCCTAACCCCTAAACTCTAATTACGTCAACACCTTAGGAGCGGATGGAACCGGCCCATGGAAGGATTCTGGACTGGGACAGGCCGGCCCGATTTGGTTTAGGGTTTAGGGTTTAGGGTTTAGGGTTTAGGGTTTAGGGTTTACGGTTTAGGTTTAGGGTGTAGGGTTTAGGGTGTAGGGTGTAGGGTTTAGGGTTTAGGGTTTAGGGTTTGGGGTTTGGGGTTTAGGGCTAGGCGGATGCGGCAAACCCTACATCCCTAAATCCTAGGCTACTGTGCTTGGCAGCCCGGTGGTACTCTTTGGGGGGTTTAGGGTTTCGGGCTTAGGGTTTTAGTTTAGTGTCTAGGGTAGCTGGTACCCTTTTATATTTTTCTGGGATCAAGTGTTCCCTTGTAAAGTAAACAGTGCCCCTGTTCTAAGAGTGTTACTGGGCTAATTGCCAAGTTGAAAGTAGCACCTTGTCCCTAAACCCTAAACCCTAAACCCTAAACCCTAAACCCTAAACCCTAAACCCTAAACCCTAAACCCTAAACCCTAAACCCTAAACCCTAAACCCTAAACCCTAAACCCTAAACCCTAAACCCTAAACCCTACCCCCTAAACCCTAAACCCTAAACCCTAAACCCTAAACCCTAAACCCTAAACCCTAAACCCTAAACCCTAAACCCTAAACCCTAAACCCTAAACCCTAAACCCAAACCCTAAACCCTAAACCCGTTTTGGGGGTTTAGGCTTTAGGGTCGAAGCCCCCAAAAGCCCACGGGGGTCGGAGGGAAGGGCCTCGAAACAACCGCGCACCCTCCACACCTTGAAGCCCGAAAATCCTACAAGCCCTGAAATATGTAAGGTCTTCAACACCTTCCAACCGAACTTCAGGGGTTTCGGGTTTAGGGTTTAGGGTTTAGGGTTTAGGGTTTAGGGTTTAGGGTTCAGGGTTTAGGGTTTAGGGAACCCTAAGCCCTCAACCCTAAACCCCTGCAACCCTTGTGGTCACGAAACCCTCGTGAACACGAAGCCTTGTGCGACTGCTCTAGGCTTTCCAGCGAGCTCTCGCCAGCCCAGACACTCGGCCCAGAAACAGTACAGGGGTCTGCAGAACAGCCTAAGCAGGTTTAGAGTTACGGGGGTGGTTACGAAGTAGCCCAGCGGTACCCTGATATAACAACAACCAACCCCAACAAGTATGATCATCTGGTTGCTGGTCTATTTGTAAACCCTTGCTCAAACCTGAACCTGTTGGTCCTGCAACCATGAGCCCCCTCCCCTAATATTAAACCTCCCCCCCCTACCCCCAAACATTAAATATTCCCATGATAGACATTAGAGTTTATAGAAGTTAAAAAAATTGGAGGCTTTAATATTCGGAGGAGGGGAGTGCCCTGAGCCCTTACCCTGAAAACTATTCCAACACAAATAACGATGCCCTCTTTCGCCTGCCGAAGTAGCTTGCCACAAAGTCTCAAAGACTGGGTCCGAGGGAACATACAGATTTAGGGCATCAGAGAAGTTAGGGTTTGGGGTTTGGGGTTTGGGGTTTAGGGTTTAGGGTTCAGGGCTTCCAAACTCGCAGCACGAAGTCTCTACTTCAGGACAACATCACGTACATCGAGTTCGCCCCCTATGGGCCCAGCAACAATGCACCTGCTGCGTTCCTCTCCACGGGGCTCCGTGATGAGGAGTGGGGAAGGTTTAGGGTTTGGGGGTTTCGGGGTTTTGGGTTTAGGGTTCAGGGTTTAGGGTTTTGGGGGTTTGAGGTTTTGGGGTTTTGGGGTTTTGGGGTTTTGGGTTTTGGGGCTTTGGGGTTTTGGGGCTTTGCGTGGGGTGGGTAGTGGGTACTGGTTTGCAAGACGCTCCAGTGGCCAGCGCACGCATATGATGCCCAAACCTTAAACCCTAAACCCTAAACCTTAACCCCTAAACCCTATACCACCTCAGGCACAAAACTGGACTAATGGACTCCCTGAGAAAGGGCCTTCGAGGGCTAAGGGCTTCGAGCTTCGACCCCAAACCCTAAACCCTAAACCCCAAACCCCAAACCCCCTAAACCCTAAGCCCTAAACCCTAAAGCTAAACCCTAAATTCCTTTCACAGCCATTAGTTGAACTTTGAGGAAACAAATCTGGGCCCTGGGCTACTGCTACGGAAACTCAGGGCACCATGATGGGGAAACCATGCCGTTCACTGTCCCACTCGATCATGATCTCTTCAATGAAGTTCCTGAAGCCCTATAAACCCTACACCCAGAACCCTAAGCACCCACCAATACGAACCCTCAACCCTAAACCCAAGGAAGCTCCGCGCATGGGACGGGGGACGGGGGGACGGGGGGGTTGACCCTAAACCCTAAGCCCGAGACCCTAAACCCTGAAACCCGAAAACCGCCCCAAAACCCACAACCCGAAGCCTCGGTGTTGGGGATTCCAATGCTCGCTGGGGCTCTAGGGATCTAGGGACGAGCCCGCCACCGCCCTTGACAAAACATCGCCGGAACTCCAGCGCATACCGCTTTTTGCATCCTACCCCGTCCCCCCCCCCCCCCCCCCCCCCCCCCCCCCCCCCCCCCCCCCCCCCCCCC
>CAJNDS010000903.1:0-53184 GCA_905221605.1 Symbiodinium natans
TTAGGTGGAGCAGCCGTCGAAGCCAGTGGGAGTGGAGGTTTGGAGAGGGTGCGGGGTCAGGATGCGTGCTGAAACAAAGCAGATTGCCCAGCTTTACAGAGGTGCGCTGGGAACGGCGCTAGCACAGTTCTACTTGATTCAGTGGAAGCGGATCCGGTTGTTCAAAACTACTAACCCTGAAGTTCAATGGTGACGTGAGCAGAGGAGGGCCAGAATCGCAGAAGAGCCCAATGTTGCTTAATTAACTTTCGTGCTTATTTAAGCAAACTTTAAATAAGAAAGGTTCCTAATTATAAGAAAGGTACACCTTCCTTAATTAACGTGCAAAAAACATTGGTTAATGTGGTGGCACATGGACACCAACAACACACACACATCAACACACACACACAACACAACACACAACACACAACACACAACACACAACACACAACACACAACACACAACACACAACACACAACACACAACACACAACACACAACACACACAAAACACACACAACACACACAACACACACAACACACACAACACACACAACACACACAACACACACAACACACACAACACACACAACACACACAACACACACAACACACACAACACACACAACACACACAACACACACAACACACACACAACACACACAACCACACACACAACACACACAACCACACACACACAACACACACAACACACACAACACACACAACACACACAACACACACAACACACACAACACACACAACACACACAACACACACAACACACACACACAAGACACCTCACACACACACACACACACACCAGACAACCCCACACACACACACACAACACACACACACACACACACACACACACACACACACACCACACACAACACACCACACTACACCCCACAGACCATGCACACACCACACACACATGCCATGCAACATCAAGCAAAAACCATTCACGAAAGTAGATCATGAAAATTGCATGCCCCCGAAGCATGAAATGCAGCACTCCCCAGGGGAGCAGCTATATATCATGCCTGCAGTGCAATGGAGATCTTTGTTTCTCTCAGAGTGCCGAAAGCAATTAAGCACCTGTTGCTTGGCACAAAAGATTCGCAACACAAGGTGAGACTGCATGCAAGCATGGGCTGTGCAAGCCCCCCCCCCCTTCGATCTTGGTTTGTTACAGAGGGCCGAAAATTGGGATCTGGTGCTTGGCATAGAACATTTGCAACACAATGTGAGACAAAACATTGGCTGTGTTAGCCCCTCCCCTTCTCTCCCCTATATGGGCCAGGCTTCCCCCGAAGTCCTCGTCGCGATAATTCCAATGCAAGCTTGGGGAGTCCAAGCTTTCCTCGCAGAGGTGAAGGAAAAGGTGGTGCTTGGGTTTGAAGCGCCAGACCGACTGATTGCTGTACAGGGTAGCCAAGCTAGCATACAAAAGCAAAAACTTTCGGCAGGCTGCAGCTAGCTTATTCCTATCAAAACGAGCAGGACTCAAATGGGAATAGCACTCTTGCAGATACTTCCCTGCATCCGTTGCTGCCCGATGCTCAGCAGTGTCCCCAGTGAGGAAGTGCTCACAAGCTTCAGAGATCCACGGGATGAGGCACCTAGCCTCGCCAGCTTTGCATCGTAGCTTTGGGCTTGCAGCATTTTGCTTTTTGATCATTCCGGCTGTGAGATTGTCCAGTCTGGACTCAGCATTGCTCCGTCTGTAAAAATCCTGCACATGTTTGAACAAGCAAGCCAGTTTCTCTGTTGGGCTTCCGGGGATTTCCTTGAGGATTGTGTGCATCAAAGAGCCCATATAGTCCGCCGCGACCCCCTGGTCGACACAATGCAACCAATCTATTGCAAAAACATCGGTCTTGAAGCCCGGACATGCAAACAAGGGGGAACATGATCCGTGTGCTGCAAAAATCCTACCAACCAGCTCCCAGTGTGTAAGTGGAAGCTGTCGCCATGGAGCTGTGCTGCTAGCGTCCATGAAGCTGAGATTTGTCTTGTTGGCTTGGCATCGGTAGCAGCAGGCATCTGTCTGAGACCAAGCTGGTAGGCGAAAAACACTTTTGAATGCAGCCCAATCGCCCCGGACCTCCACCAATATGCCCTTTGCATGCAAGCTCCTGCCAGCAAGTTTAGCACGTTTGCCTTTTAACTCTTCTCCATGTGGCCCATACTTGGGGAAAACACCTTCAGCAAGGCAGGTGAGCGACCAGGCCAACACGTGCATAATGGCATCGAGAGTAGAAGTTTTTGCACAGTGTCCCTTGTAGAGTGCTGTTAGGGGAAATCGCATTGAAGCAAGATCACCCCCGACATGAGGAAAATTCATCGTGACGACCTCGAGGGATTCCGACCTGTCATACTTTACTGGAACACCGTCAAGCCATAAACCAATCGGGAGAAGTCTCTCATCCCGAAATCCCAGCTCTTTGGAAACATTATCCAAGTGCTGCGAACAAGCTGCTCTCAAGCTGTCTAGCTTCCAAAAGCTGTCATCATGGTTATTCCACAGAGCAATACAACTGACGAGCTCGTGGGGCAGCATGATCTCGATGGGCCCCGTCTCAGCTGCACATGTTTTGCGATTCCACAAGGGTACTTTGGTGCAAAAAACACCTGGCCATTTCTTGTCCTTTTTCAGCTTTCGAAGAAGATCTCTGTGAGCATGGCTGCTGTCAGCAACTTGGGCAAGCTCGGCGGATTCTCTGGGGTCGTGCTGTTGACTGTCAGCATACAGGGACCTGGCTCGCTTCGCACTCACAGATCCTGATAGAAATAAATCAGCCACATTCTCCCGGAGCCTTCTACCAGCGAAGTCATGCTTGGAAGCATGGCTCTCATACACAGCATTCTTGGACAGCATAAGCAAAACAGACGTCTTGTACTATCTACAGCAACCGATGCTGTGAAACAAGGTTTAGGGTGAAAGGTTGGAACGGTGAAGGGTTTAGGGTTTAGAGTGTTTAGGGTTTCGGGTGTTCAGGGTTTAGGGTGTTTAGGGTTTAGGGTGTTTAGGGCTTGAGGGTTTAGAAGTCATCCATTCACCTTAATAAGTAGCTGAGACAAACGATGGCGAGTACATTAATTGAACATGCACTTCATCCCCAGGGGAGAGTTGCAGGCATCGTCGCTGAGAGAAGCTGGCATGGAGCACGACTGTTTTTTTTCATTCCTGTGTCGCTGTGCTTGTCCTGCGAGTCAGCCAACATGAAGAAACTCGCACTCATCATGGTAGCATTGATACAACATTTTTTTCAGGGAAGGTCTCTCCTCCAGATCCGCGCAATCGGGGGCCATGAGAACCAGCACCTCCGGAACTGTGTCTATATACCTATAACATATATGTGTGTATATATAATGGATGTACACAGCTGGGTTTTGTTGTATAGACATGTACACAGGCATGCAGGCAGGCATGCAGAACAGGTATTTCGCACTGGAGCATAAGCTGCAAACTGTGGGTCCACGACGAATCGAAGAAACACACCTCGGTGCTCGAACTGTCAACATTCCAAGGCCTTGGGATGCTAGAGGCTTTGTTTCAGCAACGGCTACGATCAAAATGCCATGGCTGCTACTCAAAAGTAATTCCCTCAGGGAATGAATGCCCTCATGCCGGCTTTCATCTGCTTACCACCCTCCTGGTGAATCAACATGTGCTCTCCGAAACTTTGCCACTCAGCCAAGGCAGTCTTGCACAAGGCTTCATCCGAAGGATCGATCTTGCTGACTTTGGCATACGACTTTCTCAGGTCGGTGAGGAACGTGGTGAGCACTCCCAGCTTGACTTCGTATTCTTTGACGATCTTGTCGAAGCCAGCCTTCCCGTGCACGGCCGTCTCGAAGTCAGCCAAAGTGTCCTTGAGCAGGGTCTCCTCCTTATCTAGCTTGCCCTTAGCCTGCCACACAGCCTTTACCTTCACCATGAGCTCTACATGCCACGGGTTCTCAATCTTGATGTTCGGGTCGGACTCGACATGGGTGAGCATTTTTTGCGCGGTTTCCATCTTGAAGCCAGTGGTCTGTACATTCATGGACTGGCTTCGAGTGTCTGTTTCCCGTTCCTTGATCTTAGCATCGTGCTCGTAGTAGTACTTCTTCATCTGGGGAATGCGGTGGTCGGCGACGAGGCTGGGGTCCTTGGATGGGTCGGTTTTGAGTCGGGCCCACAACTGCTGAAGCAGCTCATTCAGGATTTCCTCCTTCATTTTCTCTGGCATGCCTTCCGTGTCAATGCCCTCCATGTCCAAAATTTCTTTGCGAGTGCACATGCCTTTGATTTTCTCTCGTTCTGTTTGTTCGTCATGAGTGCTCGTCTCGATGTATGCCGCCGCCCACGTCAAGTCCTTGGGCCCGTGCTCGGAATACTTGCTGGCCATCTCTTTCTTTCCATCGTTGTCCAAGGTGTTGTACTTCTGAACAGGGCACAGCGACATGCATGTACACGTGTAAACAGCCGACACACAAAGAAAAAAAGCACATTCATTCAGAACACAGGGCCTCCAGCAACTTCTGAGCTATGGTGCTGTGCTTGTTGTTCTGGGCAGTCTGCTTGTACTTCATGGACGTGACGAAGCCAGACATGTTCTTTCGATCGTCTGCTGTGGTTGCAGTCGGCTTCTCTGGAAGCTGCTTCGCCTTGGGCTTCGCCTTTGGTTTCGCAATGCTCTTGACTGCAGCTTTTTTGGGAACGGGAGAAGCCTTCTTGCCCATGATGCTCGCTGAGGCTGGCCGGGACAATCTACGGGCCGAACGGGGTTCACTGATGATGCCTATGGACATACACATTCACCATGGATGCAGCTGTCTGACACTCCACATGCATGCAAGCATCCCCAGGGGATGACCCTCAACCCTCACTAAAAACTCAGAGCTCGAATCCTCAAAGGATTCAAGCTGCAGCAGCCCCGGTGCCTGGCCCTTGCCGATGAACAGACCTAGGAATGGGCAGGGATGATTGTTAAAAAAAAACTTTTTTTTAACAATTTTTTAACGGGCTTTGCCTTTACTTTTAAAGGAAAATCCCGTTAAAAAAATGTTAAAAAAAGTTTTTTTTTAACAGGTTGGGGTGGCTCCAATGTTGGGGAGGATTTGGTTGATGTTGCTTCTCTGGGCGGGGGGGGGGGGGTGCCTCCTGAGTGGAGGATTTTCTAATAGCTACTACCTCCCCAGGGGAGGCCCTCCTCAGAGGAGGGTGTGGAACTTGGTAGGGCTTAAGGTTTCCGGCCCAGGGTTCAGGGTTTTGGGCCTAAGGGTTTTCAGGGCTGAGAGCCTGGAGAGTTGACTGTTTTGTTTTGAGGGGTTGAGGGTTATTAGGCTTTAGGGTGTTGGGGTGTGGGGTTTTAGGGTTTAGGAGTTTTAGGGTTTAGAGGGTTTAAGGTTTTAAGAGTTCTTTGGATTCAGATGGCCTTAAGGCCCTAGGCTTTCGAGGGGCTCAAGGTTTTATAAGGTTTGAGTTGTCTTTTTGGGGTTGAGTGGGTTTGGGCCTCTTAGGGTTTGAGGGTTTTAGGCTTCATGATTTTTAAGCTTTTGGGAACCAACACTTGTGTAATCTTTAGGGTTTGGGTGGTTCAGGGTTTTTATAAGGTTTGAGGTGTTTAGGGTTTAGGGTTTTCAGGGTTTAAGGTTTTTGGAGTTTTGGGTTTAGGGGTTTAAGTAGGGTGTAGGGTTTACCGCGCAATGCACTCTCAGAGCCCGGGCCCGGCCACCACCACCAAAGCCAGGTCCTGCATGGGCGAGCGAGAGAGAGAGAGAGAGAGAGAGAGAGAGAGAGAGAGAGAGAGAGGGAGAGAGAAGCAAACAACCAGAACGTGTTAGGGTTTAGGGTTTAGGGTTTAGGGTTTAGGGCTTAGGGTTTAGGGTTTAGGGTTTAGGGCTTAGGGCTTTAGGGCTTAGGGTTTAGGGTTTAGGGTTTAGGGTTTAGGGCTTAGGGTTTAGGGTTTAGGGTTTAGGGTTTAGGGCTTAGGGTTTAGGGTTTAGGGTTTAGGGTTTAGTGTTTAGAGTTTAGGGTTTAGGGTGTAGGGTTTAGGGTTTAGGGTTTAGGCAACTGCAGACTCATGACACTCATGCTCGCTGCACATGCTTGCCCTCACCCCAAAAGCCCTGGACCACCCTAAACCCTAAGCCCTTGCACATGCTGGCTCTCTCTCTTTTTCTCATGGCCTCCTCTTTGGTCGGGCCTCCATACGGGCCTCTCGGCCCTCTGGGTGGCACCTCCCTCCCACCCAGAGTCCCTGGGCTTTGAGGTACTTATGCCTCTGGAACATCTCCAGCCGTCGCTTCCGGCCCTTGTTCTTCCCACCAGCTCGCAGCACCTCCCGCCAGATCTCCCAGTCCTCCTCTGTCCACCCCTTTTCCACCTCCTCATTCCACCCTTCTTCCACCTCCTCATTCTCCACCTCCTGAAAAATATCTCGCGATCCTCTCGGCTCCTCTGCAGCTTGTGCCTCCTCCTCCACCACCTTCTCTTCTTTTTCTTCACACACCGCCTCCTCCACTGCCTCCACCTCCTCTTTCTCTTCTTTTTCTTTACTTACCACCTCCTCCAATGCCACCTCCTCCCTTTCTTTTTCTTCACCTACCTCCTCCACTGCCACCTCCTCCTCTTCTGTCTCTTCTTCTCCTACCGCCTCCTCCCGTGCCTCCACCTCCTTTTCTTCTTCCCTTCCTTCACTTACCACCTCCTCCGATGCCACCTCCTCCTGAGGACTCCTCCGCACGGACCTCCTGTTCCTCCTCCTGCTGGTCGAAGAGGATCTTCGTCTCCTCCTCCTTGGCGAAGAAGAGGATCTTCGCCTCCTCCTCCTTGGCGAGGAAGAGGATCTTCGCCTCCTCCTCCTTGGCGAAGAGGATCTTCGCCTCCTCCTCTTGCTAGAAGAGGATCTTCGCCTCCTCCTCCTCTGCCTCCTCCTCCTCCTCCAAGAAGAGGTCGACGAGGATCTTCGCCTCCTCGACCGGCTCCTCCTAGATCCCGAGCCCGAGCTCGATCTCGCGATCGAGTTCGGCTCGGGATCGCCCCCCCTCTGCTCTGCAGCCAGTTGCCCAAAAAACCTCTCCACAGCAGCTGGTGAATAATCCTCACTCTCGCAATCGGCCATGGAGTGAGACAGCGAGAGAGAGAGAGAGATAGAGAGTGTGTGAGAGAGAGAGAGAATCGACTAACTGTAGAGCTTAAACTTGTTCTGGCATCGTGCAGTACATGATCTGTGTGTGACAGTGCAATCACCCCAGCCTATACACGACCTCAAGGGGTTTAGAGTTTAGGGTTAAGGGTTAAGGATCTAGGGTTAAGGGTTTAGGGTTTAAAGGGTTAAGGGTTTCTATTTCGGGTTAAGGGTTAAGGGTTTAGAGCTATATAAGGGTTTAGGTTGTAGAGTTTAGTTGCAGGGCTCGGGTGGGATATCGCAGCACCGAGCTCGTGAGCCTGCAAAGGGGCAGTGGCCGGTCGACTTCACACGTGCTGCACATGCATGCTCCAGATCGTTAACATGTAAGGTCCTCAGAGGCTTAGGGGCTTAAGGGCTGGGTCTTTATGGAATGATCTGCCTAGCCCAGCAGTCCTCGGATCCATCTGCCAATCGCCAGCCACACCATTGATATTGTACCTGTCAAGATTAACATCAAGGGGTTTAGGTCTTCGGGTCTTTCTAGGGTCTGGGGAAAATAAGACACTTATATAAAGGTTTGGGGCAATTGAAATTCACTTGGGTTGGTGTATATATATGTGTGTTTCTTTATCTATTTATATGTCGTATATATCCGTATGTTTTCCGGTTGCACTCTCTCCCGACCACGCATGCAGCCCCCAACACAAACGACATCGAACTTCAATTCCTCAAACCCAAAACAGGCACACACAACGAAAGCGGGGGGGGCACATGTAGATCCATTTGCACCTCGAGGCCATGCAGTTTTAGGTATGGCCTCCCCATGGGAGGCCATCAAAACTGAGTTCACCACACCAACATTGAGCGACCTGGACGATGCACAGACCCTATGGCCTCCCCATGGGAGGCCAGTGCCTTGACACCCAAAACTGAGTTCCCCACACGGCAACAAAACCGACGAAGTTATCATAGCACATAGATCTGCATGTGTGGTGTAGGGCAGCCATGAAAGCGCGCAATGCAGCCCTCCGTCTTCTTTCTCTCAAAACCTATCTCTCTTTACAGGCCTGCCTCATATTGGACGAGTCAGTGGAAGATCTGCTCGTCGCACCAGGTTTTCACGACAGCTGGGGGTTGCCTATCGTTCTTCATCTTCGCAACAGCGACCCTACCCATATCCCTCAGCTCTTCCTCAGTCTTGCCACAGTGGGTACCTCCAAAGCTGAAAACCTGCTTTTCAAGCTTGCCACCTTCGTGCTTCACTGTGATGCGGATTCCAATCGCATTGTTCTTGTAGTACATGCAGGAGTACAGGGCATTCTCGGGCACGGGATCAGCAGGGTTGTACTCATAGCTTGGCCTGGTCGGGGCAGCATCTAGAGCATCTTCTGCAGGAGCATCAGATGGAGCATCTGCTTCGGGGCCGGGGGCAGCAGCAGGTCTTTTCGCAGCCTTGCCTTTGGCTTTGCCTTTGGCTTTACTCTTGGCCTTGGGCTTGGGCTTGTCTTGGGGCCTCAGGCCAGCACCTTGCAAAGCCAAGTTGGGAATTTCTGTCTCCACGGGTGACTCGCCTGGCCACTCGACCAAGGCGAACCCATTGGGACCCTCTGTCATCTGGGCACTGAGGATCTTCTTGCCCGAACTCCAACGAACCATCTTGCAAGAGCTACTGTCGAAGTACTCCAGGCCAGCTGGTGCTTCCTGACCCTTGCACTTCACATCCGAGCTTTCGGAGCTCACAGTCTCAGCATCGAGGTCGATGAGACTACTGCCGGGGAGATCGGGCTGGGCATTGGAGCTGCTGCTGGCAGCAGTCGAGGACATTAATGGGAGCCCATAGATCTTGCGAAGCTCGTCGACACTGGTGCTGCTGCATCGTTTCTTATTCTTGGGCAGTGACTCTCGGCTGGCCTGGCTTTGCTTGCTGGTGCGGGAAAGGGTGGGCTTCAAGGCCCTCTTGCGACTTGGGGGATCTTTTGCGATATCTGCCTCAGTCTTTCTGACACCAAAACTCTGCTTGTTGATTTGCTGGATGATTCTGCGAACAGCAGCATTCAACTTCACACCGGTGCTCACTTGAAGCCGCTTGTTGTAGCACCAACTCACAGCCTTGGCTACCTGCGAACCCCATGTTTCAGCCTCGCTCGTCTTGACATTTTGCCAGGCCTTCACAGCAGCACTTTGCAACAAGGATTTGGTGGGGCGAGAGGTTCTCAAAAGCACATCGCTGATGATGTCTTCATATGCTTGCACAAGCATGCCAGGCTCATGGTCTAAGTACTTCTTGTCAAGGCCCTGTGGCAGGTGGGCCCTGAGCACTTTCACTAGGTCTTCGGGCTTTGCCGAGTTCGACCTCCTAGTAGGGCTTACAACAGCAGACATGTTGTCGTGCCATGCATCGCTCGAGCCGATTGCATGCGACCAAATTAAGCTTGCAACTGCACAAGCTCCATGCTCCCGATCGCTCCTCATAGGAGCCGATCCCATGCATGCTAAAACCATGCAAAAAAACAATGCAAAACGTGCCATATTTCACACGTGCACACACACACACACATGTGCACATGCACACACAAGGTCAAAAACGAGCTTCGTTAAGCAATGTTCACACTTCGTAAAAAAACACCTTAATTAAACAATAATTGCTTAAATCTAGCCCTGCCGTGCTTATTTAAAGCGGAATCATGCTTAAATAAAAGAGTTTCGCTCTTAATTAAGCAGTACATTGCTTAATTAAGCTTGAAAACCTTAAATAAGCCATATTCATATAAGCAATACTTGCTTAATTAGAGTTGTGTTTCCTTATTAAGCAGCATTGGGCTCTCTGGGATGGTGTTTTTGGACATCCGGTATGTTAACTCCATTGGAACTTCACGAAATAGTGAAGTCACACGATGTTCCGCTGGAAGAAGTTGAGGAGTGGACCAACGATTTGAGGATATGGTTCCACCAATCTAACCTGGAAGAAGGGAGCGACACGAAAAGGGGCAAAAAGAGGTCCCTGGAATAGTTTAGGATTGAGGGCTTAGGGCTCAAGGTTCACGCTTAGGGGTTTTGGGTTTTTTTGGGTTTAGGGTTCAAGAGACGGTTCGGCTTGGATTGATTGTAGGGTTGAGCCAGGCCCCTCAGGGGGGGGGGTAGGGGGTGGGGGGGGAAGGGGGGCAGGGGGGAAGGGGGGTTTGTTGAAGGTTTGAGGGTTGAGTGCTTCGGGCTGAAGGTTTAAGGTTGAAGGTTGAGGGTTTAGGTTCAAGCTTAGACTCTTCGGCTCGTGTAATGCATCCCCGGCCGTGCTCACACCAGTTGAGCCTCGAAACCCGCTCTATTCTGTAGTGGGGCTTTGGAGGGGGGCGGGGTGGGAGGGGGGGGTAGGGGTGGGGTAGGGGGGGGGGGGGAGGGTAGCGGGGGGGGGTAAAGGGGGGGGGGGGCTTGCGGACCCCGGTTTCCCAGGTAGGTACCTCCGGCCCGAGGCCTCGGCGGATTTTAAGCCGGTTACAAGCATCTTGAGCATGATTGTTGAACATGTTCATGCTCATTGAAACCCACCTGCATAATCTTGCTGAAAATGAATGTGCCAGTCACCTCAAAAGCGCATGTATTCATGCTGTCTTTCCGCTTCGGTGTATGACAAGAAGTTCAAGTTTATGAAGCAAAGTCAGAAGTCAATCAAGGTCTTTGTGCTTTGCTGTGATTTGATGGCGAGGGCGCTGCGGCAAGCACTACTGAATGCTTCGCCGCTTAGGTCATGGAGAACTTCTTTTGCATCTACTTCAGTGTCGAGTGGCTGATTCGACTGCTTGCTTTCAAGTGCCCCAATTACGATCTCAGGGCCCTTATTCAGGAGAGAGGAGGCACTTCGTGTTCGCTTCGCTTGCTGTGGGGCTGTGGAGGTACAAGCGCAACTGCTTGCGAGACTCCTGGTTCGTTCTGGATACGATCCTGGTGCTGTTCATGGTCACTGAGACTTGGGCTACTTGGCTTGGAGGTAGAGAGAAGGGCCCTTGAGAGGCGCAACCTGCTTTTGCAATGCAGGTCATCACCCTTGTCGTTCTCCTGCTCGGCGGAGATGCCTCGAGCATCAGCAATGTCTCTGTCTCATCTTGTCCTTTGGAATGCCAGCTGTGTCGCATCATGCAGAAGAAATCTGGGATTTCGTGATGATCTTCCAGGTGGCCGTCATCCGCATCGCGCGAGTTTCTCGAATCACCCGCATGGCGCGCATGGCCGCCCGTTTGCATCGAGCATAGATATGTGTTTTTTAAGACTTTGTTCCGTTTATCTTGCTGTGTGTGCTGTGTGACTGCACGCCTAAGGCGAGTAAACGTTGAGTAAACTATACTGTTGCGTCCACCGGAGTCCCAAACCTCAAACTGACAGTGGTTCGTCAGTGAGACACGTCTTTGTCGTTCGTGTTGCAGCCGAACGGAAGATCAAGACTCCACTCTCCACACTCTCCAAGCTAAGCCATTCTTGTGAGCCTCGCGTATGTTGGGCGAAGCCAAGACTGAGAGATGCCCAAGTTGCTGCATTTTTGAACCAGGGGCGTCTGCTGAAGCTGATGCCAGAGCTGCCGGGAACTCAGATGCCGATACACTCAATTGCCGGCTCAAAAAGGCTCATGGAGTTGCGTTCCCCAAGAAGAATCCGCTAACAGGGGCTCCTTGACATTCTTGGCAAGGTAAACAGACATCCAGCTTTCGGCGCGAGCACTCGCTTCTGTTGCACTTTGTTGCCTCGGGCCGAGGTTGATCCTGCTGAAGGCGTCGCGAGAGAATTGAAGGGTGAGAGAAAGGGAGAGAGAGTGAGACACCGACTGGACTTGGACGCAACCTGGGCGCGCCCAGTGCGCGGGGGGGCTCTCCCCCTCATGCCCCGTAGAAGAAGAAGAAGAAGAGTGAGAAAGCAACAGCAACCAAGTGCAGGGCATCAGCGCGGCCGCTCGATCCGGCCTCAGCGGCCTCGTGTGGATGCCGGAAAGAGGGAAGTCTGAAGTCACTTGAGTCTGCAGTTTTAGAGGGAGTGAAGCGCCAGCACACCACTCAGAGAATCTGCTTTGGGGTGTCATCTTGTACTGTTCTTGTGGCGCCTCAGGGCCAGTGGCCTTCACTTTGATGCTGCTCTGCTGTGTGACCTACCTCTTCGGGATCACCTTCAGGCTCCGCGATGTGCCTGGCATTCGGTCTTGTGTCTCGTGTCCGTGCTTTGCTCGCATTGCTTGGTGGCGTTGCTTTTTTGCACCGCTTTCTGCACCAGGCAGATCACGGATGGCACGGCGGTTGGGTCGCAGTTCTTCCCATCAGCCACGGAGCTTACGAGAGAGACGATGTGGAAGCAGACGTGGAAGAGCAGAGCTTTTCTTTTGCCCACAGCAGTACAGTAGTAGAGTTCTGTCTTCTTCGTGCTTGTACGTTAAGGTCGTTGCTTCCATGCACACGCTTTTACGCGGGAAGCCAAGACCGCGCACACTCCCATCTTCTGCCTGAGTGTCTGAATTCCGTCCCACGCTCTTGGGGGATCGAATCATCCACACTCCCACAAGCTGAGCCTGCGTTGCAAAGCAGTGCTTGAAGAAGACAGAAGCAGACCTCAAGCCTCTCGTCAGTCTACGGCACGCTGCTGGATAACATCAGTGAGGCTGGGCTCGTTCAAAGCCCGGGTGGTTTCGGGAGGTTTGGGAGATTTTTCCTATTTAGGGTGGCCATGACTCGAGACACTGTGCATATGGAAGGTTACAAGCATGTCCCAAAATGAATCACGGGCCAGTGCTGAGAAGAAACAGGGTTGATTTCCGGGTTTGCGGCGATGCTGCCCCCCTCCCCGCAAACCCTCAAATCTGAAGCTTGATAAGGAGCAACTGGGGGTTAGGTGCCAGCACCTTATATCCGCCGACGCAACCCTTTCAGGGGAATAGGGTACCTAGTACCCCAAGATTATCCCGCAGAGATCAGGTGGTTCGTGAGTTGGAGGCAGAGAACGTCGCCCTGGTCGTAGTCCCTCGGCATCGTGGAGACCGCAAAGCAAACCAAACAACTTTTGGTTCGGTCTTGAGACGCACTAAGGGCCGTTAAGGATCTTCTGGGGGCTAATTAACATCTCCCTGTGCGCTGCTCATCGCGTTGGGGCGAGCAGGATTTGTCGCAAACGCTGGAATATGGAGCCCAATATGAAGTTCTCGAAAGATTCGAGCCGTGCCGAGGTGTTCTACTTCTTTGTGCTGCTCGCTTCGCTGACCATCACGTAGCTTGGCCGTACTCTCCGTGAGCACACAGAGTCCCTAACCTGAACAAACATTGCATGCGTCGTTCCAGGAATCTGCTGATTGGCGTTCTCTGCGAGGCCTTGACATGAGCAGCACAGCAGGCTCACAGCAGGTCAGCCTGAACGTGCATTCAAGTGCAATGTATGCCATAGATGTCACAGACAACCAAAGGTTTCCAGGTCAAGGATGCAGCTGCATCAGCTCCCGAGAAGCCTGGGAAAGGTGGTGACGGCGGTGGCCGCCACCGAGAAGGAGCAGCTGACGGTCCAATTTATGAAGACGCCGCAACCCCATGTGAGGGCTTCTGAATGCTACAGATCGCTTCCTTGCTTCGATGAGGCTTGAGGAGCGTCTTAAGCTCACGTCTGCTGCAAAACGATCTCAAGGAAATAGGTTCCTTCTTCAGAAGCCACTCAGGCAGCTCACCTCCATCCTGGCATCGATCGGAGTCGATCCGTCTGCGGTCGGCGCCTTGGGCATGGGTCTGCAATCGTCTGCGACGCTCATGTTGTGCCCGTGCGCAGAGTTATAGAGTGCCTTTCAGTACTTTGCAAGCTTCCTAAAGCCCCCCAACAAAAGCAAAGCCACGTAAGGAGGCGCCGGTAATTTCCAAGGAGCACCTCACGAGGCTTCCGCAAGGTTTGATTCGGTTTGAGTTCTTTCGGGTGTTCAGTTGAGGCGACCGGTACAGCGGTTGATGTGAGGCCAAAGATCTCTGAGTTTTTTGTCAACACAAGTCAAGTGGGCAAGTCCATCCTGGACTACAGGATGCTGGACAAGCCAGAAGTTTGCCGGACCTTGACGGAGGCAGGGAGAGCGGCATGGGCCAGGAGACATGGCCAAACAACACTGGAACCTTCTCTTGGTTGCTGCAACAGTCCGCGCCCCCTGCACTCTCCAGCACGAAGGCAACACTCCAAAACAACCAGAAACTTCTACGTCTTTGAGGATTCCGCCCATACTAGTAGTTGGCAGCATGTGCTTCAATTAGCATTGAGCTAAAGGTGATCAGAGCTGCCACTTGGCTGCTCTCCGAAAGGTTGGTGTGGACGTTCTGGTTCTTGTCGACAACATCGAGTTCATCTTTGCACCGGATCCGATGGATGAGGCATTGGCCGATGATTGGATCTATTAGGAGTTCCCCTAGACCAGAAGAGAGAGGGAGAGAGAGGTAGGTGTTCCCAGGAAAATCCACAGGGCGAGGAACTTCACACCGACTGATTCGGTGCCACTTCTGCGGGGGGGGGTGGGGTGGGGGGCATGCGTGGTGCAAGGAAGGGAGGCAAGGAAAAGGGAAAGAGAGAACTGCGAGAGAGTCGGGGGAACCAGTAAAACCCATTGTTGTGTTGCGTATGGTGGGGGGGATGACTCTCCCGGGTATGTACTGCTGCCACTGGCTCCTGTTTTCAGTTGTTTCACGCCGACGTGAAGCTGCGGACTCAAGGGCGCCCCATGCGCGCGAGGGGTAGGGTCATCTTCCTTATTCCCTCGTGCCCGGTAGAAGAAGAAGAAGAAAAGGAGAGAGTGACAGAGAGAGCAAAGGGAGGGGTCAGGTGCGCAGAAAGAAAGAGGGAGAGAGAGAGATAGAGCCTCGGGGCGATCCCCCTTCGTGGGGATCACATGCGCTCGAAGGAAGGAAGAGAGGCTGAGCAAGCAAGACAGAGAGAACGAGAGTGAGAGTGCCACATCGGCCTGCCCTGTTTTGGGTTCATGAACCTGAGGGCCTTCGGAATCAGAGTTGTCGGGGCAGAGGGGGGTTGTGAGAAGGGTTTTGTGAGAGAAGCCCCCGAGCCCCCATATCTGTTGTACAACAAAACAGAGTCAGAAGGCTTCTACAGACGTTCCGGTGCCTGCCTTGGCTCAAGCCTGTGCACGGCTTGAGGTGGTCGCAAAGTCTCAGACCAAACAGGCCCCAGGTGCCTTTGCAAGAGCCTCCGCCCTCCGATCTTCCTGTGTAGGTTGAGATTGCTTTAGCAAGGTCTGAGCAAGAGTTATGAGATGAGCAAGAATACATCAGAGGGTTATCCTCAAGTTGAAATCTTGATTTCAGAAGAACCTTCGACAGTGGCAAGTTCCGGGCCATGCCAAGCCTTGCTGACCTGGTGTTGGCCCAGGACTCGCTCTGAGCGACTTTGAGGGGAGGGGGGGGGGGGGGGTGTGGGCCGTTGCTGGCCTTTTTTTTCGGGGGGAAGAATTGGGGGCACACCAAGTAAGCGGCCTGGAAGAGCGTCCTTTCGAAAGCAATCCCTATAAACCCATAAGAGCTACGATCCCATTGAGCAAATACAAGCGCCCGTATTGCCCACGACAGTGCTTACCAAGGCATGACAAGGAATCGACATTTTGGGAGCCATGCGGAAAGTGACTCCCTATCTTCCCAAAGCCCCACGTTTCAGGAAGAGCCGGACCTCGAGGACGAGGCCCTGAAGGCAGAGTTGGCTTCCTTGGCCGCGCTGCGCGCGCAGCGGGAGAAGGAGGCCCGGGGGCCCTACGCAGTCACCCATTTCTGGCCCCACGCCCAAAACCTTTCCAAGGTTTTGGGTTTAGAGCCGAGAGGGTTCAGAGGCTTTGCTAGGTTTGCGGGTTAAGCCCAGGCCCCGAGCGCGCCGCGGTCCGAGAGGGCCACGCCGAGAGCTACGCCGAAGGCCACGCCGAGGGCGGAGGCCGGATTTGCTGGAGGATCGGACATCGGTTGCTCCCAAGAATGGGGCCACGTGGGCAAATGTCGCACATCCACATACACGGTATGCGTACGGGCGCGCAGGAGACCTGTAGCATACACAAATACGTACATGCCCAGGTAACATTGGCAAATATGCATTGATACATATGCATATATACGGTTCTATCTACGTATATTAGACATATACTTCTACACATATGTGTATATAAATATGTATCCACAGAGAGTTATTAGTGTCATAATTTACTCTTCATGGTTCTATGTATGCACACCACTCGGACATACAGCGAGCACGAGCCCGTGCTGCCCTTGTTCAGCAGTGGCTTGCAAACCTGTGCATCGTGTGAATCGTGTGCTGTCTGGCAGATTCGCATCACTGGCGCCACCGCGGATGCTCTGCTGTCCAGGGCGGAGCAGGCAGAAAACACCGTGGACCGGGAGATCGAAGAGATGGTGGGGACCTGAGTCGAACTGGTCCCGAGGGATGTGCGCATGCGCGATGCTCAGAGTTTCTGTTTGCAGCCTTGGTCAGAAGGGCGCTGAGCATAGGATCGGGAGCTGCAGCGGCAAGTGGCGGAGTTCCGCAAGCAGCAGCGGCGCGATTCGGAGACTTCGCAGACCCCCTGCGAGGAGACTCAAAGCCCTCAACGCTGAAGTCTGAGCGATAGGCGACAGAGAAGGAATGAAGGAACCGCGCACTGAAGAAGTGGCTGCTTCTTCGATTTCGATGACAGCTGGGTATGACAACCGGTGAAGCCGAACTACGCAAGTACGGTAAACATTAAAGCTCGCTTGGGTCTATTCCTTATCAGTCTGATCACAACTTGCCGTGAGGACAGCGCAGAGCCCGCCCCGTGCCCCCCCAGCTTCACGGACGTCCACGAAAGTGCCGAGTTGCGCGAGCTCAAGGCCTGGGAGCACTGTGGAGCACTGCTCTGGTCTTTTGTTTTCGAGGTTTGAGGGGGTTTTGAGCACAAGCCAACGTTCCCCACAACATTCAGAGCCCGCCCCCCCCCCTGCCCTCTCTTTGAGCTCGGCTTGTTGAGCCGTAGCCATAGCCATTGCAGGACCTCGCTGCCAAGATGGAGGAGGCCTTCCCAGAAGGTGAGGGCGCCGCGCCGTCCCCGCCGACTGTTGTGGATGGCGAGGCTGGCCCATTGTTTTCTTTAGAGGGGCCGGCCATGATCCGACTCCCTCCATGGAATTGTGGTGAGTTTCCTGGTCTTGCAACATGTAGGCTCCCGTGCTGGAATGCCGGGGGACGAAGAGTCGAGCAGCCTAAGTGACGAGCGACCAATCTGTAGTGTCCAAAACGAGCCCAATCGCATAACACAAGATAACGAGTGATGCAACAAAAAACACCAAACTACGACCTAAGGTCATGTTCTTAACCATCAGGCTTTCGCTCTTTCTTTGTCTTCAACCAGTATAGTCACAGCATGCTGCCCAGCTGCTGTTCAGAGGCACAACAGGTGCCAGATGCAGAGCTTGAGGACACGGAGGCTGAGTGCGCGGTGCGCAAACAATGGTGTGCAGAAAGGTGTGCAGTCTCGAGCTCTTCAGAGTCAACCCTGAGCAGGTGACGGAGTTCAAAAGCTTGCTCGATCAGCTCGACCTCCGTCTGAGGCGCCGGGTGCAGTGGGCAACGGCTCGAGTCTGGCAGCTTCAAAGCTTGCGGAAGCTGACGCTGCGCTTGTGATGTACACTTGGTGCCTCATGGGTGAATGCCTGGCCAGGGCGCTGCAAAGCAAAGAGGTGCTCAAGCTGCCCCTGGATGAGGCCCTGTGCCCAGCCACGTCTGTGCACCAAAGTTGCCCCCCCTAGCTTTCCTCAGCTGCTTTCGCTCTGCTTTCGCTCTGCTTTCGCACTTCGCTGTGCAGGCGCCGGCATCCTTGGTCCCCAAAGGCGTGGTGGACACATTGGAGGGGCTGCGGTCCCAGCGACTCGGTCTCGAAACTTGATAGCTTGAAGCGAGGTCGGGCGGCAAAGCTGTGTTGCAGCAGCCTTCCGGTACCCTTTAATACTTGCACTGCAGTCTCGCAAGTGTTGTTTTATGCTTTGTCTGCGCCCAGGAACCGCTACCTGCGCGAGCAGTTGGGATCTGAGCGGCGGAAAGGAAAGCTGGGCTTGGACCACAAGCCACTGGGCATCACTCGGTCCTCATCACTATCTCACTGCGCTCAATTTCATGTCATTTCTTTGCGGCGGGTCTCTTTGGCTCGGAGCAGCCCTGTCATCACCAAGGTTGCTGCAGAAGTGACTGGCGTGCAGATATTCAGGGTGCTGGACAGAACACCTGTCCGGCGGCTCTGTACAAGTGCATTGAATCTTTGCACCTATGTCCTGGGCGACCACAGCTAACGTTAGCTGTCCCCACATTTCACCAGACAACTCTCATACGAATTCACTGCGCGAAAGGCCAGGGTTGCAACTCATTGCCGTGCCAGAAATTCAGAAGTACCCCCAAACCGCATTGCCGGTTGAAGCCTTGTCCACAGCGCTCAAGCACAATCTACACTCCTTCCCCGGATGACATCAGTGTCCCAGAAGCCCCTAGAAGACCCTAGAAGCCCAGAGAAGCCCCTGTAGCTCCCGACCTCGGCTACGCACCGTATCTCATCGACGAAGCCCAAGACCAAATTGGAAGGAAGAGGATGCGCCGCCGGAGAAGATGCTGACGTTTGGGCAGCTGCTGGAGCCTCCTCCCCTCCCCCCGATATCGGCAAGATCAGCAGTCTTTTGGGTGCTTTGCAAGAGGAGGTTGTCTGCTGCTGGCGATGTTGCGGCTTGAATCAGAGGGGTTTAGAGGGGAACACAGTGAACAAAGCAGGGGTCAGGTCGAGCGGCAAACTTCAGGCCTACAAGTTGGCTCAAGTCAACCTCCGTGGCCTCTCAACATGGCGAGGTGTCGAGTGAGATGTCTTTTGAGGGTGCAGTGCGCAGGAAGAGCTGGAGGCTTGAAAGTACGGGGCCCTCTAAAAAGAGAGCCAAACCCCGTCTGTGAGACCCTAACGGTCGCAGGAGCTGATCCTTGAGCTGCGCGGTAGCAACACAGCGACCGTGCGGGACAGGGCAGGGTTCAGTCCGGCAGTGTGCGCTCATACAATCCATAAAACCCCACCGCAAGTGGCAATTTTGCTTGAGTACTGTAGTCTTCCTGAGGACATTGTGGAGCTCCGAAAGTACGTGCGTTTCGTTGGAGATGACTTGCTGCTCGAGATGCAGGACCCAGATCGAAGCTCACGGGACATGGGGCACGGTTCATGCAGAACTTCTCACAAAAGAGAGTGCAATGTGAGAATGTATTCTGGCCTCCTGGTGCCCCTGGTGCCCCCTTTGATGTTGGGATGGGTGGTCGGTAATTTTGCATGAAAAGCAGGCCAATCACAGATTTGATGTTTATGAGGACGACGGGCGGAACATGGTTTCCCTGTCAGGCTCCCAGAGGAGCAGATCTCAGCTGGCTCTCTCAAAAACCATCTTCGCCTTCTCTCTTTGGTTGTTTGCTTGTTCCCCACGCCCGGCTCTTGAACATGCATTCCTCGTCAAGATGTAAGTGCCAGGGAAACACGGTGCAAAACCTGTAACGAATTCTCTAGGTGGGGATGCTCCAAGCACATATACTGCGACTATGTTGTTTGGATGCCCGCATTGTCTTGCTTCGTTCGGTCTTTCCTTTTCTCGCCCTCTCTCCAGCTCTCTGCCTCCCTCTCTCTCGAAGTGTGCTGTGGCGCGGAAGTGAACTCGACAGGTTTGCACGTCACAGCAGCATGGCGCTGGAGGGCGACTACGGGGATGGAGGCCGCCGTCGCGTTTGTGAACCGGTGGCATCAAACGGCAAGTAATTAAGTCACTGTTCACAGAACTCTGGGTCTCTCGCACACTCTAAAACAAGCATAGAGAAGCATATAAGTAGTACCTAGGGCCATTCTCAGGACGAGACGACCTCAGCCCGGCATCCCTCGGCGAGAGCCGGGTCCTCGTGATCCTCGTGTTGCAAGAAAAACAGCAAGCGCACACTTCGAGAGATGCGAGAGGCTTTTCAAAGGGAACGCAGCACGTCTCAACAATTGGTGCAGAGAGCTTCTGCATTTGCAGGAGATGGCCCTTCAAGGAGAGATTTGGAGAGCTGTCAGGATGTTGGAAGAGAGACAGAGAGAGAGAGCTGCTTCTGAGAGGCTCCCCCCTGTCAGATCTCAGAAAGAGGGTCGGAGCTGCGTGCGGAATTGATAGTCTGCATTTTTCGGGGAGGGCTAGGGAGCAAACAACGCAACGCAGCGACACACCCCGAGACGGGCGAAAAGCCAAGGGACCTGTGCTTCATAACGACGCCCACCTTCACCCGTCATCAGTGGCCTTTTTGGCCCGTGGTGTTCGGGCAGCGGTTCACTGTGTGGCATATGCAGTCTCGTTCGTCGATCGCGATCCGGTTGTTGTCGGGCACTGCGCCTTGCTGGCAGTGTGCCCGTCCAACTTCCTTGGCCGCATGGCAATGGCACGGACAAGCAACACAAGCTAACATGAGGCGAGGCGGTGCCTGTAGCCCGTGGAACATGAACATCTCTAGGGTTTGCGTTAGTTGGGCCATACCGTAGCATCACATTGTGGAGGATGTGCCTCGAGGTGTGCAAGAGTGCAAGAGTGCAAGAGTGCGAAAGGCCGCAAGTATCCGCAAGTGCTACCAAAAGTGATACCAAGTGCTACCAAGTGAAAGACCCAAGGTACCCAAGGTTGGCCAAGCTTGTTCCGAAGTACAAACAAGGCCTGGGGTCGGGTGCCGGGTCCGGAGGTCCGGACTTCGAGCCACGCAGTCACGCAGCATCCATCCGCTTTTGCCAGGCCACGCCCAATCTGGCAGAGATGCGGAGTTCCCTGGTGAGGTGCCTCGGGTGTTTTCAACCGCAGTGCAGAGCCGCAGGGAGCGTTGAGCCAGGGCACTCTCCGATGTGCAGCGGGAGACGCACAGGCCGGAGCCCAGCAGAACTAGATCCCAAGAGCTAGATGGGGGAGCACTCGAACCTCCCTGTTATTTGTCTGTTATTTGTCGCAAGGTTTGTCGACAGCCTCCCGGCCGACGCCAAGGCAGGAGGAACGGGGCGGGGCGATCCGAGCATGGGAGGATGGAAGAACAGGCCGCCGCTTCTGATTCAACAAGACAGCTCTGTGGCGAGCCCGTTCTGCAGGGAATGGTGTCCACCTTGCCCATGGCGGAAGTGCGGTCGTGGGAGGCGCACGTTTCAGAAGTTGCGGCGGTGTTCCAGTTCTCGTTGGCTGTAGAAAAGTGTTGGCTAAGACTTCGTGCTGCCTCATTTCCAAAAAGCTTTCATTCGAAGAGGAGGCGGAGAATGATAACCTGCAAGATGCGGCGGCGAGCATTCGCGGAGGCAGGGAAAATGGTTCAGGGTTTAGGGACATGTCAGTACTGTCCTGTGACCTGAGTTCTGCACATGCCTGAGAAGGTGACAAGCGCCTGTGTTGGTTCAGCCCTGAGACATTGAGCGAAGTCGCAATGAGCCAATCGGAAGCCAAGCCATGTTAAACATTAAAATTTGAAAGCAACGCAGCCTCTTTGCATCACCAAGGACCTCGGAGGAAGTCGAGACCATGCGAGGAATGCTCTGCCCGGGCCTTGAGCGTCATCTAGCAATCGCAGCTCAGTGGGTTCCTCAAGCTGCGAGTAGCATCTTAAAGTCAACAGGCGGGCTTTGGTTCTTCGAGTCTTGAACGTCTAAGCCTGCGTGCCCGCGCTTGCGGGTTCTTCCCGTTTAGGAATTCACCCAACGGCAACACCAGTGCTCCTTTTTTGCATGAGCGCATGAGGGCGCAAAAAGCGCGAAAGCCATCCACAGAGAGGCACTCTGCCCAGGTGGCCTCCTTGTGCAGACTGCCTCGAGCCTTGCTGATCTTCAGAGGCCCTGCCAGGGGTGATTTTCAAGTTTTCGGGGTTGCTTAAGCTAAGTTGCCCTTTTTGGGGGGCCTTTGCTTTCGGAGCTTGAAGCATGTGGGTCCACAACCCCATGCGGTCCTGATGCTGAAGTCCTATCCCCTGTGCTCTATCGAAACGCGGGCCCTTGAATGTCTAGGCTACGGGGAAAGTGCGGGACTGTCGTGTTTAATTTGGAGGCTCCGCGTCTCCGGCAGCCACTGGCCGAGCGCCGACCAGTCGGCTCCTTACGAAACCTAGAAACAGTCCATTGTTTGTTCCCTAGGCTATGTAGAGTCTTGCATTATATATTTTATGACACGAGGACATGATATGGAATGATAAAGACTTTCAAGCACCCATTTGGCAGGTTTGGCGCGTGCCTCGGCTGTAGCTGAAGGCCTGTCATCTCATCCGGGACGAGAGTTGAGTCATCCAACCTTGCTTGGCGTCTCTGAAGCAAGCGTAGGGCATGCAGCAACTGTCAGAGCCCTCAGCATCTTTGCAGAGAACAGTATCCTCTAACGACGCCCTTGAAAGAATCCAGAGCTGCTGGAGCTAGCTGGCAGCGATGGCTTGATAGCTAGGATCGACAGTGCCTATGCTCCACAGAGTTTATGGTGTTGAAAAGGACCACGCGACCACATGGAAACCTCTCAGTTTGGCAGTCGCTTCCGACCGGGCAGGCGACTGACGCGGACGCCTGACCGGCTCCTTCGAGATTTACAACTCCGGTTCAGACACTCTCCATAAAGGGCCCGTCAAGTTTCTTAAGGTGCTCACCTAGATAGAGTTTTTTCCTCACGAAGAACAGAGAAAAGAGCTGCCCAATCGTGCATACGTAGAACAAAGTCGAAGCGGAGTCCGCTCCGAAGGCCCGCGTGGCCCCAGGGGCATGGAGCCTGCAAAGCAGCTCCGAGCTCCTAACCGCAAGCGTGGGCAAAATCCGGAGGGCGCAACTCAAAGCACCTTATTCCGAATGAGACTGGAAGGGCCGCAACGACTGGTGCATGGCCAGGGATTGGCGTGGACACTTCGCTCCACAGCATTCCCCGAGAGAAGCGAATGCCCGGCGACCCGAGATTGGAGCGTGGCCGTCACTTCTTTCTGAGAGAGAGAGAGAGAGAGAGCAGAAGAAGAAGAAGAAGAAGAAGAAGAAGAAGAGAGAGAGAGAGTGTGTGTGTGTGTGCTTTTCGAGAAGGTCCTTCCACGACACCCACAAGGTCTATTCCAGGCTCGAGGCCATGAAAGTGGCCAAAGAGCAGGTGGGGCACATCACACAATCATATCTGTTGGGACCCGATGCTCCGAAGCCGAAATGAAAACCGGGGCCTTGTTCAAGCCCAAACTGGCGGAAGAGCTGAGCCCTTAAGCTAAGCACGCCCACGCTCTTGTGGAAGGCCCTCGTGAGGGAAAAGGCCGCTGACTACACGAAGGATGGAAGGGAGGCACTATGCGCTATGCCATGGGGTGGTTTCTTGGAAGCGTGATTGACCACAAGAGGGTGCTTCACGTTAAGTGGGCTGTGACAGTGCACTGCGGAGCCATCAGATCTGCACAGCCGTGCAGGTGCCACGCGAGCTGATGAGCAAGCACGGGCCTAAGAGTTAGGAAACACGGAAAAACTTGCGACAGGGCCCCCAAGTTCAAACTGGCGCGAACATGACCTGCCCGCAGAGGTACAAGAAGAACATCGCCGTGAAGTTGGACAGCGGCCAGCGCCGGAAGGTCCGGAGAGCACAGCGGGGGTGGGGGGTGGTAGAGAGGAGGCAGTAGAGGACCGTTCGTCTCAAGGGGGCAGGTACACGAGGGAGGGGTGGAAGACTTATTTGCTTTGTCAAGCCGAGAAGCCGAGTGTCGCAGGGCGAGCGGCGCGCGACGCCAAACATGGAGAACCCGAAGCTCCCTCCTCGGACTCCTGGGATTGACTCAACTTGGATTGGAGGCTAAGCTCTCCCCCGATGCTCCTCCCGATGGCTTCCACCCCCGCTCCCTCCCCCCCCATGATGGCCCCCATCTTGGCCTCTCCTGGCCCAGGGCCGCGCTGCCAGAGCCGAATTTGGCGACAGCACTCGGCTCAGCTGGAGTGTAGACCCTGTAAACCTTGCAAACTTTGTCAACACACGCCAAAGGCATACAGAATTCCACAGCAAAGCGCTGAGACGATCTTAGATTAGAGCAAGTGCGGGTCGAGAGAGGTAAAGGAAGTGGCATGACATGGTAATTGAAGGGCTAGAGCCGCAAGGGCCGCAAGCTAAGCCCGAGATTGTCCAAGAAGCAAGCGTGTCTTGGTTCCATCACACATGCTAGGACTCCAAGAAGGGAGAATGAAGGCGTGATGGATGAATTTCCCAGTGGTTGGTGTTTTTCTTCTCTTCCTGCTTCACACCAACAAGGGAAACGGGAACTTTTCCGACAAATCTACAGGTCAGCTGTGGAGAGCAATAATCTGAATGCATCTCCAGGGAACAGACGAGCTGGCCCTTACAAGTTATTGTATACGAACGTCGTTCATGTTGCGTCCATGCCCAAAACACTGGTAGTTACAGTGTTTCCGCCTCTTTGTACTGCACACGGATGTGGAGCAGGACACCAGCGTTCAGGTCTTTGGCGACCATGCCCGCAACACCGGTATTTGCAGCGTTGTGGTTCCTCTTTGTATAGCATACTGCACAAGGACGTGGAACAAGACACGCTGTCACGAGCATCAATGTCTTTGGCGACATGCCCAGAGCACCACAAGGATGTTTGACGTTCCAATTTTCGGACTTGATGCTGCAAACTTGAGGGCTTCAAGGCCTCTGTGACAACAACTTGGACGGCTTTCAAGGGCCTTGCTGTAAATGAGCTGAAAACCTAGGCGAAACCCCTCGACATGACTTCAGCCTCTAGAGTTTCACGCACTTGTCCTGCCTGCGAATTCTCCTCGAAATGTGCTCTCGCTTGGCTGTTGCGCGCATGCCCACACAGATCACTACATGGCGCGTCTAGATAGCACATAGGCCTGCACGGGCGCCGTTTCCAAGTTCAGCTCGATGAAGTTGGACGGTTGGACGGACACGACATTGAAACACGCTGAGAAGACGAAGCAAGCTTCGAAGGCGCAAACTGGGGCCAATGGCCACAGGCTGCAGGCCGGGGAGCCGAGAACCTGTTTAAGACCACATCTTCTTGAATATGTTGGTGGACTATGAAGGGTTTCCTGCTGCTGAGTTACTTGTGTACCCTTGGCTTTCAAGAAAGCGCACGCTGCCCCTTCCATGATTCTATGAGTGGCGCATGGCCAAGAAGCAAAAATGACCATGGCGCACTCAGGCCTCGGCCACGCCGGCGCCGGCAACCGCGCCCTCCGCGCCCTCCGGGCCCTCGCTCCCTGCAGCGCCCCCTCCGATGAGCGGCCCGCTCGGGAGTGGCCCATTTGGGAGCGGCCCGCTGGGGAGCGGCCCGCTCGGGATGCCCGCTGCGCTTCTCCCTCAGCCTTTGCCCGGTATATGGTCTGGTCGAATGTGGTCTGATTTTTGTGGTGTTCTGGTGTGAGGCACTACGCGTGGCCCTCCCCGCCTTCCGCTCCAGGAGCTCATTGGGTCCTCCTGGGTCAATCTTGGGCTCTGGTACAGCTGGTGCAATAGACTGACATGATAGACTGATAGACTTATGGTATAGATTACACAGCAAAATTACGCATTCCGGGGCTTTCCAATTATTCTGGGGGCTCCCAAGTCAGGAGCACCCAGCCCTCGGCTTCCTCAGCCTGCTGCAACAGGCGCCTTTTGTGCTGTTCCTGCGCTCACATCGTAAGAGCAAAAAGATGCGGCTGTGAGGCCTGGGAGGCTACCAGCCGGGCTCTCCAGTCGGGAGTGCATGGGTCAGTGCGATGTGACAGATGTGTGATGAGTTTCTGCAGAGTCCTCTCTCGAAGTGGAAAGTCGCTGAGTGCTACAAGACTTGCCGCAATGCCTGCCTCAAAGAGAAGCTCCCCGAAGCGTCTTGAGGTCATGGGTTCCAGCTGCCGGTCTCTAAGTTCGCTTCGTTGTAGTTGGGCCTTCCACGCTTTCTGAGAGGGCTCCGGCCGCCCTGCTTTGATCTCACGCGGTGCTGAAACTTTCTCTCGATGACGCTTGTCTTGCTCTGCAAATCTCTGCAAGCTGCAAGCTCATCTGCAATGCGTCGAAGTGGTAAGGCCCGCCCTTCCGGCGAGGGCTTGTCGAGGCCAGGCATATTTCAACCGTTCAGGTGGAGGGGATGTCTTGGCACATTTCGCATCTCGGCACACCCTGCCTCCTGCATCTACGGACATGGGCGTGATTTTGCATAGGCGCACCTGGAAGAAAGAAACCCGAGCCACTGTCCTTCCCAGAGGTATCCCCTTCCTCCAGGGCCTTCGCTGTTTACGCCGCCCAATCTGAGGCAGTGCTCAGGGTTTCTCATGTCTGCGAGAAGCGGTAGCTTTGATGAAGAAGTGGAAGCAGAAGTGGACGCCCTCATCAGCAAAGGGGGACACTGTAGACGCGGCACGGCAGATCGCAGCAGTCCGTTCACATGCTTCTTTCGCCCGGAAAACTCTGCGCAGTCCGCCGGCTTTCCCGGCTCCCCTGTTGCAGCCCGGGCCCCCAGCAGGGAAATACCCCAAAGGAGATACCCCGTATAGCGTATACCTCTGGATGCCCCTAGCGTTTGATGTCATGCCTCAGCTCCCAGGTCCGCCCCGGTGGCTCTGGCCTCGAGCGCTTTTGGGGTGCAAGGGGTCTCTTTTAGGGGGCAAGAAAGGGTCCCTCCCCTCAACAGCTCAAGGATGTCAGGCTTTTTGTAACTTGCTCAGAGCACAAAAGGCGCTTCCCTCGTTTTCGAAGGGACCCCTGCCGGTCAACGTGGATAAGAACCTCTTGGTCCATGACGTCAAATGAAACGTTCCATGACATCAACGAAATGCAACGTTGTGCTACGTTATGCTCGAGCTTGGCTCGAATTGCGGAGATGCTAGATAGCTGCCTCTGTCCAGCGATGGACGTGAAATGCGATGAGCAAAAGGATCAGATGCAACAGCTGGTGGAAGAGGTGCCGCCGCAGTTCTTGAGCCCTAGCGACCCTAAAATTCTTTATGTGCCGGGTGCCATAAAATACCGATATGCAATCAGTAGCATCTTCTTGTTGGAGAAGAGACCGACACCCCCCAAGCCGTGCAGAGCCCAGCCCTTGGGCCCTTGGGTTTTTTTCACATGTTCTCACGAAGTCATGGCCTCGGAATCCCGTACAGTTTGCTGTTTTGTAACCTGATGAGACCTGTTAGACCTGTTCAGGTGCTGCAGAAGCAGCACAATGCTCTCCTCCTACGGCTTGAGCTGTGGCTCTCCAAGCTGGACGAGCAGCTCCCGCAGCTCCCACCGAAGACAGTTACAGAGTGGACCCGTCAGGTCACACCAGCGGTGAGCAACCGCATCTCCGGCTCGTCCGCCCGGGGGCGCAGGCGCTCGGAAACGGCTGAGGAGGACAAAGGCGAGGAGAAGCCCCTCAGGAGGTCCATCCATTCCGAAGACTACGAACTGGCTCAGTCCGAGGCGGACCGAATCGAGTCCATGAAGAATTTAGCCATGGCCTCCCGCCAGACCTCCAAGACCAGGCAGGGCTCGTTCCAAGATGGTCCAAGAACCTCTCCAACCCTGGAACCCTCAGAATGTTTTCAGAGTGCCCTCCGAGTGCCCTTCCGAAACGGGCAGGACCAGGCTTCAGTCTTGGGCCAGAAGGACACAACAGCGAGCTGCAAGGATGGCAAGCTCACTGGCCTTCAACATCTTCTTCAGCATGGCGGGGAGCGGGGAAAGGGGGCTTGGAGCTCTTGTGAGCAGCAACCTTGAGGACCTTTGTTCAGATCCCTCAAGCGCCAAGCGCCAGGTCATTGTCTCCAATTCCGTGTTCTTGGGCCTCCAGTTGGAGTGGAGTGCCCGGCAGGTGGGGCTCTTTGAAACTTCTGAAGGATGCAGTGGGGGCTGTCCATTCTTAGACCCAGTCGACCGAGTGACTCAAGTTTTCGGTTTTTCGTGAGTTAACAGAATGAGCGCATGAGGCCCCCTCTCATTTCTCGGCAGGTGGACCAGCTGGTGGAACCGGTGCTTCTCGGATGTGGAGAGGAGAGAGGGAGAGCGCAAGTCTGCAAGGCCCCCTCAAGCCCAGCAGAAAGAAGAAGGGGGAGGGGGAGGGGGGAGGGGGAAAACTCCCCTGAAGCCCCTGGAGTCAAGCAAACAAAGAAGAGAGAGGGGTCGAGGGGCAGTGGCATGCAGTGGGGTTTGTTTTCTGCGCAGCTTTGAGTGCAGGAAAAGCAAGGGGGGAGACAGCTCAGGTTTCTTGCCGGACACCTGATTTACGCGTCCTTGTTCTCGGTGGAACCTTGGCACCAAGACTCGAGAACGATTCGATGTTCCTTTAACCCTTACACTACCCCTTACAGCATCTTATAATTCAAAAGCCATTCTCCTTTACTTGCCTTCTGTTGCATCTCGGCCTTAGGAGATGCTGATCCGCTTAGTGGCCTCCGGGCCGAAGACCTACTTGTTCGGTCACAGCTGTGCCTGGAATTGGCTGGACATCTTTGCCCTTCGGCGATATTGAGGGCGCTCATGGCCCGAGCCCGGATGCCTTCTGCCTATCAAGCCCCCCAATGTCAGGTCGTGGTTCCGGCTTGGATCGAGATAACAATGGATGTCATGTCCGCCAACGCGACGGACGCAGGGACTGGGGCCAGCAACTTCCGCATCATCCGGGCGCCTTGAAACGCAAAAGCCTTTCTACAACTTTTCTTCTTCTTCAAAACACATCAACAGCTCTGAGCAGAACAAATCAGGGCAGCACCTCAGGAGCCCCTCGGGAAATTAAATCCCCTTCCGGAGATCGCTCTAAGGTCTTCAAGCTCACGAGGCTGCTGCAAGTGCTTCGATCCGTGCGGATAGCACCTGAGCTTTGCAGACTTTACGCATAACGGACGGTTGTACAAAGGTTGAATGCCAAAGCCTGGCGATGGGATTCTGAAGGCTTCTTAGGCACCCCGAAGACCCCGAAGTACGTCCGAAGCACGTTTTTAATCTATATCTGCTTTTCTGCCTATCCGAGACGCCTCACAGCGAGAGCGCTTGAGGTTCGCTTTGTCAGCGCCTTTCGCGCATTGGTCTACTCTGTCATCGACACGACGCGGCAGCTGCTGCCCGGAAGCAAAAAGTCTTTTTGCGTTAGTGCATTGCAAGTTCTTGGTTTCCACTTGTAGGGTTCGGCTGTCTACGGGCCTACGTCCCACCCTGGCCAATACGTTCCCCTTGCACCCCAAAACAGTCGAAGCTGAACTTGAACCCTCTTAAAGCGCGCCCGGAGTTCTTTGCTCCGGCTCAGTCGGGATTTCAGTTTTTCGCCGTCTTGGAAAGGAGGGGCTTCAGGGTCTGGGCATTAGGGGGGTCAAGACAAAGGCTTCTTGTGAATGCAAACCGAAACAGAACCATCAAAGACTGGTCAAGACAAAGGGAGCCACTGGACCGCGCCCCCACCACCTTCCCCAGATCCTGAACAGCTGTCTTTGTTGAGGCCCAGGCTAGGCAGGGGTCCAGCAGCAACCGTTAAGCCGGTAACCCCCTGAAGAGACAGGCTTTGGGCCATGGTCCTTTTGATGTTGATCATCTACAGCTTCGGCATTCTCTTTACAGACGCGGTCCTCTACCATTTGCGGCCTGGCTCGAGGGGTCGCAGAGCAGTCCTTCAGGGGCTCCGGGTTGGGCTGAGGCGCCACGGCCGTGATTAGGGACTGTTAAGGGGTGCACAGGCTCAAGAGTCTCAAGAGTCGTGTGGGATCATTGAGCCAAGGTTCTGGTCCGGTGAGGCCGACGAGGGGCATCTGAAAATGTATTTCGGAAGCGTCATGAGCTCCTGCAACACGCTCTTCCGCGCACTGATGAACGGCTTTGACTGGAGTGTAGCAGCCGATGCTCTCCTACCTCTGGGCGATTTTTGGGTACAACTGTTTCATTTATACATTGCCTTTTGTGGACTGGCGGTGCTCAATGTCATCACAGGCGTATTTGTGAACAGTGCCATCAAGACTCGTGAAAAAGATCACGAAACGTTAATGCAAAACATGTACAAGCTCAAAGATCTAGTGGGAGACCTGTGGAAGAAGCTGGACAAGGCTGGGGCAGGTAAGATCACCATCACCGAATTCGAGCGCATGTTTGAGGAGGAGGACATGAGAGCCTTCTTCGGTGCCATCGAAATGAATGCCATGGATGCCTGGACGCTCTTCGACAGCCTGGATGCCGACGGCGACCACTTGATCAGCTTCGAGGCATGAGGGACAAGCTGCCGAAGAATGATGTGCCCAGCTTGGTTGAAATTACTAGAACGAAAATAAGCAACATCATGGATAGTTCGCAGAACTCATCCAAAGACCGCCCCCTCGCATTTTCGGGGAGTGTGGGCGGGCGGGGGGGCGGGGCGCTATTGAGGGCATCATGGTAGGCATCTTTTCGGGGAACGGGGAAAGGGTTCATGGTCCTCTCCTGAACGTTCCATTGAAGCTTCCACTTCGAACGCTCCAGTATGGAAGCCGATTGAAGCAACCGCTGTCTTCGAATCTTCCACATATAATTCTTCCCCCCCAAATGAATGGGGTGTTTACTTTCGGTTTTTATACTTCCTTGGTTGCCCGTTCAGAGGAGTTCAAGGAGCGTTGCTTGCAGCTCCACGGGCCAGCCAGATCAGTGGACCTCTTTGCTTCCTGGCCTTTGGTGCACACGACAGGGTTGCTCTTCAGGGAGCCTTTTTTTGGGCTTCAATGAGGGATTCCCGGGCTCTCTTCGCCTCAGGGTCTGTCGGTTCTGTCTGAGGTTCTGTCCTTTTTTGGACACTCGTAAAGGAGTGTATATAAAGGGGCCCTCGTATTCCGTGCCGGCGAGCTCGTGTCGGTTTGTTCTTCCCCCCCGGTGTTCTTTGTTGCTAGGCTTTGAAGCAGCAGAACAACAAGCTGTGGGAGGAGCTCATGGCTTTGCAGCAAGGCTGGGAGTGATGAACCCTCAGTCATTAAGCTGCTGTGCTCTTTTCGGTTCGTTTTTCTCGTTCTTCTCGTTCCTGTCATCATCTCCTTTGCTCTTTCCTTCATTCTTTGCATACCTCTTTAGGCAACATGTGGCATATTTGTGATCGGTCTCATATGCGTGAGAAGTCAGCGTGGCAGCGGCCACAGCCTGTTCTTGCGGCTCAAGTGTCGAAGCCGGACTCGATTCCTAAAGTGTCGAGGGACTGCGCTTGGGGTTGAGGCAGCGACTGTCCCTTCGGTCCGTGATCAGTTCGGCGCCACATCCCCTGGTCAGGAAAGTTTTTAAACAACTTGCCTGAAGCGCAACGTCAAAGTTTGGGCAGGCACTCAGCAAGTCTCCGAGCTGTTGGTGTCGCTGGGCACGGTAGCTCCTTGGCAGATGAGAAAAACGGGGAGCACAAGTGGACACAAGGAGACTACTCGCAGAGTATGATTTATGAGACTTGATGAGCCTGATTCGGAAGGCTTATTGCCCATGCCTGCCAGCCATTCGCAGTCGGAACGGAAACTGTAGGGCCTTTTGGGCTTTGAGAGTCAATACAGCGAGGTACTTAAGAGGGTCTTCTAGGATTCTAGAGGGCCCCAAAGACCGTCTGCAGGTCGAGGGAAAGGGGGGTGCCGAAGGTGGTGGGGGTACGAAGGTGGTGGGGGGGTGGTACATTTACATGGTAGTACAGGCATCGGACTCGCAGGAAACACGGGCGCCTCCGACGCCGGTTCCGAAGCGAAATGAACACAATGCACAACCGGCACAACCTTTGCCCTCAAACTCTCGGGTTTTTTCAGACTGCGCTTCTTTGGCAAGGTGTCCGGCACACTTGGCGGCCCTGGCGGGATGGAGTCCGTAGAGCTGAAGTGGCCTGAAACGCCTCGAGAGGACAGGTGACAGGGGCTACGTTGCTGCTGAACAAATACTTTCAAGTTTGAACCAGGTTACAGTACAGCGCTTTGAGACTAAGACAACATGTAGTTCAGAGCAGATGCGGATGTATAGTTTCCGCACTATCGCTTGGCCTCCTCATCCCGAATCCGGGTGGAGGATGGTACAGAAATTGTTATCCAATCGCTTGGCCACTCGAGTTGGCAGAAAGACCTGCAACTGACTCCTGTAGTCATCTTCGTCCACCGTTGTAGGGCTTCCTCGGCACGACAAAAGGGTGATTTTCAGCTTATCAGTTGCAGTGTCGCCACTCTTACTGCAGTGCGGTATGAAAGGCTTGTCGTCACTAAACCGTTGACAAGTGTCGAAGTAACGTCTAAGTGCCTTTTCGGTGACGTCAAGCGCACTTCCCAAGGAAGCGCCGCGCTTTTCTTTGCCAGTGCCTCTGCTCTGAGGCTCCGCATGTCGCAACTGGAGAGCGACGGTTTTCTCTCGAACAGAATTTGAAAAAAGCTCCCGTCGGCGGAAGAGCCGTTTAACGAGCCAGTCCGAGGTGCTGGCCCCGGACATGCCTCCACAAAACCTCTCCGAGCAAAAAAAAAAGGGGAGAGAGACGCCAAATGGCAGCTTTGCTTCTGGATGTTGTGTGTTTGTTTTTGTGCTCGACATTCTTCTTGGCTTTGCTCTGCCAAACAAGCCGCGGCCGAGGGGCCGCCATTCCCCTTCTCTGCACCTGGTGGGCTGGCATGAGTGCAGGCAAGGGGAGAGTTTGGGACAGGGGTGCTGTCTACTCGAAATTCAGGTTGGATCCTAGAGCCCAGGGCCCAGCACCCCAGACGACATGTGTAGCAGGGCGTATGGATCTCACACAAGGGCAGTGCTATGCAAGTGCAGTAACTGCGTTGCGCTCGTCCGGATGGCCTCTTTGTCAGACTTGCTTCAACTGTCTCCACGCTGGCGAGGTCTGAAAGGTCTTCCTCCTCCAGTCGACTCCAGGGTGTTCTTTGATATGACAAATCACAAGCACAAAACACCTTTGCAATATTCCGAACGGAACTGAGTCAAAAGAATAGAGCCTGGACTGCATTTGTCTTCTCACACTCTGAGTCACTACCCACCGGAAGCAGTCTTTTCCTGTTTCACCTCTGTTGAAGCGACCGTTGCCAACAGCGCGACAGAACTGGAGCATGAGGATGAGGAGACAAGAGCAAGATGCTTTCAGGGCCATGGAGGATGTCAACGGATTCTGGACAGTCGGCTTTCCAGATGTTTGGTGGTAAGCAATCACAGGCCTGGTGCATGCAATTGCATGGTCTTTCCTTGCCTTTGCGTAACACAAAGACAGAGAACGGTCATGGCCCAGGCTGTCAGCGTGGTGACAGAAACCAAGATCCCAGGGGCACCTAGGCAAAATCTTCCCAGCTCCCAGTTACTGTGTATTTCTTTTGCGTAGTTTTGGCATTTTGTGCCACGAGGAGCATGGCAGCCGAAGCCTGGTTCAGCTAAAATTTGGCCCCTCCCAGCCTGAGCATGGTCATTGTATTGAGCAAGTTGTCCGCCTTGGGTCTTTTGAAAGCAAACACAGTGTTGCGGTTGGTGATTATTACAACAGGACGAGCCACCTTATCACAATAATGTTTTAGCTAGGTACTTCTATCCTAAGTTCCCCTTAGCCTAATGAAGGTTTTCAAAAATGCAAACAAGCCTTGGTGCAAATGTGGGGTTTTGGGCACAGCTTTTGTGCGCTTATGAGCGTTCAGGAGTTTGGGGTTTGAGGTTGCGGGCCTGCACCTTGTCCCTTGTGTGCTCTCAGCACAGTGGCACATGTGGAACCAGAAGGCATCCCAGCAACTCTTCGGCAGAGTCTTGCCAGCTTACGCTCCCACTTCTTCGGCTTCTTCTGCGTATTTTGTGGGTTAAGTACATTTTGGCCATGGCGGTGTGGGCTTCACTCCGGCACCACGCGCAGCGCCCCGCGCGCCGTGCCGCGAGGAGCATGGCAGCCGTGGCGGAGGCAGCTCTCAGTCGTAGCAATTTTATTTGCAGGCCTGAGCCTGAGACGCCCGGAAGGTGCCGATGATCCTAGACGGCAAGAAAGTCGCGTCGAAGACCTCCACGTTCTTCGATGTGCACAACCCGGCGACAGGAAGCTTGGCAACACGTTTGCCGGTTTGCACGAACTTGACACCGTCAAGTGTTGAGGGGCAAAGGGTCTTTGCTTTTGTTTGGTATCTCTCTGCATGTGTGCAATACACCGTCGGCACCGCATCAGGCGAGCTCATAGCTCGGACCCCTCAGTGCACCGCAGACGAGCGACTTGACTTCAGTCACTACCAGGTTTCAGGGGTTTCAGGTTTGAGGCAACTGACCCGAAAGTGCGCTAGGCACCAAGCTGGACTTTGCAACACCGAAGGCATGACACCTTCGAGTATGTCTACAGATGTCTCTTTCTTGGCGGTGTAATTTTAACGCTACGCGACCCGCCTCGGCCCGGCCCAGCGCATCCGCGTGAGCATGGTGATTCCGCAGCGCCCAAGTCGCTGGACCCCAAGCAATAAGGGTTGGGTTTAGGGTTTAGGGTTTAGGGTTTAGGGTTTGGGGTTCCGGGTTTATGGTTTATGGTTTAGTTTAGGATTGAGGGCTTAGGGCTCAAGGTTCACGCTTTGGGGTTTAGGGTTTTTTTGGGAGTAGGGTTCAAGACGGTTCGGCTTGGATTGATCGTAGGGTTGAGCCAGGCCCCTCAGGGGCGTTGGGGGGGAGGGGGGCGGTTGAGTGCTTCAGGTTTAAGATGTAAGGCTTTAAGCTCAGACCCGCTCACCAACTGCAGTGGGGTGGAGGGGGGGGGGGGGGGGGGGGGGGGGGGGGGGGGGGTGGGGGGGGGGTGGGGGGGGGGGTGGGGGGGGGGTGGGGGGGGGGGGGGGGGGGGGGGGGGGGGTGGGGTGGGGTGGGGGGGGTGGGGGGGGGGTGGGGGGGGGTGGGGGTGGGTGGGGGGGGTGGGGTGGGGGGGGGGTGGGGGGGGGGGGGGGCGGGGGGGGGTGGGGGGGGTTGGTGGGGGGGGGTGGGGGGGGGGGTGGGGGGGGGGGGCGGGGCAGAAGAAAAAGGGGATGGGCGCCTGCTAGGAGGGGCTTCAACTGCCTCTGGTCCTGGCGAACCGTCCGCTTGAGGACCCCGGTTTCCTAGGGGGGGTACCCATTTGAGGCAAAAAAAGGGGTCCGAAAAGTGGCTTTGCGTGTGGGGGGAGGATTTGGAGGGGGGTGCCTGTTTTGACAACCTATACACCTCCGGCCCGAGGCCTCGGCGGATTTCGCTTCCGTCCGTTTCTAGGGGTATGCAGGGTTTATATAAGAAGCACATAGCCGGAGAACAAAGGCGGTAAATACCAGCCCCGTTTGGAGTCACCGGGATACACAGCATTGTAGACGCATCAAAGAAAGAACCGCCATAAGCACAGCAGGGCTTCTTTCTCTCCCCGCTGTGCCACTCTCCATCCTCCCAAGGCTGCGGGCCGCTGCGGATTCCTGCGCCGAAGCCTTCAAGGCCCCTCGTAGGGGCTCTTGCTTCCAAAGGGCCCACAGAATTCTGCAACAATCAAAGAAGAAAGGCCGAAGAGGGGAGAAGGCAGGAAGGAAGAGGGAGAGAGACCCCTGCATTTTGGTGTGACAAAGCGTGCCTTCGGACCATTTCTGTTTGCAATGGAGGGTTGGGGAGAGCCCCCCCCGTCCCCAACCCAGCTTCTGCCTGGGCTGTACATGCCTGAGATCTGCTTACACATCGGCGAGGCAAAAGCAAATATAATTGCAGGCTTTGTCTGAAACCACGATGGAATGCACAACTTTCCCATGGCCGTTCGCAGAAAAACGTGGGGTTTCCTATGTGGGAGGGGCTACTCGCCCGCTTCCAACTGCTCAGCTTTCTCTGAACTCAGAGGATTGTCCATCAAAATCGAGAAAAGTGCAAAATCGAGAAAAGAGAGAGAAGGAGATGATTCCTTGCCAAAAGCCACGGTACATGCGGGTTTTTTGATCTCAGATGTAAGGGGTGATTTGCTACTGATCCTTGTAATTTGTTTATTCCTCGAAGCAGTGACCTGATTTCAGGTTCTGTGGCAAAGCAAAGGGGGTGTGTTGCTGGGGTTGGGGGGTTACCTTCAGCCTGGGCAGGAATGGAGACGAACACCGCCAAGCAGCCGAGCGCGTGTGATGCACCTGACTTTGCAAACAGCCCCGAGCGTTCGGTCACCAAGTTTTGCATGCAGTGTGCATGCCGTATTTTTGCTATGCTACCATGCAACAGTAGATTATTATGTGCGGCGTACTCCTGGCTGCAATCCTGAGGCACAAGCTTGAAGGTGCGATCCGTGACAACACGGATGCCCTTGCACAGGTGTTGACAAAGGACCGGGAACAGGGAGGGATCAAAGATGATGAAAGAGACATCGGGAGCTGTGGTGACTTGGACTTTGTGGGGCCTTTGCGCTTTGCAGAGAGGAGCAAGGCAAGACCATCGCCGATGCAAAGGGCGACATCTTTCGCGGCCTGGAGGAACTCGGCTGTGTGGGCTGTAAGTTGGGATAGTTGGTAGACAGGCACAGATGTTTGTAGGTCTTTCGTTTGGGGGGTGTCTTTTTCGATCTGCTCTGGCATCGATGATGGTCCAGCCCTAGCAGCCTTCGAGAATCTCATCGAATCTCGTCGAATCTCGATTCTCCGATGTTTTCGCCAGGTCGTCGAAATGTCTTGCAACATCCCTGCGATGATTCAAGGGGAGCCCTGGCAATGTTACCTTTGATGTGGCCTTGAGAGGTTTGGGAGGTTTGAGGGACATCAGGGCAGGGTGGGAAACCTCAAGGACTCAAGGGGGGATGATGAGGGAATCCTTCACAAGTGCCCTTTCAGGGGCAGACATGGCCACAGCCGGAACTCTTCGTGTCCAAGTTGTCTAGTACAAAGGTAAACATGGTAAACCTCCCCGCAAACTTGCACAATTCGTGCATGCGCAGTAGATTCTAAGGAGACTTTGGCAAACGTGGCCAGCAGCGTTGATGTGCACTCCTACAGGGTGCCACTGGGCGTTTGCGCGGGCATCGCCCCATTTAACTTTCCCGCAATGATCCCGCTCTGGATGTTCCCACCCGCAACCACCGCGGGCAACACGTTTTTGCTGAAGCCATCCGAGAGAGTTCCGCTCTCATCTGTGATGCTTGCCGAGATGGCCCACGACTGTGGCTTGCCCCCAGGTGTCTTGAACGTGGTCCATGGGGGCCACGACACCGTGAACTTCCTGTGCGATGACGAGCACATACGGGCCGTGTCCTTTGTGGGTGGCAACGCGGCGGGCGCCCACATCTACGAGCGGGCCGGGAAGAACGGGAAGCGTGCCCAGTGCAACCTGGGAGCCAAGAACCACGCCATCGTCTTGCCTGACGCCGACCCAGAGAGCGTCGTGAACCAGCTCGTGGGTGCCTCCTGCGGTGCAGCCGGGCAGCGGTGTATGGCCATCAGCGTGGCGGTCTTTGTCGGAGCCTCCAAGGAGTGGATCCCAAAGATCGCAGAGCAGGCGGCCAAACTCCAGGTGGGGCCGGGAGATGCGAAGGGAACGGATGTCGGGCCGCTGATCTCTGCAAATGCCAAAGATCGTGTTGAGCAGCTTATCCAGTCTGGCATGGACGAGGGTGCCAGGTTACTGCTCGATGGCCGCAAGCCTTCCTTGCCGGATGCCAACAGAGATGGGTATTTCGTGGGGCCGAGCATTTTTGCAGAGGTGAAGAAGGGCATGCAGATCTACGAGAACGAGATCTTTGGCCCTGTGCTGTGCTGCGTGGAAGTGGACTCCTTTGACGCGGCCATCAAGTTCGTGAACGAGCTCCTCGGATACACGACGCCTCTTAAGATGCCTCTAGTAGACACTCACCTGGGCACCTACACATGATCGGGCTTCAAACGAAAACCCTATTGAAGGCATGTCACGACCTGCCAGCACTGCCCAGGAACCCCTATGGCAATGGCACGGCTGTCTTCACGCGGAGCGGCGCGGCTGCCAGGAAGTTCACTGACGAGATCGAAGCGGGGCAGGCCGTCGGAGATGGTTGCAGTCTTCGAAGCCGGTTCTTGGGCGTGCATACGTGGATGCTTTCTCGAACAAAAAGGCAGCACAAATATCAGGCGGGACTGTGAACACCCCTGCAGGTGGGCATCAACGTGCCCATTCCGGCTTCTCGGAGCTTCACGCGTAGGCTCGAAGTTTTGGGCTTCCGCCGTGAGGGCTTTTGGGTTCGGATTAAGACTGGCAATGGTGAAGCATTACATGGCATTACAGCAATCATCCTAAAGAGCGGCACGCCCTCTCTCGGCAGATTCCTCGGTAGAAAAGGGGGCTCAGGGTCGCTCAGGCAGTCGCTCGGTCACCGCCCACTGGAAATGCGCATGCTTTCTTTTTGCTGCACCTGTTCCATAGATCTTCAGATATTCATATGTCTAAGTACAAGCCTCAGGGGATGAACATGAATTCCTCAAGCAAGACAGGGCTGCAAACGGGCCCCTTGTAAATGTGTCTGAACGTGCTAAGGTGAGGGACTGAGAGTGTTCGTCCACGCAGTTATGGTTGGACCCAAGCCATCGCAGTCGACGTGCTTGAGGCTATGAACCCATTTGTCTGCAGGCAAAAAACACGCATAGGATGTCGCGGAACACCCCCCCCCCTCTGCCCTCTGTGCGTCACCACACAAGGGCGCGGGCAAGGATAGAGGTGTGAAAAAAACTTGCCGAGGTTCCGCTGCCGATGTTTTCCTTCACTGGGAACAAGAAGTCGATTCTGGGAGACTTGAACTTCTATGGCAAGGCACAGCCCCCGGTCACATTGACGACAATTTGAGGTCATAGCATCCCTCTGTTGCAGCAGCATGAAGGGAAGCAAGGTTTGCCATGGTTTGCCATCCTAAGTTACACTAAACGGGGCTCGGCAGTAAACGGCCAAATTCCAGGCGGGCGTCAACTTCTTCACGCAGCTGAAGACTGTGACCTCTGCTTGGCGCGACGACAGCTACATCGAAAAGCGCCTTCACCGCATCCAAAGCTCGCTGTTACGTTGCCGTATGCAGTCACCAGGATCTGAGGATCTGAGGATCTGACGTCTCTAGTGCCAATGTCCGAGTCACAGCAGGGATCCACCAAAAAGAAAGACAAGAATGCAGACTCCTAAAGAACGGGCCAGGGCCATCTGGGACTCTTGAGTTTGATTCTGCAGAGGATTGAGTGCACGTTGTGCGACATGCTACCATTGGCCTGGAAGATCTTGATTTGCTCAAACCCTGCCTGAACCCTTCGTAACAAACCGTTAGAGGGCTCTAAGAGTCTAAGTTTCTCTCATGGGCCCCGATGCCTCTACTCCGCTCAGGCTCAGCACTGCCGGAGTCGGAGCACAGTAGGCGCGGCAGCATCGTGTCACTTGGGTGTCTCCTCCTTGCACCTGAAATTCAGCATGGCTTGACAATGCGCTGCAATGTGAGTCTGCTGGTGGCCTCGCTTCTGCATCGAAGTTCCCTGCACTTTGAGCTTGACAGGTGAGAGGAGATGATAGGCGATGAGAAAAGGTTCTGTCGCCACTCAGCTGGCTCAGATCCTTTCTGACCGAGTAGCCTTGCTCAGGTTTCAAAAAGTTGTTCGGGGCACAGGCCACCGACGTTTGCCGGCTCAAGCTGTGGCTTGTGTGCGTTGGCCACCCCAGCTGCGCCTTTTGTGCGCGCCGGCCCTTTAAATGTAAAATGGCACCAGGCTTTTGCAGACTCCGCCATCTTAGAGTGCGGCTGTCACCCTTGCGCAAGACCGCTAAACAAGTCTTTCCGAGTTAATCGCCCCAGTATTCCTGTTGCCCAGCCCATCCCAGGTTTTACGGCCTACGGAGTTGGTTGAGAAGATAAACTGAGCGGTCAGCCATCGGTCCCTACGTCCAGATTCCCCGAGAGGGCAAGTGTGTTATTCTTTGGAGTACTTGGTTTTTAGGGTACTTGCAGAGACTTGGGGCAATGTACAACAGCCCTAAACCCTAAACTCCAAGGTAAGGTCAACCCACGAATCGGAGTCGGATCGCGCCGTGCACGAAGCAGGTCACGCAAAGGCGGATCGCGCCAGCGCGAAACGGATCACGTGGGCTACTAAGCGGATCAGGATCCGGGAGAGGATCGCAGGCGACGCACGAATCGCGTCGCGGGTGCTGCTAATCGGATCGGGGGTCGTATCCGTTGCCGGAACGCAAGATGCACAAAACAGAGCACACGGCCAATCAGCTCGTGCTCACGTGCACTCCGCATTTTCATGGAAACAGCATCAGCTACATACCGTCTCTCAAGCTGGTTCTGGCTCCGGTTCAAAAGCGTGCAACGTTCCCACATGGCCACATGTGCACTAAGGTCCCCCAACGCACACTGAAGTCCCCCCAAAAACTCCCAGTTCAAATCGGGATGCACATCAAAGAGTTGCTGCATGTGGGTCGTCGCTGTTTGCTGCGACGGAAGGTGGCAAAAAATGTTGCCAGCTCGTGTGGGCATGTAGCTACGTTGACCTTGCATGGTGCTGCTTTAGCTTGTACGCGTGGATGCCTTTGAAGCTTCAGCTCAAGGAAGATCACGACGCCACGTTCAGCATGTCAATCCATGTGCTTGAGACGCAGATTCGCCGAACGTAAGTTTGCTCGCGTCTGCAGCACACGAGCAGGCCTGAAGCCCGACCCAATGAAACTCAGTGCATGGAGCCCATGACGCCCATGACGCGCCGCCCCCGGCCAGCCCGGCGAGTTGCCCCAGATAGGCACGGAGAATTGCCACGAGGATCAGGGGTGGAAGGCGATGATTTTTTCAGCGGGGCAACAGCAAACGCGCCAGGGCATTAGCCTAAATTACATCAACTGTGGTTCAGCACATGGGTTCATGACGTTTTTTATACGGGTCAGGCCTTGTCCATTGCGATTGTCAGGACACGCCCCCAACCGAAAAAGACTTTGTTCGTGTATCTACCCCGAAAGTTGCTGCGCTTACGGGCTTGCAGTTTGCAGAAGTTCTTTTGTGGAGAGAAACGGCGCTTGGCTGCGAACTGCGATTGTTAGGTGCCTGGACATGCTTCGCCTGGGTGGCTGCGCTGCCGAGCTTTGTTGGCAGCGCCTGGGTTGTCCAGGCGGGAAATTTTGGATGAAGCTTGTAATGGCGATTGAACTCAGCCGCTGCCAGCAGTGCCTTTCAGTGCCGCTTCAGTGCCGAAGCATCTTGTCATGTGGTGAATGTGCTGTGAGGCTTGAGCTTTCCGGCCAATCAGCGAGCGGCTGATATCACAGCGGTGCGTGAGATTCCTGAAGTGTGCCCATATACTAAAGTCCAGCGCCTGATGCCATAGTGCTCGCCTCCGCCCACTTCCGAAAGCGGTCGCTGTGTGCAGTGCGATATCCTGCGCCTGATCCACATAGCGGGTAGGCAGTTGCACTGATCTGTGCAGGTGTGAGCTTGCTGTCAAACGCATCAGTGAGGCACCACAGCGGTGGTGTGTGAGAATTCTTAAGTGTGTCCCGATCAAAAAGTTCGGAGCCTGATGCCATAGTGCCCGCCTTCGCAAACTTCCGAAAGCGGTCGCAGTGTGCAGTGCGATATCTTGCACCTGCTCGCCTAGGCAGTTGCACTGATCTGCGTAGGTGTGAGCTTGTGTCAAAGGTGCAACACTCCAACTTCTGCAGATCGACTCCAAAGGTTTCCACAGACTTACTTAGCTACGCACGACTCCTGGAGGGCAGTCAGCAGGACCACGGGCGTGGGCGCGCCCTGCATCGTCGGGTGTCGGGCATAGGATTCTCAGCACTGTCGGGCAGGAAACGGTGGTTTTGCTGAGAAATGAAGCAATGACGACTACCCTGTTAAGCATGAGGGAAACCTTCAATTCGACGTTGTTGTCTCGAGGTCTTCATGTACAGCGGCACGGTATGGCTTGTACAGCACACTGCGTGAAGTTGCACACATGAGGAAAGTCGCGGTGGCCTTGCCACTGCGTGGCAGATCATTGCAGTGCCTTCGTCCCGCAGTTGCAATGCTTAGGGCAGCAGTACCCTTCGTGAACAGGATTGGCTTCTCGACATCCATAGCCAGGAGCAGACGCTCACAAGCAAGACCGCAGCACTCGCCACGGTCACTGTCATGTTTTCCTCGTGCTGTTCGATCTGCTGCGGCCTGTGGCGTCCTAGACTCCTAGACAGCTTTGTTGCCCACTTCTTGGGCAACGACGTGTGCCGCGACATCTAAACTCAGGTTGACGCCGGTCCTTGTTGCTGACTCGCTGCTACTTGCCAGTGAGGCTCAAGCCGTCTGTCGAAGGCGGCCGACAACCACAGCAGGCGGAGTCCGGGTGGCCTCACCTTGCCAGCGCGGACACCAACACGAGTCGACCCACACATTCTAGTCATTTAGTCATTCCAGTGTTCGGCCTGGCCTGTGTTGTGTCCCCGCACAAGCCGCACAAGCCGCCGCGGCGGGGGCGCTGTGCCCATTCGCTGACATGTCTTAAGCTTGCTGACGGAGCCGGGGACGCCACCGCAGTTTCTTGCCGCGATGTCTGAAAGCCTGAGGAGGTGAGCCAGGTAAGCCTTGGGCCGTGGGCCCCTCACTGCACCACGGTCAGACCACGGTCAGGCGGCCATGGCCAAGCCGCATGACGTCTAGCATGAAGCATGGCATACCCGGCAAAGCCTGATGCCTTGCTGCTTAGTCCAGGCTAAAGAGCCGACAACACAAGTCCATCGATTGATGTCTTCTGGCAACACGACGGGCATCTTGCAGAGAGAATCAGTCTGCCTGTCTGCTTGTCGGATTGAATCGGGAGTTTCAACAACAACTGCCCAACAATTTGCATGATGTGCCGGTGTCTGAGCGATCATTAGCAGCCGAAGAGCACAGATGGCCAAGGTTTGAAGTCATGAGCAGTTGCTGCAATCCTTGGTGCCTAGCCGCGCCCTTTGCCCCATCCAAGACTCGGAGCAGTTGCTGCAAAACGGTACAATAATTCCTCACGATCAGCCTGTGATTCTGACCGCGCCTTTCAGGTTGAGGACGGTGTTCCTTAGGATCATGTTGCCATTTGGATGTCAGCGATGCTTTCGCATGTCAATGCTCACAATGGCAGGAGTGGGCTTCTCTGTACAGTATTCCGAGTATTCCTTGGCAGCCCGTGCAATTTGCATCGGAGAAGCGCCGTGACAATGGGTTAAGTCGTATCTTCTTGTGTAAAGTCGTATCTCGGTCGAGTGCACACTGGGGATCCGCGAGTTCCAAGATTGGTCAGAACCCACTTGCGCCCCCAAGCAGAAATCTCATTCACGCTGACAAAAATGTGCTCCCCTCCAGGCGTGCGGTGACAAGTGCGTATTTTGCATGTGTGGCGAGAGCATGCGCGTGCGGCTGGTGCACATTGGGGGAAAGGCTTCGACCTATGTCTCTGTGATGCGACTTTGCGCGGGGTGATGTGACTTCGCTCGCAGCCGCGTGTCAGTGGGAAGATGTGACTTCACACGCGAAGATGTGAGTTAACCTACCCGCTTGTATCTGCATGGCTGGATCGGGGTCGGACTGCGGCAGTGGGCTTGGAACGACCATGACTGATGACGTCGCCGTGTCAGTGCGACTGCAACATTGTCAAGAGACCTGACTGTCAAAAGCCTGCAGCGCGATAGCTGCGGCTCCATCACAATCAGTTGGCGTGCATCATGCTCAAATCATTGAGGTGTCAGTTGCACTCAACGGATGGAGCAGACGCATGCAGCTGCACAGAGGACGTGTGTTTGTTGCGGGCTGAGTTGGCATGATGAAGTTTCGGCCCCTGGCTGCGCAAAATTTGAGGAACTTTGGATGATGGCTGTGCCGTTGAGCGCTGCTTGCCGCACTCGCTCAGGTAAGGGCTCGAATCTCCTGTTTGAGTCTCAGGGTTTCAACACATTTTGCCACTCAGCTAGATTCTGGTGCTAGCCTTTCGCTTGCTGTTTGCCATTGATCTCCCTGCATGGCCATCACTTGATGCGGCCAACGCTGAATCTAGGAATCTAGTCCTGGCCCACCAAGTTCGTCCTTAGCGATGCTGCGTGCCGCAGGCGAAGTATCATGTGGACTGCATGCGAAATCGTGCCAGGCTTTTTGATGTGGCCCTTAGGGTACACAGTAGCAGATGTTTGGGACTTTGTGCCATTTGCATACATCGAAGGGGCTAGGACATTGAGACGTTGAGATGAGAGAGAAAGAGACTTTGGGTGATTTCAGGGTGATAGATGCGCGAGGGAGATCTACATGCGAACCATGCCTGGGATTGTGCTCATCATGACGAGTCACTCGAGTCATTATGACCTTCGCCTCTGACCACCCTCTCCGTACATCCACTCCTGTGCTCCCTGTGCGGCCTTGCTCAGCTCGGCACAGTCCTGTTGGGGATGAGGGCAGATCCAGGGCAGACGCAGGGCAGATGTCTTTCGGTCCAATCGCAACTGCAACTGCAGGCCGACATCAGGCTTAATGTTCTTGACGTCCCGTTGAGGATCAAGACTGGCCGTGACTGACTGCACGAGTTGCACGAGTCGGTCATGTGTGGATGCAACCGATGCATGTGGTGTTCTGCCTCCTTGAGGCAAGTGGGGCAAGTGGGGCAGTGCCAGGGGATGATGGCAGTGACGCAGACTGTTGCTCGGGTCTCTGCACTTGTCAACTCGAGCTTCGTGTCTAAACGTTCACACCTCCGGCCGAGTCTGGCCAAGCGTCTGTCACCGCATCACGAACCAGTCGGGGGATTCATGTGCACAGCTTTTGTGTAAAGGGCATGGTAGCGAGAAGTTTGGAAGAGCTCAGTAGGAGCCCGATCCGCCAGCATAGAGAAGTTCACACCGCTATCAACACCGCCGACGCAAGGGCTGCACCACCACGCGTTGCGCACCATGAGTTTGCTGATCCGAGCTTGATGATCTTGCGTCGCGTGACTTCAACATCGAGTCTTGGTTGCCGCACAGATCACAGCGCATTCGCATCCGCCGGAGCCAGGATTTGGTTGCATGCTCCGTCTATTTGCCAGTAGAGCGCTTGCCGTCTATCGTTCACAGTGACTCGCTTCTCCTCACTACTGTGCCCAGGCACCAGACATCTTAGATCAGCCCAGTGTTGGCCGGCATGTTCTTAGGTCGACAGCTGTCATTCTGCTTGCCGTGTCTTTTCGAGGCAACTTGCAATTGAAGAGTCGACCTTGAGCTCGCGCCCGATGTAGGTGCATTGTACCCCGTGCAGGCATCGCAGGTTGAAGTCTTGCATGGCCAGATTTACTTCAGAGGTTCATCAACTGTTAGGGCCTGTTGGCCTGGGACTGATTGATGCAAGGTGCATGCAAGAGGATCTTGAGGGTTTGAAAAACTCACGTGCTGCTTCATCGGATGTGTGAACGTGGGCCGTGCAAACTGGGTTAAAAGTAGTACGTGGTGCACTTGGGCTGACAGGGTCGACATGTTGCATGTGCGCCTTAGCATCAAGAACACACTGGTTCCAAAGTCCTGGCATCCTGGTCCCTGCGTTGGGCATTGATGTGCCTCAAAGTCTACTCCTTCCAGCTCAGCCAGTGGACGCCTCCAGATGGAATGAAGCCGCCTAGCAGCACTTTGTAGGGCCCCACGCACACGCTCGTGTGTACAGACACGGATTTCGACCCTCGCTCTTGGCGTCGTCTCATGCAACGCAAAGCTGTCTGAGCACTGCAGCACTGGTGGAGGGAAGTGAGGTTCCGAGCCTCATGAGGATGTGCGGTAGAAAGCCAGTGCACCTTGCCGTCGAGCCTGAGACTTGCTGCCGTGTGCGGCACCTGTCATCTTTCCTGCAGGTACAACTGCATTCCCAATTCTGCCACCAAGTAGTCGTCCATTGCGGTGCCTACAGTAGTGGGTATGAACCTTGGTTTGGGATGCAAGCAAATTCAATCCAGCTGAGCCCAGTGTGCGTTCGGACCAAGTCTCGAGTAGCACTTCGGCATTTCGAGGATTTGGGCGGAAGCGTTTCAAGAGTTGCACAGGATTCTGCAGGAGCTTCCAACACTTCCAATGGATGCTGAGAAGAAAACAGCATAAGTTCTCACAAAAGAGATATAAGTTAGAAATCACTCAAGAAGTCACTGAGTTCCTTGTTGTAGGCCCTGGGACCTCTCTTTTCGTGCCCAAGCCGGTGTGACATCCTTTCCACAACTGATCGCATGACCCCTCTCCACTCTCGCCCTTTTGTTGCGCCCCCAAAGTCTTTCGGAGGCAAAGTGTGCTCTAGAGAGTAGGACAGCACGCGACCCATCGTCTCTTTTTTTGGCAAGCCTCAGCAGCAAGCCTTCTACAGGTTTTTTCTGCCCGGCAGAGCTTGATCCAGTCCGACACGTCGCTCAGCGGCTCATTTGATCCTACTTCCGGTCCGGCAGAATGCTTCTGGATTAGATTTGATCTCTTACAAGCCATCTCGGTGCAGTCTTCAGGTGATCTTCACTCTCAGGGCGAAGCTTGCGAGTGGGCAAAACTTGGCACAAATCTGCAGAATCCACACCCCAAGAAGTCCAGTCAAGCATCTCACATCTGCATCAATGTAGCCGCAATTCTGAGAGAGTGTGGCTGGGCAACTGCATAGGCGCTTATGATCTTATGTATTATCCTGTGGCATCCAAGGGACAAAGTTGGGTGTTGAGATAACGCTAAGATGAACCTGGAATGCAGCAGCCGCTTGCCGCGGGCGATCCGACGTTTCAATCACTTGAAGGTCCAGTCAAGTGGTGCTTTTGAAGGAGAAACAGCCACGCAGAAGAGAGGCATGCTTACTTCAAAGCTTGTCTGTGGGCCACCTCCACTGTTGTGTTTGCCTCGGGGATCCAGGCGCGATCGTCTGCAGTGGCTTTACTTGCCGCAGACGTGGCGTTGTGCGTCCCACGTGTCCGCTGCAGCTTGAGGCTCGGGGCTGCCGCTTATGTGGCAGCCGCTCCGGCTGCGCAAGACACAGCGCAGCTTGCCTCCTGCTTAGCTTTCTGCTTTGCCCCTTGTGATCACAGAAGGGAGAAGAAGGTGATGCAAAAGGCTTTCGAAGCTTGATCCAGACTGCAGCCAAGCCCTCAGCCCACCTTGGGATCAGTTCCCCACGGGCATGGCTCCTGGGCTCTGACAAACCTCCAGTGTTCGTTGGAGTATAGAGGCACTTCACACATGCCTTTTGTTGGTTAACTTCTCAGCACGCGTCATCGCATGGGGTCTCCAACAGAAGTAATCTGCTGCAAAATCTATGCAAATGACACTTTCCCTCGATAGGTGTGGCCAGGCTCACATGTTCCGTTTTCGAAAAGCGTCTCGGCCACACCTGGCTTCCACGTGGTTCCGAATTCGAGTCCGGGCGGTGAATTGAATCCTCGAAGGGTTGCCCTGCACCTCGAGGCTTCAGATGAAAATGCGGTGTCTCGCTTCAAGGAGAGTAGTTGCGGCATGTTCGTGGGAGTCACTTCACTTTGATCAGGTGAGCTATTGAGCCTTGCAAGGCAACTCTGAATTTCGTGGCGGCTGTGCCTGGTAGATGCTGTGATCTTGCCAGGGAGTCCTTAGCCGCCATTGCCTCTGAGACTTCCACATGTGGGAACAGGCCGTGTAAGAGCAAGCGCTCAGAGTTTTCCCCATCATCCCACACGTCCTCACTCAGAGACGCTTCGCTCAAAGTAACGGTACCTCACCGAGGCGACCAGGCGAGATGTCTAGGGGTTTTGGGCCTCATCGAAAATCTGGAAAACCTAATCTGGCCCTAAGTCACTGGGACCTAATCGGACCTGGTCCGGACCTCAGGAGACATGCGGGACAGCTCGCTAAGCCCCGATTAAAATCCGGAGATCGCTGGAGGTTGCTGGGTTCTCGGCAGCTGTGGTGCACAGGCGCAGCACGCCTCAACTCCAGCCTTCAGAGCCTTCAGAGCCTTCAAAGCCTTACAGAAGCGCTGTCTCGGCCTGTTCGCTGGAGTGGATCTTGGTCAGCCCCCTGCTTGGCCGCCTTGGCCTCTGTCGGTTGCTTTGCTTGTTGCCTTCAACGTCTCCTCTAGCGAGGTCGAGGCCCTAGAAGCTGTCGACGTGCGCTGATCTCTACTTGTCCTTGCCATTGCTGGCATTGCCCCCAGAAAGCTGCAACTTCGAATTTGCAGGCGGACTTGATTGAGGTGAGGCATTGACCTCTCTGCATTCTGACAACGTCTCAGAGTAAATTGTGCGAGCATTCGCCACTTGTCGTACACAAATAGGTAAACTTCTCTGGAACCTGTCGCGCCGAGTGCTGGCTAGGTGGTTGCAGCTGGGTGGCGGAGCTGTTAGAGGATTCTCGAGGTCCGCGGCCTTGGCTACCCTTGCGCAGGTCCATGCCGCGCAACGCCCTTTCGCTTCAACCTATGACAAGCCACCGCATCCAGCAGCTATGGTGAACTCCAGTTGTCCACGGGCTTTCTCAGACTTCGAAGCCTGCTCAAACTGACATGTGCAACTAGGTGTTGAGAGAGACGTCTTCGTGGATGCCAATTCGCCTGGTTGCAGAAGACATTGACTTGGCGACAGCCTATATCAGTCAGTGGCAACTTTCTACGTATCATGCTCTGCACTGCCCAGCCTCTTTGCCCAAAAAATGTGGAGGTGCATGGGAGGAGCTTCGTTTGTCTTGTCGATGAGGCTGCGTTGCGTCACCGTGACTCCCGCGAAGACTTGAGAGGCCGCTGAGCAGCACCGCTTTCGCAGTTTTTTCCGGCTTCTTTCTCCAGATGTCGCTAGCTGTACGCAATCGAGGATGTGCAGTCGTGTGCAGGTTTGATGGCATGTCCTTCAGCCTAAGATCCAAAAATTGGGTTCGTGAGTGCGTGGTGTCACCAGGCATCTGTGAATCTCTCGCAGGGTCTGGCCAGCCGATCTGGAAGCCGAGTGCGAAGAAGCCGATTGGCAACTACTTGCCTTCGTCATTTGCCCATCGCCAGGACAAGCGTGGTAGCACGCTTGGTAGCAGGGGAGCTTGCGCTCACTGCTGGGAGGGTCGGAGGACCGGTCAGTAGCTTGGATACTTCTCGCCCTGCTTGCCAGGACTTCCAGTATAAACCTGACGCTGTGTCAGCCGAAAGAATTTGCAAGACTATCGGCCCTTTTACTCAACAACGCAGGCTGCAAGCAACGGGACTGAGAGGTCGGCTTTAGCCGATCGTCATGCATCCAGCATGCACTTTGCAGGTTGTGCTGTTCGAGGTCATCCCTACGGAGGGTCAGATGCATGTTTCAACAGATTCGTTGGCGCGGCTTATCCAAACTTTGGATTCGCGTGGCCCACAGTCTGCTTCCTTGATGAGTCTTTTGTGTCCCTCTTGATATCCGAAAATGTCATGTAAGAAACGCTGATGGTTTTTGGCCATCCAGCATTTTCCAGAATGGGCTCGAGAGTGGAAGCCACCGAGCCGACAGGACCCAAGAAGTTGGGGACTGATGCCGCCATGGACTGGGATTACTTTGTCCCGGCGGTTCTTGGGTCAAGCTTGAGTTGATATCCCTTTGCCAGAACAAAGCCGACTGCAAAGTCAGCTACCGAAACCGTAACATTCCTCGACATGGTGAATCTGCGACACGACAAACAGGACATGCGACAAGTGGGCTGCGCCCCTTTTTGGCTCACCTTGCGTTTCTTTCCTTCTGCGTTTTCGTAGAGCTGTGTAGATTGGGTATAATGCGAACAATGGGTACAAGGCCTAATGGATGCTGCGACGCCGGAATCTACGCCCACAACGGGGCCTGCAGCCGGCCCTGCGGCACCCTAACAGCTTCACAGGTATCTTCCAGACCCGCCCACGTTGTTTGGCCCGGCCAGTGATGCACTTCTGGCCTCCGCTTGGCTCCATCAAGCTCCCCCCTCGCCACCAGACTGCGTGTGCTGCTGACGGCGTGGGCGTCAACCTTCTCGTCCGCATGGAGCAGCCTCCGGGCTCCGCACCGGGTGTTACATAGCGGACATAGCGCCGCTGAGTTGAGATGTCGCGCCTGCGTCTTTGGGCGCACAAGCCTCCTGGAGTTTCTGAATCCAAGGAGACACAGCCATTGCTTTCGTCAACGCATATCTCTCAGTTCCTGTTCAGGGTTTCATGGATGTTCAACCTGTCGGGGGCGCGAAGCTAGCAGCGAGGTGGTTTCAGCGATGTACCCTGAGAAGGTTCGAATTCCAGGCGTCGGGCGCCCCCGCCGACGCGGACCTGCCTCGTTGGCGAGGAGATGTCCACACATGTGGAGTCGTGAGGTGTTATTCTCTTTCGGGCTCTCTCCGAGATGGTTCTCTCCAGAGCCTCTCCGAAAGATTCTCCTTTTCAAGTTGTTCCCTTCGGGAGCCCCAGTGCCTGCTGACGAAGATCAATGTTCACCTGTGCCTTTGTGTCTTTGCGCCATTGCCAGTGCCGTTTGGAGCACGCGTCTGACAGGGAGACCTCCACTCGAAACAATTATCCAGCAAGGCATACTCCACATGCTTCGCGAAGATGCAGTGGTTGCACAGCGACAATACTGTGTCTTTCAACACTCCTGAGCACGAAGGCGAAAACCAAGATAAAGAAGTCGGTGCCTGAATCGAGAAAGGTGTTGGACAGAAAGCTGTGCAGCTACAAATGTGCAAAAGTGCCAGCCAGGTTTTTCATATGTGCCCGAAGCAAACGCATTGCATTGTAGGGTTTGGGTTATGACTCGGTAGCACATGTTGATGTCCGAGCTCAGTCCAGGCGGCGCAAGGCCCTGGCCGTGCGCCACTGTGACTTGGTCATCAGGCAGCAAGGGCACCCAAGGACTGGAAACGCAAGTGCTCCTTGCCGTGCCTCCCGAAAAATAAGACACCCTCCTCACCTTAGGCCACCTTGGGGTTGCTTTCTCTTTCGCATGGTTTGTTGCCGCACTTTGATGCCCTGAAATGTTCGGTACGTAGACGGACACAGACCGACCGTTGTGCCAACCCCAGGTGTATTCCTGCTTTCCCGTTCCTTCACTTGAAGTGATTGGAGGCACGATGGCAATCAAATGCCCTACTACAGAGAGGAGGATCTGCATTGCTTCCGAGAGTTTGAATCATACAGCCAGGTGCCTTCCGCGCTGCTGTCAAAGGTCCGAGTCTTGATCCTGCAAAACCCAATCAAAAAACAAGCCTCTGCCCAACCCTATTCTCTCTAGTCCCTCTTGACAAAGCGACGCTCGCGGACACCCAGTAGTCAGTAGTGTGCCACGCATGGGACCCAGGACTTCGTCCTGCAAAACTTGGGGTGGGCTGAGGCAGTGGCTCACCAAGGCGGAGGGTTCTTCTGTATGTGCGCAGTTGAGAAAGGGATAAGCCCCCTCTTTCAACATTCCTGTGCAATCCTCTGCAAAGTCTCCAGTTTCCTCGTGCCGCCATTTTGCAACAATGTCTTCGAAACACCCAAAATGGCAAGCCATGGCGAGCCGTAGCGGGTTTGGTTGGCGCGTGTTTCGGTGCATTTGCCCGCTGGTTCTCTGCAATTACAGAGGATTTGTTTCTTGCTTCGGTTCCGCGCAGTTCGCTTCCTGAATTTTGGTTGGGTTCTACCCAAGCCCCCACAGAAGACAATTCGAGACTGCTGGCGATGTCAAAGTCTGAGTTACTCCGTTTCTACACGCCGCTGTAAGAGGCGACTACTGCAACAAATCCGACACGAAACCTCCAGCTGCAGAGGAGTAGCCGTGCGTCCTCCACCGACTTTATGCTTCCATTCCTTTTCAGGAAGTATCCTGTGGCGCGGGGCGGCGCCCCGCCACCCCACCCCACCCTACCCCACCCGACCCCGCCCCGCCCCGCGCCCGCGCCCGCGCCCGCACCCGCCTCCTCCTCCACAGGCGCAGCCTGCTACTCTGCTTTCGCCCAAATCCCAGCGAGGGTATTTCTCTCCACGGAGCCTGGCAAAGCACATTGCGAGATTTCCAGCGAGGGCTCGCTAAGGCTTGGAGAGGGAGAGTAGAGAGGCGGCGCCCAAAAGAGGCTTTGGATGTTGTCCCGACTACGGACACACAGCTCCCTTGCAATTAAAGCAGTACGCATTGACAACCTCTCGCCACCTCTCGCCCTCCACACTTGACTTTGTGTTCTTACTTCACGTGCTTAGTACAAATCGCTGTCTCAACCTAATCTGACCCACGACCTCGCATCGCTGTGAAAGGGAGTACGGTAGTCTGGAAGCAATGGCCGAAGAGCCAAGGCCAGTCAATGCGTCTAGGCTGCACCACGCTCGAAGAACACCCCTAAATCGATGGCGCACATATGCCCTTGCGCTGCGCCGCAAACAACAAAGACTGGAAGGGCGGGGATTCGCACACCTGGACTTGCCTGTGTGTCCAGGTTTCTGGTGAGACCGGGGTGGCGCGCACCCTGTGCAGGACGCTTGCTCCGAGTATCGACGCAGCCGGACCTGCAAGTCGTCAAAAAGAGTACACTGGCTCGGGGAGTGCCGGGGAGTGCCGGAGCTGGGTTCCCAAGCGATTTTGTTTGACAAATCTCACAACATTCTTGAAGTGAGCATACTGCCGCTAGTTTGGCTGGCATTGTTTCGGTGTAGCTCCCGATGAGTTGGTCTGAAGCAGGAAGAAGATGTTGTAGATTCTCATGGTTCTTCAAGTATGTCCAAGAATGTGATTCTTCGTAGTCAATCACAGATTGGAAGGCGTGCCAAGCTCATCACGTACCCCTGTCTGGAATCACACCCATGGGGAGCCCGTCTCTGAAGCATTGGGCCGAGAAGTCAAAGGAGTACAGGTTAGAGTCCGAAGAGCAAACTTTCCATTGCCGAGGGTTTTGATGCGGCTGAGGGTGTCACTACAGCGCTTGAGGGTAAAAACGCAACCCGTCTTGCTGATTTGCGGCACATTCAAGCATGACAATGACGACAAGTGGAACCTTGCCAGCTCAAAGCCTTGGAGCCGAGTGAGAAAAAAAACAGACTTTTGCTTTTCTGTTGCTAGCCTTCATTCTGGTTTCTGCTTCATGTTTTGGTCTCTCTGCGTCTCTACGTCTCGGATTTGAGATTTGCCGGTTCTCTTTAATTTGCAGAGTTTTCATCACGTAACGTTCCTGTTTTCATTCCCAGCTAATTTGCTAACTAGTTTCGTTCCTATTTCTCTATTCCATTCTGTACATTTCGTCTCATTCTTTGACCGTTTCATTGACGTTTCATATTCGAGACATTAATCTCGAATTATTGGTCATCGTTGAAA
>CAJNDS010000904.1:0-10000 GCA_905221605.1 Symbiodinium natans
TTTAGGGTTTAGGGTTTAAGTGGCATTGAGGAAATTAGGTTTGCTATGGAACCCCTTCATGCAAATTCTATCAGCTACCTTATTCCCTCATCACCACCCTAAACCCTAAACCCTAAACCCTAAACCCTAAACCCTAAACCCTAAACCCTAAACCCTAAACCGTAAACCCTAAACCCTAAACCCTAAACCCTAAACCCTAAACCCAATAAGTATCCGTAGGAAAGAAGAAGCGTCCTCCACAAGGTCGTTTATGAAGTCGTACAGGTCCGAGTGGTAGTCTAGCTGGGCTGAGGCCAGGTCCCGCTCGATGTCGCCTGGTGTGGAGGGTTTAGGGTTTAGGGTTTAGGGTTATAGGGTTTAGCGTTTCGGGCTTCGGGTTTAGGGTTAAGGGTTAGGGTTTAGGGTTTGGGGTTTAGGGTTTAGGGTTTAGGGGGCAGAGAGGGCCAGGCAGGGCACGGAGGGGCCAGGCGGGCCAGCACCCTCACAGGCCAAAAAAGGGGACGGCTTCGCCACCGCTCCCCCTGGGCTGAGGGCCCCGGGGCCCCCCCCCCCCCCCCCCCCCTGCAAAGGTCAGCCCAGGGTCATGACCTGACACTCCCAAAAGAACGTGTTCCGGTACTGGGCGACCCATGATGTGGGAGGCGAGCGAGCGACCTGGATCGGCGTGCGCCATCGAGATCGAAGCGCTTAAGCGCTGCCCCCCAACGTAGGGGGGCGGCCTAGGCCCTGAGTTTAGGGTTTAGGGTTTAGGGTTTCGGGTTTAGTTTTGGATTTAGGGCTCAGGGTTTCGGGGGTATGTATCCCAAGGTGCCGCAAAAACGCCCCACCGCTCCGTTAGGCTCCCTAAGCTTCCCTAAAGTTCCCTAGGTACCTACCACCCCACGAAAGCCCCCCCTCACTTAGAACCCTACAAGAAGCAGTGCCATCGGCTTTCTCTGGCGATGGGCTACGGCAGGGTCTAGGGTTTGGGTTTAGGGTTTAGGGTTTAGGGTTTCGGGTTTGGGTTTAGGGTTGAGGGTTGAGGATTGAGGATTGAGGGTTGAGGGTTGAGGGTTGAGGGTTGAGGGTTGAGGGTTCAGGGGTTTCGGTATATACTATTTCTTAAATAGTATATACTTCGGCCTCAAAGGGGTTCCTAGAAAGTAGCTTTAGGGCCCAAGTGTATACTATACAGGTACATGAATATATATATATATATATATATATATGTAGGGTTTAGGGTTCGGGGCAGAGTTGGGGCGAAGCCCCTTAGGTTTTGCGGTCACGCAAGTTCTTCGCTCTACACGCCAAAACTCCTTTTGCGCTAATTACGTACCAACACTAAAGAACTCTCGGTCTTGCCTAGACTAGAAGCAAGCTACACGCTCCAGTGCGAGCATTTGATGCTTGAGGGGCGGCAGGGGGATTCGAAATGCGGATATGAGCCCCAAACCCCAAACCGCAAACCCCAAACCCTAAACCCCAAACCCTAAACCCTAAAACCTAAACCCTAAACCCAAAACCCTAAAGCCCTCGAATCAGCACCACACACGCGTGTGGCCTTGCATGCAATCATTCCAGTCCGCGTACCTGGGGCATTGAAGGGCTCACCAAAGTCTGCTAGGGTTTAGGGTCTGGGGTTTAAGGTTTATATAGGCTTCATAGGCGAACATGGGACATATGCAAGCTAAAAGAATATATATATATATGTATATGTATATGTATATGTATATGTATATATTTGGCTTTTTTATGAGAAAACTTAGGATTTAGCTTAGGAGTTAATCCCTTCCCCCTCTTATCAAACGGGGGGGCTCCCCCCCCCCCCCCTTTACAAATCCGACAACTGTTTTTATAATTAGGGGGTATTCTTATCAAAATGTCATAAATCATACGGGTTACTCAAGTAATCAACTTAAGTAACCCTCTGAGGGTTTTATTGGTGTTGAGGGGTTTCTTGGAGGCCTGACCCCCCCCGCCTCCCCCCCCTAATTCGGAATAGGGTTTTAAAGGCGGGGTTGGTTTCGGCAGGATTTTCCGGAAAGTGTTTTTATCATTAGGGTTTCATTTAATAAAAAGGGGAAGGGATTAGGGCTTGTTGTTGAGAAAGCTGGGGTCTAAATGTATTGTTCGTGACGGCAGCGATGTGGCCTTGGGGTTTGTAGAGGGCTGTGGCATGCTTGTGCATTAGGGTTTAAACTTTAGGGCCAGGCCCCGGCCCGTAACCCAGGATGCTAGAACTTGAGGATGATCACCACCGGAATCCAAGCAGTTCAAGAGACTTGCTAGTTAGAACCTCGTCCTTGATGGAAAGCCTGAAGCCGCAAACCCGAAGCCCTAAACTTCGTTAACGGCATCCAGGACGCATCATGTTCTCCGGAGCCGTCGAACCATCACCTCTGATGAGCAGTGGGTGCAGGAACACCTGCAACCTAAGCTCTCTAAACCCTCTGAACCCTTTCCCTCCGTCACCCCCCTTCCCTCACCCCCTTCCCTCCCTGAACCCTGAACTCTAAACCCTAAACCCCCCCCACCCAGCCACCCTTGCGCCCCGCGCCTCCACCCCACTGCCCAAAGATGCCACCGGCGTTCTTGGCCACTTCGCAAGGATGATAAGTATCCAGGGCTGCCTCCTGGGGTTTAGGGTTTAGGGTTTAGGGTTTAGGGTTTAGGGTTTAGGGTTTAGGGTTTAGGGTTTAGGGTTTAGGGTTTAGGGTTTAGGGTTTAGGGTTTAGGGTGGTTCTTAGAAGGGAACGAGGGAAGTAGGTACCCTATGCAGTCCCTCAAAGGGTATATATATACACATAACATGCTACCCCGCCCCCCCCCCCCCCCCCCCACCCCCCACCCACCTCCAAGATCCATGGTGTTGTATGTCTCACCTCTAGAATAGCTCATGGCAGCCCAAAACCCCCCCCCCCCCACCCAGCCGCTCCCCCCCCCCCCATCCTCACCCGAACGCTTGTAGTCTTAAGTCCCTGAACCTTTAAACCCTATGGGGTCAAGGTTTTGTACAGGTTTAGGCTTTAAGATTTAGGCATTGTAACCTAAGCCCATAGAGTTTAAACCTGAAGGGTTTAAGGTTTAGGCAGTTAATATAAGTATATATATATACATATTTATTTATTTATCTTTTTATATTGATTTATTTATTTATATATGTGTATATAGGGCCCTCAAACCCTCATTCCCTACTAAGAACCAGGGGGTTGAAGGGGCCTCTCGGGGGTTTGGCCCAGGTTTTGCTTCTGGGGTTGTATGGGAAAATAGGAAAGAACATCCTTGGGGCTTAAGCCCTTCCTTGCATCCTTATATATGGTCTAAAGTCACCCTTTTCCTCATAAAAAGCCAACACTCTCAACTTCACGCAACGTAGCCATAAACCCTTTAAACTTTGAGATTCGGAGGTAACCTACGAATGGTGCACTTAACCCTAAGCTCTTGAGACGCTTAAGGCTACTTCAAGTTTGGTTCAAGACTGGTGCCTGGGTTTCGCATTCAAATTTCATTCTTTCGCCTAAACCCTCAACCCTTAACCTTAAAACCCGAAACCGCCCTAAAACCCCCCCCTAAACTCCGAAAACCCTCTGTTAAGAGAGGACGTTTTGAGCGGTCTATCCACTCTGGAATCTACGGCTCAGCCTGTCCCGACTCCAAACACGTTGTTGCCCAAAGCCTGCTGAGCCAAGTGAACCAAAGGGTTTAGGATTCAGGGTTAGGGTTTAGGGTTTAGGGTTTAGGGTTTAGGGTTTAGGGTTTAGGGTTTAGGGTTTAGGGTTTAGGGTTTAGGGTTTAGGGTTTAGGGTTTAGGGTTTAGGGTTTAGGGTTTAGGGTTTAGGGTTTAGGGTTTAGGGTCCGCCGACCCTGGCGGCGTGTTGGATGGGTTTGAAAACCTGCCTCTTTCCCTCTTTACCCCCCCAAAACGCGGGGGGGGGGGGGGGGGGTGGGGGGGCGGGGGGGGGCGGGGGCGGGGGGGGGCCGTGGGTGGCTTAAATAGGGTCTATTTGGAAGCTGGGACTCGGGTTTTCTTATAGCCATACACGTTTCCACGAGGGTACGCTGCTGTCACGTCAGTCGTACTATGGAGGCCTCAGGAACAAGAACCAGGTAGTTCCTCTTTTCTCTTCTCTTTTTCTCCTCACTCCTAAAGTCGAAGGCTCTCGTGAGGAGAAGAGAAGGGAGAGAAGGAGGGAAAGATAAGAGGAACACGATTTTCATGGGAAGAGCCAAGAAAAGAATAGAAGAGATATAAAACAAGGCGCAAAGAAGATGGTACTCTTCTTTATCTATCCTCTCTCCCTTATCTCTCCGTTCCCTCTGTCTTTTCGAAATGAGAAAAACAAAAAGAAAGATGAAAAGAAGAAGGGTTAGGAAAAGAGCCGAAGAGATAGGCCGAAAAGAGGGGTATCGTGAAGTACGGCAAAGGTCCACGCACAAGGAGTCACCTTCTGCTTACCCTTCCACTGCTTGATTTTACAAGCTCCTTTCTTGTGTTTTATCAGTTAGAATTAAAAGGAAACAGAAGGAGAGAAGGGAAAGGGAAGTGAGAGAGGAGAGACAACAAGGAGGCCATTTTAATTTCCTGTGAGTTATCAAAAGGAATGCAATATTATGGGAAGAGCAATGGAAAAAAAGGAGTGGAAGAGAAATTAAGACAGGAGAGGGAGGTGCAAAAATAAGGCAAAGAGAAGATGGTGCCGTTTTCATCTCACCTCTCGTTCTTATCTTCCTCTTCTCTGGTTCTTTTCCCTGTGAAATAAAAAAAACAAAAGGAAGGACAATGAACATATACAGGAACCCGTTTTCGTTTTCCGTTTGGGCACAAGGAAAAAACAGAGGCGATAGGGCGAGAGGAGGGGTTTGCTGAAGCATGGGGAGGGTGTACGGGCAAGGGGCCAACTCCGCCCACTTCCCCCATCCATTGAAAGAGGAAAAGGAACAGGGCCTCCATTCCCCTCTTATTCTTCCTTTCTTGCGTTTTTGTCGTTTAGAAGGGAACAGGAGAAGAGGAGGGAGAGAGAAGGAGAGAGGAGACATAAAAAGGGTTGCATTTTTAATGGGAAGAGCAAAGACAAGACCAGAAGAGAGATGATGGGAGGAGAGGGGGAGACAAAACAAGGCGCACAGAAAATGGGCAGATAAGAAGAGAGGAAAGGGAATGACCAAGTACAATGAGGAGTTCTTCAATTTCCCTCCCTATCTCTTATGTTACTTTTCCTTCTTGTGGGGTGTCCCTTTTTCTCTTGAAGATGCAGAAAACGATTGAAAAGGACACCCGTTCCATCGCCCATATGTAGGGAAAAAGAGAGAGAATCATGAGCATCAGCTGGGCTTGCTGCCAATCCAACATGGGCGTCCCTTTTAATCGCATTCTGTTTTTTCTCGCTTGAAGATGCAGAAAACGATCCAAAAGCACATCTGTTGGAGGAAGAGAGAAGGAGAGAGGAGAGATACCAAGGATTGCATATTTAATGGGAAGAGCAAGGAAGAGAATAGAAGACAGATGAATAGAGAAGATGGCGCTCTTCTTTATCTATTCTCTCTCCCTTGTTTCTCCCTTCCCTCTTTCTTTTCGAAATGAGAAAAACAAAAAGGAAGAACTATGAGAAGGAGAAGAGTAAGGAAAGGAACAGAAGAGATAGGCCGAGAGGATGAATATGATGGAGTATTATGGAAAGGCTCACGCGCAAGGAGTCACCCTCTGCTTACCTTTTCACTGCTTTATCATATGAGTTCCTTTCTTGTGTTTTATCAGTTAAAAGGAAGCGGAAGAAGAGAAGGGAAAGGGAAGTGAGAGAGGAAAGATAACAAGGATGCTATGTTTCCCGAAGCGTGCTGCAAGGAATAGAAGAGACAGGAAGCAAGGAGACGGAATCACAAAATAAGGCGCAAAGCTGTACATATCATCTCTCCCTTGTCTCTCCCTATTCCCTTTCGAACTAGAAAAAACCATTCTTGCTTTTCACAGATAGGTTCCCTCTCTCCTCTTCAGGAAATCCCCTTTCCCTTATGTTGCTTTTTGAAGCGAATAAGAAAAATAGCAGATAAGAAGAGAGGAAAGGGTCAATTTCCCTCCCTATCTCTTATGTTGCTTTTCCTTCTTGTGGGGTGTCCCTGTTTCTCTTGAAGATGCAGAAAACGATTGAAAAGGACACCCGTTCCATCGCCCATGTGTAGGGAAAGAGAGAGAATCATGAGCATCAGCTGGGCTTGCTGCCAATCCAACATGGGCGTCCCTTTTAATCGCAGTCTGTGTCCTTTTTTCTCGCTTGAAGATGCAGAAAACGATCCAAAAGCACATCTGTTGGAGGAAGAGAGAAGGAGAGAGGAGAGATACCAAGGATTGCATATTTAATGGGAAGAGCAAGGAAGAGAATAGAAGACAGATGAATAGAGAAGAGGGAGAGACAAAACAAGGCGCAGAGAAGATGGCACTCTTCTTTATCTATTCTCTCTCCCTTGTTTCTTCCCTCTTTCTTTTCGAAATGAGAAAACAAAAAGGAAGAACTATGAGAAGGAGAAGAGTAAGGAAAGGAACAGAAGAGATAGGCCGAGAGGATGAATATGATGGAGTATTATGGAAAGGCTCACGCGCAAGGAGTCACCCTCTGCTTACCTTTCCACTGCTTTATCATATGAGTTCCTTTCTTGTGTCTTATCAGCAGAAGAGAAGGGAAAAGCAAAAATTGAGCCCAACATTTTAGGACCAGGGCTTGCGATCTGACTCTTTGGAGCAAAAATCGATTCCAAAATCTAGGGACCAGGGCTTGCGATGTTACTCTTTGGAGCAAGAAATGAGCCCAAAATCTTAAAGACCGGGGCTTGCGATTTCACCTTTTGGAGCAAATACTGGGCCCAAAATCTTAGGGACCAGGGCTTGCGATTTGACTCTTTGGAGCAAAAACTGGGCCCAAAATCTTAGGGACCAGGGCTTGCGATGTTACTCTTTGGAGCAAAAACTGGGCCCCAAATCTTCGGGACCAGGGCTTGCGATGTCACTCTTTGGAGCAAAAATTGAACCCAAAATCTTAGGGACCAGGACTTGCGATGTCACTCTTTGGAGCAAAAACTGGGCCCCCAATCTTAGGAACCAGAGCTTGCGATGTCACTCTTTGGAGCAAAAATTGAACCCAAAATCTTAGGGACCAGGGCTTGCGATTTGACTCTTCGGAGCAAAAACTGGGCCCCAAATCTTAGGGACCAGGGCTTGCGATGTTACTCTTTGGAGCAAAGATTGAACCCAAAATCTTAGGGACCAGGGCTTGCGATTTGACCCTTTGGAGCAAAAACTGGGCCCAAAATCTTAGGGACCAGGGCTTGCGATTTGACTCTTTGGAACAACTGGGCCCAAGATCTTAGGGACCAGGGCTTGCGATGTCACTCTTTTGGGCAAGAAATGAGCCCAAAATCTTAGGGAGCAGGGCTTGCGATTTGACCCTTTGGAGCAAAAAACTGTGCCCCAAATCCTAGGGACCAGGGCTTGCGGTTTGACTCTGTGGAGCAAAAATTGAACCCGAAATCTTCGGGACCAGGGCTTGCGATTTGACTCTTCGGAGCAAGAAATGAGCCCAAAATCTTAAGGACCAGGGCTTGCTTTGGAGCAAAAACTGAGTCCAAAATCTTAGGGACCAGGGCTTGCGATTTGACTCTTTGGAGCAAAAACTGGGCCCCAAATAATAGGGACCAGGGCTTGCGATGTTACTCTTTGGGGCAAGAAATGAGCCCAAAATCTTAGGGACCAGGGCTTGCGATGTTACTCTTTGGGGCAAGAAATGAGCTCAAAATCTTAAGGACCAGGGCTTGCGATGTCACTTTTTGGAGCAAAAACTGTGCCCTAGTATTGGGGGGAGGAGGGCTCGTGATTTAGTATTGGGAGGAGGCCCGGGCTCGTAAATTAGTATTGGGGGGAGGCCCGGGTTCGTGATTTAGTATTGCGGGAGGCCCGGGCTCGTGATTTAGTATTGGGGGGAGGCCCGGGCTCGTGATTTAGTATTGGGGGGAGGCCCGGCCTCGTAATTTGGAGGCCCGGGCTCGTGATTTAGCCCGGGCTCGTGATTTAGTATTGGGGGGAGGTTTGACCTCGTGATTCAGTATTGCGGGAAGGCCCGGGCTCGTAATTTAGTATTGGGGGGCGGCCCGGGCTCGTGATTTAGTATTGGGGGGAGGCCCGCGCTCGTGGTTTAGTATTGGGGGGAGGAGGATGCCCCAGCCCCCACCCCCCATTTGGAAATAAATGAATTACTTGAATTAATTGAAATAATTGAATTAATTCAATTAATTCAATTAATTGATGTATTTCCAAAGGGGAGGTGGAATTTTTTTAATTAATTGAATTAATTGAATTATTTCAATTAATTCAAGTAATTCATTTATTTCCAAATGGGGGTGATTCCCCAGCCCCCACCCCCCCCTCCCCTTTGGAAATAAATGAATTAATTGAATTAATTGAATTAATTGAACTAATTCAATTAATTCAATTAATTCAATTAATTCATTTATTTCCAAAGGGGAGGTGGAATTAATTGAATTAATTGAATTAATTCAATTATTTCAATTAATTCAATTAATTCAATTAATTCAATTAATTCATCTATTTCCAAATGGGGGGGATTCCCCAGCCCCCCCCCTTTGGAAATAAATGAATTAATTGAATTAATTGAATTAATTGAATTAATTGAATTAATTGAATTAATTGAATTAATTGAATTAATTGAATTTCAATTAATTCAATTAATTCATTTATTTCCAAAGGGGAGGTGGAATTAATTGAATTAATTGAATTAATTCAATTATTTCAATTAATTCAATTAATTCAATTATTATTCAATTAATTCAATTCATTCAATTAATTCAATTAATTCAATTAATTCAATTAATTCATTTATTTCCAAAGGGGGGGGAGGGGTGGGGGCTGGGGAATCCCCCCATTTGGAAATAATTGAATTAATTGAATTAATTGAATAAATTGAATTAATTGAATTAATTGAATTAATTGAATTAATTGAATTAATTGAATTAATTGAATCAATTCAATTAATTCAATTAATTCAATTAATTCAATTAATTCAATTAATTCAATTAATTCAATTAATTCCACCCCCCCCTTTGGAAATACATGAATCAATTGAATTAATTCAATTAATTCAATTAATTCAATTAATTCAATTAATTCATTTATTTCCAAAGGGGGGCGGTGGGGGCTGGGGAATCCCTCCCATTTGGAAATGAATGAACTCATTGAACGAAATTATTTAAACTATCGCGGCTCGATTTGGCCAAACTTTGCCGGGCAGCCTGCGGGCAAAATTTGGCCAAATCGGGCTGCTCTTCGTATGCCATGAGAAATGCGCGGCTCGATTTGGCCAAATTTTGCCCGGAGGCTGCCCGGCAAAATTTGGCCAAATCGAGCCGCGCATTTCTCAGCGCGTACGACGAGCAGCCCGATTTGGCCAAATTTTGCCCGCAGACTTCCCGGCAAAATTTGGCCAAACCGAGCCGCGATAGTTTAAATAATTTCGGGCCTCCAGAAAGGCGCGGCTCGATTTGGCCAGATTTTGCCGGGCAGTCTGCGGGCAAAATTGGCCAAATCGGGCTGCTCGTCGACCGCGATGAGAAATGCGCGGCTCGATTTGGCCAAATTTTGCCGGGCAGCCTCCGGGCAAAATTTGGCCAAATCGAGCCGCGCCTTTCTGAAGGCCCGAAATTTTTAAACTATCGCGGCTCGATTTGGCCAAATTTTGCCGGGCAGCTTCCGGGCAAAATTTGGCCAAATCGGGCTGCCCTTCGTATGCGATGAGCAATGCGTGGCTCGATTTGGCCAAATTTTGCCCGGAGGCTGCCCGGCAAAATTTGGCCAAATCGAGCCGCGATAGTTTAAATAATTTCGGGCCTCCAGAAAGGCGCGGCTCGATTTGGCCAGATTTTGCCGGGCAGCCTCCGGGCAAAATTTGGCCAAATCGAGCTGGGGGGGTGGGGTCTGGGGAATCCCCCCCATTTGGAAATAAATGAATTAATTGAATTA
>CAJNDS010000904.1:15000-39716 GCA_905221605.1 Symbiodinium natans
TGACATCCTCCCAAGCCAAGGGTTTCGACTTTTTTTGCCATTTTTTAATTAATTTTTTGGGGTGGGGTTTAGGGGTTTAGGGTTTATAGGGTTTAGGCTTTGCTGAAATACGGCGCAGATGCCGTAAGGGTTAGGATGTAGCATGGGCGCGAAAGCTTCGTCAGGCCATGGCCCGATTGGGCGGCAGAGCCACCCTGGCCTTTCCTTTAAGGGCCTGGGCTGGGCCGTGGTTAGGGTTTAGGTTTTATAGGGTTTAGGGTTTAGGGTGTTGGGGGATTGTTGACCCTAAACCCTCAATTCTCAGCCCTGGTGTCTTTAGGGATTAGGGGTTAGGGTTGAAAGGTTTTTTGACGGTTAAGGGTTTACGGGTTTAAGAATTTAGTGTTTAGGGCTTCGATTTTTTAGGCTAGTTGTAGGGTGTATGGGTTGGTCTACGTGCCTGGGAAGGGGCTTAAGACACAGCTTAGTAGCAATCAGCTGGTCTTGGCGGAGCCCAAAGCTGGTGCTTTCATGATTTAAGGGCTAACGCTACTTGCACCCCCCCCCCCCCCCCCCCCCCCACCCCCCCCCCCCCCCCCCCCCCCCCCGTACTTGGGCTGCTGCGCTTTGAACTCCTGTGCGGATGTGGGTTGCAGGCTCGTAGGGTTCAGGCCTGCAGGGTTGCGCGTTTCGGCCTACAGGGAACCGCAGGCGCCAAGCACCCAAGCTCTGAGCCTAAAAGCTAAAACCTGAAACCTAAAACCGAAAACCTAAACCCTGTAAGCACTAAAACCCTAAACCCTAAACCCTGCAAGCACTAAAGCCTAAACCCTAAACCCTAAACCCTAAACCCTAAACCCTGCAAGCAACGAAGCCCGAATTAAACCCTAAACCCTAAACCCTAAACCCCATACCCCTAGCTCAGGCACCTCCAGCTCAGGCATCTTCGGCGCCGGGGGCCGCCGCGGGGGCTTCAGGCGCATGGCCTGAAAAACCAGGGGACAACGTGGTTTAGGGTTTAGGGTGTAGGGTTTAGGGTTTAGGGTTTAGGGTCCGCCGACCCTGGCGGCGTGTTGGATGGGAAAAGGAGGTGAAAACCTCCCTCTTTCCCTCCTTACCCCCCCAAAACGCGGGGGGGGAGGGGGGGGGGGGGGCGGGGGGGGGGTCGGTGCACAATTTTTCGTGGAGGACCCCCCCCACCCCCCCCAACCCACCCCCCCCACCCCCCACCCCCCCCCCCCACCCCCCCCCACCCCCCCCACCCCCCCACCCCCCCCCCCACCCCCCCCCCCCCCACCCCACCACCCCCCTCCCCCCCCCCACCCCCACCCCCGCCCCACCCCCCCCCACCGCCTGTCTTTTTGGCTTGCGCTTGTCCTGACCCCCCCAACGTTTCACAAGAACTCTGCCGAGCAGGCTGGGATAGACCTCTCAACTATGCTCCAGCAGGGTCGGCGGCTTGAGCCGGAGGCTCTTAATTTAGGGGCTAGGGTTAGGGGTTTAGGGTGTGGGATTTCCCCAGTAACCCTCTAAAGCCCTAAGCCCCTCAACCCTATCAGTTAACCCCAAACCCAAACCCCCAAACCCTACAACATATCAGAACTAAGCCCCATGCCCTGGTTCCTAGGCCCTAGGCCCTAGGCCCCAAGCCCAAAGCCCCAAGCCCGAAGCAGCCCCGGGGAAGTGGGGGCAGGGGGCTCTCTTTGAAGAAGGAGTCTGTCGGGGATGTTATTAAGGGTTTAGGGTTTCGGGTTCTACATCAGGCTCCCCCATAACCCTTGTGAACAAGGTACACGAGTTCAAGGCAAACCCATTCAGGGGTCAGTCTTCCAGGTTTTTTTTAGTGCCTCTTAAGGTATCTATCTGCACTACGTAAGCTTCCTAAACCCAAAACCACTCACCCATGAGGCCTCCTTCAGAGACAGCGCCTCCGGGGCGGGACAGCGGAGGAAGACGGGGGAGTGAGGTTGGGGGGATTCGAGATTGGTGGTCATTACTTCCTGTAGAACCATAATGGATACCCTTCTTCTCAATATATCCTTGGGTTCTTTGCGTACAAAAGAGCTGTAGGGTCTAGGCGCTTGAGGTCACTTGACTCAGCTTTTCCTATGTAGATATATGGCGATATATATATATATATATATATATATATATATATATCCATATACATATATACACACGTTGGGGCTATACCCTACATGTAGCGAGCAATAACCTGGCCTTGCTCAACCCGAGCAGCTGTAAACCGCGAATCCTGCATGGACCGTTCCCTCTTTTCCTATGCGGCATAGACCAAAGACCCTAAACCCTAAACCCTAAAACCCTGAAACCCTAAACCCTAAAACCCTAAAACCCTAAAACCCTAAAACCCTAAAACCCTAAAACCCTAAAACCCTAAAACCCTAAACCCTAAAACCCTTAAACCCTAAAACCCTAAAACCCTAAAACCCTAAACCCTAGCCTAGCACCCCCCCCCCCCCGAAATCTCCCTCCTCGCCTTGCTCTGCTCCTTCGGCATCTGCCCCATAAACTCGCCGTCGAAGTCGCTGACGTTCACCACGTCGAAGGCCGCGCCTCCGGCGAAAGATGAGCTTATGTATATATGTATATACATAACAGAATATATATATATATATATATATACATACATACATACATATCCGCCGACCCCAGCCGGGGGCGGCGTCAGTGAAGACCCACTGCTTTTTATACTACCTTCCAGACCTCCATGCTGGCCCCCATCCATGGCTATCTCACCACCCCCCCCAACCCCGCTACCCCCCCCTGGCCCCATGCCTCCAGACCCGATCAGATGACAATCAGAGGGACCCATGGCTCCTGGCCCCATAAAGGGCCCCAGTGCATGCCGCCCTGCCCTTGCTCCGCCCTTCCCACCCGCTCCGCCCGCCCCTCATGGCCCCATCCCTTCGGCCCCTATGGCCCCCATGGCCCATGGCTCCTGGCCCCATGGCCAGCAGCCTCCATGGCCCCATCTTCTCGACCTCAAAGGCCCCAGTGCACCCCCATCCTTGGCCCCATGGCCCCAGCCCCATGCCCCACGGTCCCCTCTGGCCCTATGCCTCTAGACCCGATCAAATGACTTTAAAGGGCCCCAGTGCATGCCCGCCCGCTCCGCCCGCTCCGCTTGCTCCGCCCTTCCCCCGCTCCATCCGCCCTCCATGGCCCTCGACCCCCATGGCCCCCAACCCATGCCTCCATGGTCCCATGGCTCCTGGCGCCATGGCCCCCAATATCTCCATGCTTCGGCTTCGACGGCCAACCCCCTACTTTGTGGCTCCTGGCCCCATGGCGCCATGCCCTGGCCCTATGCCTCAAGACCCAATCAAATGACTTTAAAGGGCCCCAGTGCATGCCCGCCCTCTGCTTGCTCCGCCCTCCATGGCCCTCGAATTGCATGGCCCCCATGGACCCATGCCTCCATGGCCCGCATGGACCTATGCCTCCATGGCCCCATGGCTCCTGGCGCCATGGCCCCCAATGTCTCCATGCTTCGGCTTCGACGGCCAACCCCCTACTCCCAATCAAATGACTTTAAAGGGCCCCAGTGCATGCCCGCCCGCTCCGCCCGCTCTGTTTGCTCCGCCCTCCATTCCATTGCCCTCGAATTGCATGGCCCCCGGACCCATGCCTCCATGGCCCCATGGCCTCGATCCCCCATGGCCTGCATGGACCTATGCCTCCATGGCCTTACGGCGCCTGGCGCCATGGCCCCCAATGCGTCCATGCTTCAACGGCCAACCCCTCCTGGCCCCATGGCCCCATGGTCCCCTGGCCCTATGCCTCTAGACCCAATCAAATGAATCAAATGACTTTAAAGGGCCCCAGTGCATGCCCGCTCCCCCCCGCTCCACCCACCCTCCATGGCCCTCGACCCCCATGGCCCCCCATGGACCCATGCCTCCATGGCCCCATGGCTCCTGACGCCATGGCCCCCATGCTTCGATGGCTCTGCTTGCTCCGCCCAATTGCATGGCCCCCCATGGACCCATGCCTCCCCCATGGCCTCCATGGCCCATGGCTCCTGGCGACATGACCCCAATGTCTCCATGCTTCGACGGCCAACCCCTACTTTGTGGCTCCATGGTCCCCTGGGCTTATGCCTCTAGACCCAATCAAATGACTTTAAAGGGCCCCAGTGCATGCCCGCCCGCTCCGCTTGCTCCGCCCTTCCGCCGCTCCAGCCACGCTTGCCTCCATGGCCCCATGGCTCCTGGCGCCATGGCCCCCAATGTCTCCATGCTTCGACTCCTGGCCCCATGGCCCCATGGTCCCCTGGCCCTATGCCTCTATAGATCAAATGACTTTAAAGGGCTCCAGCGCATGCCCGCCCGCTCCGCTTGCTCCGCCCTTCCGCCGCTCCAGCCGCCCTCCATGACGGCCAACCCCCTACTTTTTGTGGCTCCTGGCCCCTTGGCCCCATGGTCCCCTATGCCCCGAGACCCAATCAAAAGACAGGGCCCCAGTGCATGCCCGCCCGCTCCGCCCACTCCGCTTGCTCCGCCCTTCCCCCGCTCCACCCATGGCCCCCATGGACCCATGCCCCATGGCTCCTGGCGCCATGGCCCCCAATGTGTCCATGCTTCGACGGCCAACCCCCTACTTTGTGGCTCCTGACCCCATGGCCTCATGGTCCCCCATCCCGAGCGCCCCAATAAATGCCCCCCCGCTCGACCCCCATGGCCCCCATGGACCCATGCCTCCATGGCTCCTGGCGCCATGGCCCCCAATGTCTCCATGCTTCGACGGCCAACCCCCTATTTTGTGGCTGCTCTAGACCCAATCAAATGACTTTAAAGGGCCTCAGTGCATGCCCGCCCGCTCCGCCCGCTCCGCTTGCTCCGCCCTTCCCCCGCTCCACCCGCCCTCCATGGCCCTCGACCCCCATGGCCCCCATGGACCCATGCCTCCATGGCCCCATGGCTCCTGGCGGAATGTCTCCATGCTTCCACGGCCAACCCCCTACTTTGTGGCTCCTGGCCCCATGGCCCCATGGTCCCCTGGCCCTATGCCTCTAGACCCAATCAAATGACGTTAAAGGGCCCCAGTGCATGCCCGCCCCCCCATGGCCCCCAATGTCTCCATGCTTCGACGGCCAACCCCCTACTTTGTAACTCCTGGCCCCATGGCCCCATGGTCCCCTAGCCCTATGCCTCTAGACCCAATCAAATGACTTTAAAGGATGCCCGCCCGCTCCGCCCTCCCCGCTCCATCCTCCATGGCCGCATGGCTCCTGGCGCCATGGCCCCCAATGTCTCCATGCTTCGACGGCCAACCCCCTGCTTTGTGGCTCCTGGCCCCATGGCCCCATGGTCCCCTGGCCCTGTGCCTCTAGACCCAATCAAATGACTTTAAAGGGCTCCAGTGCATGCCCGCCCGCTCCGCTTGCTCCCCCGCTACACCCGCCCTCCATGGCCCTCGACCCCCATGGCCCCCATGGACCCATCCCTTCGACCTCCATGGCCCCCATGGACCGATGGCTCCTATGAGCTTCGGGTTTAGGGTTTTCTTGGACGTTTAGGGTTTAGGGTTTCAGGGTGTAAGGGCTGTAAGTTTAGGTTTCGGGGTTCCGGGTTTCGGCATTGAGGTTGTAGGGTTTTGGGTTTAGGGCCTTCAGCGTGCCATCAGCAAGACTCTCTTAGATCTGGGGTCGGCGGCACTGGCGGTAGCCATTAAATATATATATATACATATATATATATACATATATATATATACATACATACATATACCGTATACACAAACAGAAGTATTACAGCTACATATATATATATATATATGTATATACATAAGATCTAATGTAGGAGATATATGATACAGTTTCTCGAATAAACTATGTAATGCCCTAAACCTGCAACCCACAATCCCCCCCCACATTTCCAAATCACCGTGTAGCATCTCTTTCGAAAGTACCCAGCTTATTGGAGAACGCTCTAGGGAAAGGAAAAAAAAACATCTCGATTGCCCCAAGGCTGAAGGTCACCAACTACGCAGCTAGACCCTCGACCGAAACCCCATAGTCCCGAAAACAAGAGTAACCTGTAATGCATATGCTCCCCCACGCCTGCGCCTACTTCTGAGGGCAGTGCGAAAAAGTGCAAACAGAAAGCCGGAGAATCGGCCACAGCAGCACACGACCCGGTCTAACCCGTACTGGGCATTTTCATGATTTGTTTTTTTTTTGTTGGGTGGGGGGGGGGGTGTAAGGGGGCTACCCCTATTTTCGGAAACCCTAAACCCTAACACCCTAAAACCTAAACCCTAAACCCTAACCCGCCCCCCCCAAAAAGCAACAGGAACTCGGCTCCTTTCAGGCCGATCGGGGTGCTGCTGTCGGTGACGTCGGAGCACTCCGAGTCGACGCACCACTTGCCTCAGGCTTTGGGGGGGTTTTAGGGTTTAGGGTTTAGGGGTTTAGGGGTTTAGGGGTTTAGGGGTTTAGGGGTTTAGGGGTTTAGGGTTTAGGGTTTAGGGTTTAGGGTTTAGGGCTCGGGATTTAGGCTTGGGGGGTTTAGGGGTTAGGGCTTATAGGGGTTAGGGTCTGAGGTAATGTAGGGTTTAGGGCTTAGGGTTTGGTAATCCAGGGCTTAGGGTAGTTGAGGCTAATAGAGGAGTAGGGTTCGTGGTAGGGAATGAGGGCTTGGCAATTTAGTGCACAGTAAGTGCATGCAGGGAGATGAGGGAATTAGGGTCCTGCAGGGGCGAGAAGGTACCCATTTCCCGACCAAGGTAACGCGCGTGCTAGGTAACTTGTCGTATCGAAGCCAAGTTGTTTGAACAAATTAGTTGTTCTTACGGTCGATACATGCATGTTCACAAACGTGAACGCTTGTGACAGCACAAACAACGCTGTGCAGTATGCTGTTGGGGGAAGCAAGAATGCCGCAAATACCAGCGTTTCTGACATGTTCGCGACGGGTCCGAATGCTCGTGACAGCGTCTTGTTCCAGACACGTCCAACATTCTGCTGAAGTACGTGGTTCAAACAAGCAAAAAACGCTGTAAATTCCAGTGCCGCTGGTTTAAAGGGCATGCTCACAAATGACATGAACGCTTGTGACAGCAAGTCTTGTTCCGGAAACGTTCAACATCCTTTTGCGTAACATTGTGCAAAGTGGCAAGAAGCTGCAAATACCAGCGTGTTTGGGGCATGGTCGACGTAGGAACGGACGTTATCACACCCCCCCCCCCCCCGCTCACGACACAAACCAGAGAAAAGAGGCCCGACAAGCTGGTTATACCAGTTAGAAGCACTGTCGGGTTTAGATGGGTGTAGAGGCCACTCGACTCCCTAAACCCTAAACCCTAAACCCTAAACCCTATACCCCAAAACCCCACACCCTAAATCCAAAAATCTTCAAAGCCTACGTACCACGTAACATGACACTCAACTTAGCCCTGGCAGTGGGCCTAAACTTTCGCTACAGAAACCTGAAAGTCCACCGGGAAGGTCTAGGGTTTGGGGTTTAGGGTTTAGGGTTTAGGGCTTCGGGTTTAGGGTTTAGGGTTTAGGGTTTACGGCAAACGCACTGAATGTGGGATTGTTCATGTCGGTCTGAAACCAACTCAACGACGCTGAGGGTTTAGGGTTGTAGGGTCAACGATCCCACAAGAAGTACCCTAAACTCTAAACCCTGAACCCTAAACACTGATTTCCTCTTCATCAGGGAACCGGAAGTGCGCTGAAAGGACAATGTGAGCCCGGTCTCACTCTCCTGCGGGGGGGGGGGGGGGGGCAGAATTGAGGGCTGAGGGCTGAGGGTTTCATTTTAGGTTTTGTAGGGGTTATATAGGGGTTTTGGGGTTTATAGGGGTTTTCGGGTGGCTTATAGGGGGCAGGGCTGAGGGCTGAGGGTTTCAGTTTAGGCTTTGTAGGGGTTATAGGGGTTTGGGGGTTTCTAGGGATTGCAGGGTGGTTTGCAGGGCTTATAATATATATATATATATATATATATATGCTCGCCCCCCCCCCCATGATCCACACATTTGGCCTCGGGAAGGCTGCTTTTGGGAGGGGCGGGACTCCAGACTCCAGATTTCCAGAAAAAATCTGGAGTACCCCCAGACTCCAGACTCCAGATTTCCAGAAAAAATCTGGAGTACCTCCAGACTCCAGACTCCAGATTTCCAGAAAAATCCTGGAGTACCTCCAGACTCCAGACTCCAGATTTCCAGAAAAAATCTGGAGTACCGGGACCCTGGACTCCAGATTCTGGAGTCTGTAATCTGGAGTCTGGAGTCCCGGGTACTCCAGATTTTTTCTGGAAATCTGGAGTCTGGAGTCCGGGGCCCCGGTACTCCAGATTTTTTCTGGAAATCTGGAGTCTGGAGTCCGGGGCCCCGGTACTCCAGATTTTTTCTGGAAATCTGGAGTCTGGAGTCCGGGGCCCCGGTACTCCAGATTTTTTCTGGAAATCTGGAGTCTGGAGTCCGGGGCCCCGGTACTCCAGATTTTTTCTTGAAATCTGGAGTCTGGAGTCCGGGGCCGCGGTACTCCAGATTTTTTCTGGAAATCTGGAGTCTGGAGTTCGGGGCCCGGGTACTCCAGATTTTTTTGGAAATCTGGAGTCTGGAGTCCGGGGCCCGGGTGCATATGGAGTCCGGGGCCCATGTTCTCCACATGCACGTTTAGGGATTGCGGTTTAGTGTTTATTGTTTAGGGTTTGTAGGGTTTAGTGTTTAGGGTTCAGTGTTTAGTGTTTAGGGTCTAGTGTTTAGGTTTTGGTTTTAAAGGTTTAGGGTTTACTTTTTAGGGTTTAGGTTTAAGCGACTTGGATAATGTCTAAAACCCTAAACCTTATAATGATGAAGATTTAAAACCCCTAAAGGACTGCAACCCCATGTCTTTTTGGCTTGGGGTTGGTTTAGGGTTCAGGATGTGTTGTTTCGGGTGCAGGGTTTAGTGTTCAGTGTTTAGGGTCTAGGGTGTAGGTTTCAGAGTTTAGTGTTTTGTGTTTAGGGTTGAGTGTGAAGTTTAGGGTCTAGAGTTTAGGTTTAGGGTTTAGGGTCAAGCGACTTGGCTAAAACCCTAAACCAAATAAAGCCCTAAACTCTAAAACCCAAAGGTCCAGTGTTTACGGTGCAGTGTTTAAGTGTTTAGGGTTTAGTGCTTAAGCGTTTAGGTTTACGTGTTAAGTGTTTGGGGTTTGTGCTAAGGGCTTAGTGTTAACTTTTTAGGGTTAGTGTTTAGGGTGTAGTGCTGAGTGTTTAGGGTTTAGTGCTAAGGGTTTCGGGTTTGGTTTTTAGGGTTCAGGGTTTCAAGGGTTTTAAGGATTTTTACAAATTCAAATGATCTGGGGAAGGCACCGGGCTTCCCCAGACCATTGACAACTTTAAAAGTCCTGCCGTTTAGGGTTTAGGGTTTAGTGTTCAGGGTTTAGTGTGTAGGGTTTAGTGTGTAATGTTTAGGGTTTAGTTTTTAGGGTGTAGTGTTTAAGTTTTTAGGGCCTAGTGCTTAGGGTTTAGTGCTTGAGCGTTTAGGGTTTCGTGTTAAGTGCTTGGGGTTTGTGCTAAGGGCTCTTAGAGTTAAGTTTTTAGGGTTAGTGTTTAGGGTCTGGTGCTGAGTGTTTAGGGTTTAGTGTTAAGGGTTTCGGGTTTGGTTTTTAGGGTTACGGGTCTCAAGGATTTTCAAATTCAAATGATCTTGGGAAGGCACCGGGGTTCCCAGACCATTTTTCAAAAACTTTTAGAATTTAAATGGTCTCCGGGGCTTCCCTAGACCATCTGAACTTTTAGAACCCTTAAAATCTTATCAAAATCCTTGAAATTCTGTGTAAACATTCTCAGGATTTTACAGGTTGTAAAGCCTTCTCAAAACCTTAAAATGCTTACACATTTAAGTGGCTGCCCTTTTAGGGTTTTAAGGCTTTTTTAAGTTAGTTGTCAATGGTCTGGAGAACCCGGTGCCTTCCCCAGACCATGTACATTTTTACAAATCCTTTAACAGGACAGGATTGTAGGATATTCACTTCTAAAATCCAGAACTTCCTTAATTTTGAACGGCTGCCCTTTTAAAATTGTTTCGTGTTAAGTGCTTGGGGTTTGTGCTAAGGGCTCTTAGTGTTAAGTTTTTAGGGTTAGTGTTTAAGGTCTGGTGCTGAGTGTTTAGGGTTTAGTGTTAAGGGTTTCGGGTTTGGTTTTTAGGGTTAAGGGTTTCAAGGATTTTTACAAATTCAAATGATCTGGGGAAGGCACCGGGGCTTCCCCAGACCATCTTAAGATCTTATCAAAATCCTTGAAATTCTGTTTAAACATTCTCAGGATTTTACAGGTTTTAAAGCCTTTTAGAAACCTTAAAATGCTTACACATTTATGTGGCTGCCCTTTTAGTATTTTAAGGTTTTTTAAAGTTAGTTGTCAATGGTCTGGAGAACCCGGTGCCTTCCCCAGACCATGTAAATTTTTACAAATCCTTTAACCGGACAGGATTGTAGGATGTTCAATTCTAAAATCCGTAACTTCCTTAATTTTGAACGGCTGCCCTTCAAAAAAATAAGGAGTTTTAGAATTTTAAGGGATAAACGTTTTCAGGTTCTTAAGGACTTTAAAGCCTTTTAAACCCTGAAAGTTTTGAATGGCTTTAAATACCTTAAAGCCCTTAATTTTAAAGGGGCTGCCCAATCAAAAACAATTAAGGATTTTAAGGGTTTTTAAAATTTGAAATGGTCTGGGGAGCCCCGGTGCCTTCCGCAGATCATCTAAATTCTAAAAAACCCCTAAACCCTGAAAAGCCTCAAAATTCTAAATCGCTGCCCTTCTAAAATTTTATGGAGCCGCAAGACACACGTTTCAGAAGCAAAATGCACATAAAAACACTAGTGTTTTTATAGGGGACAATATAGCAGAGCCTTTTGTGTTCCAGTACAGTTTTTGCTGCATTTTTCCGAGGAAAAAGCCGAAAATCAGACAAAGACGAAGACAGGAAAACCACAGGTGTGGATCATGGGGGGGGGGGTGACCATATATATATATATATACGTATATATACATGTATGTATATTATAGGCTTTATATAAGGTTTACAAAGTTTTACAGGGTTGATAGGGTTTAGGGAGGTTCACCTCGGAGGTTCGGGTGGTGAGCTTGGCGTTGCAGGCTTCAGTGACTAGCGTTTAGGATGTCGGGGTGCTTTTGGGGACCCCGGAAACCCTAAAAACCCTAAACCCTAAACCCTAAACGGTAAGAGTATTTTTTTTGTTGCGGGTGCTTTTTGTGCTGCGGGTGCGGGTGCACGTTTTTTTTTTGCTGCGGGTGCGGGGGGCGCGTTTTTTTTTTGCTGCGGGTGCGGGGGGCGCGTTTTTTTTTTTTTGCGGGTGCCGTGGGGGCGCGTTCTTTTTTTTGCTGCGGGTGCGGAGCGCTTTTGCTGTTTTCTCTATATTTTGCTATGAAAACCTCTATTTTCTCAAATTTTCAATAGGAAAACCTCTGTCTTCTCTATATTTGAATAGGAAAACCTCTTTCTTCTCTATATTTGAATATGAAAACCTTTATTTTCTCTACATTTAGCATGAAAACCTCTAGTTTTTCTAATTTCTCTATACTTCAATTCGAAAACCTCTATTTCTCTCCATTTTATAACTAAAACCTCTATTTCTCTCTATTTTTCTATATCGTCATAGCATTCCTCTATATTTAATGAGGAAGACATGAGAGAGGAATACATGAGAAACTTATTCTCTGTGTTGTCTCAAACTTATTCTCTGTGTTATCTCAATATGTGACTTGCAATTAAAAGTGTTTTTGTTCCTCTTGTCCTATTTTTATAGAAAGCCCATTATTTTCTCTGTCTCTGAGTAGGCAAACCTCCATTGTCTTAACATTTGAACATGAAAACCTCTATTCTCTATATTTGAATATCAAGACCTCTACATTCTAATATGAAAACACTTTGTATTTTCGCTATATTTTCGTATGAAGGCCTCTATTTCCTCTATGTTGTCAGAGGAAACATCTAATTTCTCTATATTGTATAGCGAAAACCTCTATTGTTCTATAGTTTATGATTTTGTCAGTATATTTCACGAGGAAGACATGAGAGAGGAATACACGAAAAGCTAATTCTCTAAATTGTCATAAGAGTACATGCATTATCTCTATCTGTGACTCGTAGACAACAAGTGTTTTTGTTCATGTCTCATAACACAGACCGCCGCATTTGAAAACACAATGCTCGCATCATGGGTTTGGAAGGGATTCGTAAGCTTTGAAGCAGGCTTGCCGGCTAAAAAAGCGGGGGGGTTGGGGGGGGCGCAGCCCCACCCATTTGCAAACACAATGCTCGCATCATCATGGGTTTGGAAGGGATTCGTATGATTGAAGCAAGTTTGCCCGGCTAAAAAGCGCAGACCCCCCCCCCCCCTTTCAAGCGGGGGGGAGTGCTCTCATGATGCGCCAGGTCACTCACTCACCTGGGGGGTGGGGAGGAAGGGGGGGGGAGGGGGGGGGGGTGCGTTTTTTTTTTTTGCTGTGGGTGCGTGGGGCGCGTTTCTTTTTTGCTGCGGGTGCGGGGGGCGCGTTTTTTTTTTTGCTGCGGGTGCTGGGGCGACACGCGCCAGGTCACTCACTCACCGGGGCGGCCCCCGAAAAAAGCACCCACAGCAAAAAAGCACCCACAACAAAAAGAACACGGGTTCCAACCAACCCTAAAACCCTAAACCCTAAACCCTAAAAACCTAAACCCCAAAACCCTAAACCTCCGAAGGATCCGCCTATGCCAGGGCTACCGCCTAACCCACATGTAGCTCCTTTTTCGGGGCGCATCGAACTCTCTGAGGGTAGCTATAATAGGGTTAGGGTTTAGGGTTATAGGGTTTAGGGTTTAGGTTTAGGGTTGGGGTTTAGGTTTAGGGTTTGGGGTTACATGACCCCTAAGTCTGGTCCTTACCTCCTTAAGGGGTCCTGAAGTATGGACCCTTGGGTTGATCTACGGGGTATATAAGCGTCACCTGTTTTAAGGGCCCATTGAAAAGGACCATGTATGTCACTGCCCTAAGAAAACTCTGTAGTCCGTATAATTGAAGAAGAAAAGCTCCACAGCAAAAAGGGAACTGCAATTGGCGATCCTGGTGGATCAGTGTCTCCGAGAACAAACATCCCGCAGAACACCGTGGCCTACTCTGCCTGCCCTAAACCCTAAACCCAAACCCTAAACCCTAAACCCTAACCCTAATCAAACCTAAACCCTAAACCTGAACCCTAAACCCTAAACCCTAAACCCTAAACCCTACTCATTTACTAGGAGCCGGGGATGCCAAACTTTTTGTGGAGAGGATTAGGAAGGCCAGGGGGGGGGGGGGGGTATCCCGCAGGGCTTAGGGGCTTTAGGGCTTAGGTTTAGGGTTTAGGGTTTAGGGTAAGGCTTATAGTTCCAAACCCTTAAGCCCTTATACTTGAATCCTTGCACCCTTATACTTCTACCCGTGAACCCCTAACCTCCAAACCCTCAAACCCTGAAACCCTGAAACCCCGAAACACTGAAACCCTGAAACCCTGAAACCCTAAAACCCTACAACCCTCAAGCCCTCAAACCCTGAAATCCTGAAACCCTAAACCCTCAAACCAAACCCTGAAACCCTGAAACCCTGAACCCTGACACACCTTAAACCCTTAAACCCTAAAAACCCTGAAATCCTTGCACACCTTACACCCTTAAACCGTTACAAAGGGCGAGGCGCAAACTTCACGCGGCCAGTGTGGTGATCGCGGCTGCTGGGGCAGTAGATGCCATCGAAGCGGCCTCAGGTTGAGGGGTGCTCAGCAAACCATCTCCAGATCATGCTTTGCGTCCCAACTCTTCGTTCTGACGCCCTCAACCCTAAACCCTAAGCCCTAAACCCTAAACCCTAAACCCTGAACCCTATAGACGGTTTGGGGGAGACATTGGATCCCTCCCAGCCCATCTAAAGTCCTGACAGTCTTGGCATGTATTAGCCCTCAGACCCTAGAGCGCCAGCGGCCAAAAACCGGGGTTTTGGGCTGATTTAGGGTTTAGGGTTGCTAGACCCAAGGAGGAACCTCGGATCAAAAAGGGTAACCCAAAACAGCCACTAAAGCCCAAAAAACCCTAAAGCCCTCAAGCCCCCAAGCCTCTCTTAGGGTACAGTGGTTACATGGTCCCTTAGTATGGGCCCTAAAACAGGGACCCCTGATATACCCTATAAAACTGAAGGGGTTTATACTTCAGGACCATTTTAAAGAACGGGAAGGACCACGTCAAGGGGACCCCGAAACCCTAAACCCTATACACGCTAAACCCCAAACCCAAATACCATTAGACCCTCAACCACTGCACCAGACCTAGGCACCCACGAGCTCGGCGATCTGTCCGCGCGGATCGAAGGTGACGGGCGCACCGCCAGCTTTGCAGCACTGGTAGCCTGGGGCTTAGGGTTAGTTCAGGGTTTAGGGTTTAGGGTTTAGGGGGTAGGGTGTTAGGGTAGAATTAGGGTTTGGGTTTAGGAGGTCAGGGGTTTGTTATAGGGATTTTAGGGTTTGGCGCTTAGGGGTTCCGGGGTCAGGGGTTCTACAGGCGTTGCGAGTCGAGGGCGTTGAGAGCGAAACCAAGTCTACAACGCCTTCCCCCTAAAACCCTAAACCCTTTACCCAACACGTCTCTGTACGAGAAGAAAGCGCGGAAGGTTAAAGGTCCTAAATCCTTCAACCTAAGCTCTAAACCCTAAACCTGAAACCCTTCAACCTAAACCCTGAGCCTGAAACCCTAAACCCTGAAACGCTCAACCCCCTCAAGACACTAAGGACGTCCTTGGGGACCAAATGAACCCTAAAATTGGGGCCATATACCCTATACTCCTAGAAGCCCCATTCAAGAATGTGAACCCTAAACCCTAAACCCTAAACCCTTAAACCCTAAACCCTAAACCCTAAACCTTATTTCGTCCTTTGAGGACTTTCGGCAAGGGGCGGATGCGACCCCACTTGCCCCCCTCGGAGAACTCGAAGTGGAAGCCCCCGAGCACGGCATTCATCCCGCAGCTCACCGGCATCATGCGGACCGCCTTCCCCCTGAGCTGGGGTGCTAAACCCTAAACCCTAAACCCTAAACCCTAAACCCTAAACCCTAAACCCTAAACCCTAAACCCTAAACCCTAAACCCTAAACCCAAAGCCTTGTGATGGTTTGGGAGCCCATTCCAGGGCCTAGGGGGCTGATGGTTTTGCTAGGTGTCCTGCTCTTCGACTCAGCAACAACCTGAGGCTTAGGATCTTGGTTTAGGCTTTAGGGTTTAGGGTTTAGGGTTCAGGGTTCAGGGTTTATAAGACTCAACAACAACCAAGGCTTCGGATCTTGTATGAGGCCAGGTTTCGAAAAGATCCGAGATAAGGGTGCCTTGAAGCTCAAGGGCTGGCAGAGTGGTTGTGGGCATCATGGCATAAAGGGATTGAAGTCACGGCTTTGCAGGTTTCGGGTTTCGGGTTTCGGGTTTAGGGTTTAGGGATTTAGGGAGTTAGCAGTTAGGGTTTAGGGTTTAGGGATTTATGGTCTAGGGATTTGGGGATTTAGGGATCCATGGCTAACTCCCCACAATGATGGGCCCCTGGGCCGAGTAGGTACTATGGCTTGGCTGGGCCCGATGTGCCAGCAACCTGCGAAGAAATGAGAGTAAAAACAAGAGGGGGGGGGGGGGGGGCTCTTCCCCTTCTAAACTGCTTTATGTTAGGAAAGGAACCGAAGGCCCAAACATGCAGGCTGCCTGAAACCCTAAACCCTGAACCCTGAACCCTAAACCCTAAAACCCTAAACCCTGAACCCTGAACCCTGAACCCAAAACCCAAAACCCTAAACTCCAAACCCTAAACCCTACACCTCAAAGGCCCTAACCCCTAAGCCATGGTGCCAATGCGAGATGGACTGGTGGAAGCCTTGCCGGCTGCGCTGGGACCCCAAAAACCGCAACACCCTGAAACCCCGGAAACGAGTTTAGCGTTCAGGGTTTAGGGTTTAGGGTTTAGGGGTTAGGGGTTTAGGGTTTAGGGTTTAGGGTTTAGGGGTTTAGGGGTTTGTACGTAGGACCTTTAGGGTCTATTTGGCGCTGCGCTTGGCCTCGACCTCAAGGACTTCTGGGATTTTATGTTTTAAGGATATTATGCATTTTAAAATAGAAGAAAATCCTTAAAATCCGTAAAAAATAAAATCCGAGGCGCCGAATTTGGTTTTAGGAGAAGCCCCAAACGATTTAAATTTTTAAAAATCCTTAAAATCCATAAAAAATAGAATCAAAATAATTTATTTTTTAAGGATTTTAAGGATTTTATTCGATTTTAAAATGCATAAAATCCTTAAAAAATAAATTCGGCCTCTGATTTTATTTTTTAAGGATTTTATGAATTTTAAAATAGAAGAAAATCCTTAAAATCCGTAAAAAACAAAATCCGAGGCGCCGAATTTGGTTTTAGGAGAAGCCCCAAACGATTTAAATTTTTAAAAATCCTTAAAATCCATAAAAAATAAAATCAAAATAATTTATTTTTTAAGGATTTTAAGGATTTTATTCGATTTTAAAATGCATAAAATCCTTAAAGAATAAATTCGGCCTCTGATTTTATTTTTTAAGGATTTTATGCATTTTAAAATAGAAGAAAATCCTTAAAATCCTTAAAGAATAAAATCCGAGGCCGAATTTGGTTTTAGGAGAAGCCCCAAACGATTTAAATTTTTAAAAATCCTTAAAATCCATAAAAAATAAAATCAAAATAATATATTTTTTAAGGATTTTAAGGATTTTATTCGATTTTAAAATGCATAAAATCCTTAAAAAAATAAATTCGGCCTCTGATTTTATTTTTTAAGGATTTTATGCATTTTAAAATAGAAGAAAATCCTTAAAATCCTTAAAAAATAAAATCCGAGGCCGAATTTGGTTTTAGGAGAAGCCCCAAACGATTTAAATTGTTAAAATCCTTAAAATCCATAAAAAATAAAATCAAAATAATTTATTTTTTAAGGCTTTTAAGGATTTTCTTCTATTTTAAAATGCATAAAATCCTTAAAAAATAATATCAGAGGCCGAATTTATTTTTTAAGGATTTTATGCATTTTAAAATCGAATAAAATCCTTAAAAGCCTTAAAAAATAAATTATTTTGATTTTATTTTTTATGGATTTTAAGGATTTTTAAAAATTTAAATCGTTTGGGGCTTCTCCTAAAACCAAATTCGGCCTCGGATTTTATTTTTTAAGGATTTTAAGGATTTTCTTCTATTTTAAAATGCATAAAATCCTTAAAAAAAAATCAGAGGCCGAATTTATTTTTTAAGGATTTTATGCATTTTAAAATCGAATAAAATCCTTAAAATCCTTAAAAAATAAATTATTTTGATTTTATTTTTTATGGATTTTAAGGGTTTTTAAAAATTTAAATCGTTTGGGGCTTCTCCTAAAACCAAATTCGGCCTCGGATTTTATTTTTTAAGGATTTTAAGGATTTTCTTTTATTTTAAAATGCATAAAATCCTTAAAAAATATAATCAGAGGCCGAATTTATTTTTTAAGGATTTTATGCATTTTAAAATCGAATAAAATCCTTAAAATCCTTAAAAAATAAATATTTTGATTTTATTTTTTATGGATTTTAAGGATTTTTAAAAATTTAAATCGTTTGGGGCTTCTCCTAAAACCAAATTCGGCCTTTCTCCTATTTTAAAATGCATAAAATCCTTAAACAATAAAATCAGAGGCCGAATTTATTTTTTTAAGGATTTTATGCATTTTAAAATCGAATAAAATCCTTAAAATCCTTAAAAAACAAATTTTTTTGATTTTATTTTTTATGGGTTTTAAGGATTTTTAAAAATTTAAATCGTTTGGGGCTTCTCCTAAAACCAAATTCGGCCTCGGATTTTATTTTTTAAGGATTTTAAGGATTTTCTTCTATTTTAAAATGCATAAAATCCTTAAAAAATAATATCAGAGGCCGAATTTATTTTTTAAGGATTTTATGCATTTTAAAATCGAATAAAATCCTTAAAATCCTTAAAAAATAAATTATTTTGATTTTATTTTTTATGGATTTTAAGGATTTTTAAAAATTTAAATCGTTTGGGGCTTCTCCTAAAACCAAATTCGGCGCCTCGGATTTTATTTTTTACGGATTTTAAGGATTTTCTTCTATTTTAAATCAAGCTCCTAGGCGCCTAAGCGCCTACTTCTTCAACCCTTAAAACCTTAAACCAGTTCCTAAGCTACCCCCTGCACTAGTAGATCCTTAAACCCTAAGCTCCAAAGCTCCTAAGCTCCTCGGCGCCTACCCCCTAAACCCCTAAACCCCTAAACCCTTAAACCCTAAACCCTAAGCTCCTGAGGTCCTAAGCACCTAAGTGCCTACCCCCTAAATCCTTAAACCCTCCTAAGCTCCTAAGCTCCTAAGCGCCTAAGCGCCTACCCTTAAACCTTAAATCAAACCCTATACTCCTAGGCTCCGAAATCCTTAAACCTAAACCCTAAACCCTAAACCCTAAACCCTAAGCTCCTAAGCTCCTAAGAGCCTCAGCGCCTACCCCCTAACCCTGAGACCCCGGGACACCTTTTTAGATTGGAAAAATCCTTGCCTTCTTCTACGCTGAAATTTTCTAGGTTTTAAGGATGTTAAGAGATTTTAATATTTAAAAGGAGCTTTCGTTTTTGAGGTTGAGGGCACGCTAGGGCTGACAAAAACCCTATGCTAGGGTTTACAACAAATTAAAACCCTTTCGCTTGAACGTGTTTACAAACACACCTTCGTTTTCGAGGATGGGGGCACACCCAGGCTTACAAAAATCCCGTCGTTTTTGAAGTTTAGGACACACTAGGGTTTACGCAAAAACGCAGGCGCACCAGGTTGACAAACAAACCTTTCGTTTTTTGATGTTGAGGACATATCAAGGTTCAAATCGAACCTTTTCGTTAAAGCAATGATGGTGCTTTAAGGTTTTGCAAAACAACAACGTTCCTTAACGTTGTTGCAGTCTTACTTTTTCAATGCTTCAAGATCTTTACCAGGCTACAAGAAGTGCTGTTTGCATCGTTCAGTTACAGTGATTGCGCCCAATGTGATATCTTGAGCCTCCCAAATATTATGAAAAAATGAAGACCTGAATTCAAAATACTATAAAAAATGAAGACCTGAATTCAATTATTCAAAATGTTCAAATTATGGGCTCTCTAAAAGACTTAACACCCTTTAAATAGCTCAGTGTGGTTCTTTTATTCATCGTATCTCTCTCCATCTTTTTCTCTTTCGCTCTCGCTTTCTCTCTGTCTCTCCCTCTCTCGCTCTCTCTCTCTCTCTCTCTCTCTCTCTCGCTCCCTCTCTCTTCTCTTTGTCTCTGTCTCTCTCTGTCTCTCTCCTTCTCTGCCTCCTTCCCTCCTTCCTGCCATCATTCCTTTCTCTTCCCCTCTTCCTTCTTCTTGTTCTTTCCTCTTTCCTCCTCGCCCCTCCCGTTTTTTACTTGCCATTCAACATCCTTCAAGAAGTGTCCCCTTTTGCCCTTTCGCGGTCTTCTCTCAAACCCCTGGGAGGCCCTTTCAGGGAGCCCCTTCAAGGAACCCGAAAACGGCGGGGCCCTGGTGGATATTGAAAGAAGCAGATTCGCAGAAGGAGGGAAGGAGAACGACAGACACGGAGCAAGAGATAGAGAAACAGAAAAAAGGAGAGAGAGAAGCAACTGTCCTCTCCAAGCTGTTTTCAGAGTGGCCCCAAAGACTGGGGTGGGCGTGAGTTCGCCCCTTGCCACTCGAAAGCCTCCCTTTCTTGAAAGAAACAAGAGGCAGGAACCCCTTCTGTCAAAGAATCCGTGTCAGAAGACAAAAGGATACTGCGATAGCCCCTCATTCGTATTTTAATTCCTCCCAAATGCTTTCGGCTCTTTTGCTTGATAGATGAGTGGGTCCGTCCGCTCCGATTGAAATGAGAGAGTTTATTTTCTTAGAATGAACCGTTCCGTGTATTCTTAATCAGAGGTAGCCCTGCCTATGCTGAATACAGATGAGGGCGTTGTCCTGGAAGGCCCTCCTGTTCTAAGGAACACCGTGAACGATAGAACCCTTCATTTGAAAAGGAATCAACGAGTCCATCCAGTATTTCAATAAATGACAGGATTTCGTTGTTCTTCGGAATGCTATTGTCTTTAAGAAGCTTTCTTTCTCCTTCCTTTCGTTTTCGCTCTTCGTGCGCCCGCTTTCTGCACTCTCCCTTTCTTGTGTCCCTTTTGCGGCCCTTTCTTCCTCTGTTCCTTTTGTCATTAAGTAGGGGGGGTAGAAGAAGGGCAAGGTTAAGCAAGGAGAATGAAGGGAATGATATGATGGAAGGAGGACTTCTCCAGCTCCTCGTAACTACTTCTCTACATGTCTCTGTGTGGTTTTTCTTCTTGGCAATATGGGGGCTCTTGGAGGCCCCTGGGAGACGCTCTCTGAAGGCCGCCCGAAACTCTTGGGGCGGCTCAGAGGGGTTTGGAGTGTGTGGAAAGAGGCAGTGCGGGACCATGTCCAGAACAGGACCCATCGTTTGTACAGGGTCCGCCTCGTAAAGTCAGAAAGGATGAGCAATTGAACAGAAAACGCCGGGGGGCACCGGAGTGAGAGAGATGGAGACAGATAGAGAAGCAAAGAGAAGGAGACAACAATTAGGGAGAAGAGGAAGAAGGAAGACAGTGAAAGAGCGACAGATAGGGGAACAGGGTGAAGGAAACAAAAACAATGAAGGAGAGGAAGAAGGAAGCGATGGTGAAAAGAGGGCCGCTTGGAGAACAAAAAGGGGTCAAGCAGGACACTTGTTTTTGTTATCCACTGTTCCTTTTCCTCACCCCTTACACTTATGTCCCGAGCATTGCTCACGCCTTTCTTCCACGGTCTTTGTCCTTCATTTCTCCTCTCTATCTCTCTATCTTCCCTCTAGCTCTCCTTCCTTTCTTTTCCATGTTCGTTCTCCTCCTTGACCCCGCTCTCGCTTTTCTCGTGTCCAGCCCATGAGCCTTTCCTCTTCTGTTCCTTTTGCCATTAAGTGGGGGGATAGAAAAGGCAAGGTTAAGCAAGGAGAAGGAAGGGCATTATAAGATGGCGGACTATGATCTGTCTCTTTCTGCGAGGAAAGGAAGAGGTGAGGGAGGGGAGGAGAGGCAATGTCTCATGTCGAGCTGGGAGGGAGGGTTGGATGCTACTGGAAGCTCTAGCCTCTAAAGGCCCCTACATTCGGGAGGCTCCCGGGAGCCCCTGCCAACTCCCGAGGCCCCTGAGACACAGCAACATTGGGATGGGATAGGGTATCTCTCGCTTCCTCTTCTTTTTTTCCTCATTTCTTGCTTGTTCCATCCTTTCTCACTCGATTTCGCCCCCCCCCCCCCTCTCTGTGTTCCGCCTTCGCCCGCCTTGTTCCATGCCCTGCCCTTCCCTCCTTTCCACATCCTTCTCAAACGAGAAAGCAAGAGAACGATGAGAAGGAGAGGTGTCTCTGTCACTTTTCTCATCCGCTTTCACCCCTTCCCTCTCACCACTCCATGCTCTATGCTAAGAAAGGAATAGGAGAGGAAGAGAGGAGTGGGAGGAAGAAGATTGGCAGAGGAAAAAGGGACTTCTTCCCTTTCATTTAGCTTTGGTTTACGGTATCCCAAACACCAAAATACAGATGGGTCTTTGGGAGGGGGGCTTGAAAATGCTACGGACTTTAGCAGAGCATATGAAATATTGAACTACTGGACCCCATCGCCGAGTAAGCGCTCCAGCTGCTTAATCGGCCCTGGGTTGGAAGCTTAAAGATTGACGATGCCGGGAAGCTCTCCCCGCGCATCTTCAGTCCTGATCCTTCGGCCTCAAGGCCGATTGAGCGCTCCACCTGCTTAATCGGCCCTGGGTTTGAAGATTGAACATGCCCGGGAACTCTCCCCGGAGCACCTTCAATCCTAGATTCTCAACCCTGGGCCGGTTAGGCAGATGAAGTGCTTAATCGGCAGGGGTTTGGTGTTGAAGATACTCCGGGGAGAGTTCCCCGGCATATTCAATATTCAATCTTCAATCCAAGGGCCGATTAAGCAGCAGGTGGAGTGCTTAATCGGCCCTGTGTTTGAAGATTGAAGATTGAAGATGCCCGGGAATTCTCCCCGGAGCATCTTCATACCCTTTAAATAGCTGAGTGTGGTTCTTTTATTCATCGTATCTCTCTCCATCTTTTTCTCTTTCGCTTTCGCTCTCGCTCTCGCTCTCTCTCTCTCTCTCTCTCTCTCTCTCTCTCGCTCCCTCTCTCTTCTCTTTGTCTCTGTCTCTCTCTGTCTCTCTCCCTCTCTGCCTCCTTCCCTCCTTCCTGCCATCATTCCTTTCTCTTCACCTCTTCCTTCTTCTTGTTCTTTCCTCTTTCATCCTCGCCCCTCCCGTTTTTTACTTGCCATTCAACATCCTTCAAGAAGTGTCCCCTTTTGCCCTTTCGCGGTCTTCTCTCAAACCCCTGGGAGGCCCTTTCAGGGAGCCCCTTCAAGGAACCCGAAAACGGCGGGGCCCTGGTGGATATTGAAAGAAGCAGATTCGCAGAAGAAGGAGAACGACAGACACGGAGCAAGAGATAGAGAAACAGAAAAAGGAGAGAGAAGCAACTGTCCTCTCCAAGCTGTTTTCAGAGTGGCCCCAAAGACTGGGGTGGGCGTGAGTTCGCCACTTGCCACTCGAAAGTCTCCCTTTCTTGAAAGAAACAAGAGGCAGGAACCCCTTCTGTCAAAGAATCCGTGTCAGAAGACAAAAGGATACTGCGATAGCCCCTCATTCGTATTTTAATTCCTCCCAAATGCTTTCGGCTCTTTTCTTGATAGATGAGTGGGTCCGTCCGCTCCGATTGAAATGAGAGAGTTTATTTTCTTAGAATGAACCGTTCCGTGTATTCTTAATCAGAGGTAGCCCTGCCTATGTTGAATACAGATGAGGGCGTTGTCCTGAAAGGCCCTCCTGTTCTAAGGAACACCGTGAACGATAGAACCCTTCATTTGAAAAGGAATCAACGAGTCCATCCAGTATTTCAATAAATGACAGGATTTCGTTGTTCTTCGGAATGCTATTGTCTTTAAGAAGCTTTCTTTCTCCTTCCTTTCGTTTTCGCTCTTCGTGCGGCCGCTTTCTGCACTCTCCCTTTCTTGTGTCCCTATTGCGGCCCTTTCTTCCTCTGTTCCTTTTGTCATTAAGTAGGGGGGGGGGTAGAAGAAGGGCAAGGTTAAGCAAGGAGAATGAAGGGAATGATATGATGGAAGGAGGACTTCTCCAGCTCCTCGTAACTACTTCTCTACATGTCTCTGTGTGGTTTTTCTTCTTGGCAGGCAATATGGGGGCTCTTGGAGGCCCCTGGGAGACGCTCTCTGAAGGCCGCCCGAAACTCTTGGGGCGGCTCAGAGGGGTCTGGAGTGTGTGGAAAGAGGCAGTGCGGGACCATGTCCAGAACAGGACCCATCGTTTGTACAGGGTCCGCCTCGTAAAGTCAGAAAGGATGAGCAATTGAACAGAAAACGCCGGGGAGCACCGGAGTGAGAGAGATGGAGACAGATAGAGAAGCAAAGAGAAGGAGACAACAATTAGGGAGAAGAGGAAGAAGGAAGACAGTGGAAGAGCGACAGATAGGGGAACAGGGTGAAGGAAACAAAAACAATGAAGGAGAGGAAGAAGGAAGCGATGGTGAAAAGAGGTCCGCTTGGAGAACAAAAAGGGGTCAAGCAGGACACTTGTTTTTGTTATCCACTGTTCCTTTTCCTCACCCCTTACACTTATGTCCCGAGCATTGCTCACGCCTTTCTTCCACGGTCTTTGTCCTTCATTTCTCCTCTCTATCTCTCTATCTTCCCTCTAGCTCTCCTTCCTTTCTTTTCCATGTTCGTTCTCCTCCTTGAGGACACTTGTTTTTGTTATCCACTGTTCCTTTTCCTCACCCCTTACACTTATGTCCCGAGCATTGCTCACGCCTTTCTTCCACGGTCTTTGTCCTTCATTTCTCCTCTCTATCTCTCTATCTTCCCTCTAGCTCTCCTTCCTTTCTTTTCCATGTTCGTTCTCTTCCTTGACCCCGCTCTCGCTTTTCTCGTGTCCAGCCCATGAGCCTTTCCTCTTCTGTTCCTTTTGCCATTAAGTGGGGGGATAGAAAAGGCAAGGTTAAGCAAGGAGAATGAAGGGCATTATAAGATTGCGGACTATGGTCTGTCTCTTTCTGCGAGGAAAGGAAGAGGTGAGGGGAGGGGAGGAGAGGCAATGTCTCATGTCGAGCTGGGAGGGAGGGTTGGATGCTACTGGAAGCTCTAGCCTCTAAAGGCCCCTGCATTCGGGAGGCCCCTGAGATAGCAACATTGGGATGGGATAGGGTATCTCTCGCTTCCTCTTCTGAGCCATGTTTCCTCACCCCGACGGCGGAGGCCTCCACGTGGGCGATGGAAGGGACTCAGCTAGGGGTAAGGTAGTGCCCCTACTGAGACCAACTCCATACCCTGAGGGGTGTCACCTTTGTCACTTTGGTTGGTTACAGTTTGGTGGGCCGTTTATACTGATGGGGTGAGAGTGCCGCCAATTCTCTTAACGGCATCCGCACTCTTGCGGTCTTGCTCCACTGGTCCCGTGCCATTGGGTTTCTTTGTTCGGGGGAAGGTGTTGGGGGGGGTGCTCATGGAGTGCCTTCGCCGCCTTCTCTCGAAGCGGTGTCGTGTCGGGCAGCTTCCTGGGTGGGCTGTCGGACGAAGATACTCTCGGTCAAGTTCTTCTCGAGGTTTTTGCGG
>CAJNDS010000904.1:39816-53114 GCA_905221605.1 Symbiodinium natans
AAATCCTTAAAAAATAAATTATTTTGATTTTATTTTTTATGGATTTTAAGGATTTTTAAAAATTTAAATCGTTTGGGGCTTCTCCTAAAACCAAATTCGGCGCCTCGGATTTTATTTTTTACGGATTTTAAGGATTTTCTTCTATTTTAAATCAAGCTCCTAGGCGCCTAAGCGCCTACTTCTTCAACCCTTAAAACCTTAAACCAGTTCCTAAGCTACCCCCTGCACTAGTAGATCCTTAAACCCTAAGCTCCAAAGCTCCTAAGCTCCTCGGCGCCTACCCCCTAAACCCCTAAACCCCTAAACCCTTAAACCCTAAACCCTAAGCTCCTGAGGTCCTAAGCACCTAAGTGCCTACCCCCTAAATCCTTAAACCCTCCTAAGCTCCTAAGCTCCTAAGCGCCTAAGCGCCTACCCTTAAACCTTAAATCAAACCCTATACTCCTAGGCTCCGAAATCCTTAAACCTAAACCCTAAACCCTAAACCCTAAACCCTAAGCTCCTAAGCTCCTAAGAGCCTCAGCGCCTACCCCCTAACCCTGAGACCCCGGGACACCTTTTTAGATTGGAAAAATCCTTGCCTTCTTCTACGCTGAAATTTTCTAGGTTTTAAGGATGTTAAGAGATTTTAATATTTAAAAGGAGCTTTCGTTTTTGAGGTTGAGGGCACGCTAGGGCTGACAAAAACCCTATGCTAGTGTTTACAACAAATTAAAACCCTTTCGCTTGAACGTGTTTACAAACACACCTTCGTTTTCGAGGATGGGGGCACACCCAGGCTTACAAAAATCCCGTCGTTTTTGAAGTTTAGGACACACTAGGGTTTACGCAAAAACGCAGGCGCACCAGGTTGACAAACAAACCTTTCGTTTTTTGATGTTGAGGACATATCAAGGTTCAAATCGAACCTTTTCGTTAAAGCAATGATGGTGCTTTAAGGTTTTGCAAAACAACAACGTTCCTTAACGTTGTTGCAGTCTTACTTTTTCAATGCTTCAAGATCTTTACCAGGCTACAAGAAGTGCTGTTTGCATCGTTCAGTTACAGTGATTGCGCCCAATGTGATATCTTGAGCCTCCCAAATATTATGAAAAAATGAAGACCTGAATTCAAAATACTATAAAAAATGAAGACCTGAATTCAATTATTCAAAATGTTCAAATTATGGGCTCTCTAAAAGACTTAACACCCTTTAAATAGCTCAGTGTGGTTCTTTTATTCATCGTATCTCTCTCCATCTTTTTCTCTTTCGCTCTCGCTTTCTCTCTGTCTCTCCCTCTCTCGCTCTCTCTCTCTCTCTCTCTCTCTCTCTCGCTCCCTCTCTCTTCTCTTTGTCTCTGTCTCTCTCTGTCTCTCTCCTTCTCTGCCTCCTTCCCTCCTTCCTGCCATCATTCCTTTCTCTTCCCCTCTTCCTTCTTCTTGTTCTTTCCTCTTTCCTCCTCGCCCCTCCCGTTTTTTACTTGCCATTCAACATCCTTCAAGAAGTGTCCCCTTTTGCCCTTTCGCGGTCTTCTCTCAAACCCCTGGCAGGCCCTTTCAGGGAGCCCCTTCAAGGAACCCGAAAACGGCGGGGCCCTGGTGGATATTGAAAGAAGCAGATTCGCAGAAGGAGGGAAGGAGAACGACAGACACGGAGCAAGAGATAGAGAAACAGAAAAAGGAGAGAGAAGCAACTGTCCTCTCCAAGCTGTTTTCAGAGTGGCCCCAAAGACTGGGGTGGGCGTGAGTTCGCCCCTTGCCACTCGAAAGCCTCCCTTTCTTGAAAGAAACAAGAGGCAGGAACCCCTTCTGTCAAAGAATCCGTGTCAGAAGACAAAAGGATACTGCGATAGCCCCTCATTCGTATTTTAATTCCTCCCAAATGCTTTCGGCTCTTTTCTTGATAGATGAGTGGGTCCGTCCGCTCCGATTGAAATGAGAGAGTTTATTTTCTTAGAATGAACCGTTCCGTGTATTCTTAATCAGAGGTAGCCCTGCCTATGTTGAATACAGATGAGGGCGTTGTTCTGAAAGGCCCTCCTGTTCTAAGGAACACCGTGAACGATAGAACCCTTCATTTGAAAAGGAATCAACGAGTCCATCCAGTATTTCAATAAATGACAGGATTTCGTTGTTCTCGGAATGCTATTGTCTTTAAGAAGCTTTCTTTCTCCTTCCTTTCGTTTTCGCTCTTCGTGCGCCCGCTTTCTGCACTCTCCCTTTCTTGTGTCCCTTTTGCGGCCCTTTCTTCCTCTGTTCCTTTTGTCATTAAGTAGGGGGGGGGGTAGAAGAAGGGCAAGGTTAAGCAAGGAGAATGAAGGGAATGATATGATGGAAGGAGGACTTCTCCAGCTCCTCGTAACTACTTCTCTACATGTCTCTGTGTGGTTTTTCTTCTTGGCAATATGGGGGCTCTTGGAGGCCCCTGGGAGACGCTCTCTGAAGGCCGCCCGAAACTCTTGGGGCGGCTCAGAGGGGTTTGGAGTGTGTGGAAAGAGGCAGTGCGGGACCATGTCCAGAACAGGACCCATCGTTTGTACAGGGTCCGCCTCGTAAAGTCAGAAAGGATGAGCAATTGAACAGAAAACGCCGGGGGGCACCGGAGTGAGAGAGATGGAGACAGATAGAGAAGCAAAGAGAAGGAGACAACAATTAGGGAGAAGAGGAAGAAGGAAGACAGTGAAAGAGCGACAGATAGGGGAACAGGGTGAAGGAAACAAAAACAATGAAGGAGAGGAAGAAGGAAGCGATGGTGAAAAGAGGGCCGCTTGGAGAACAAAAAGGGGTCAAGCAGGACACTTGTTTTTGTTATCCACTGTTCCTTTTCCTCACCCCTTACACTTATGTCCCGAGCATTGCTCACGCCTTTCTTCCACGGTCTTTGTCCTTCATTTCTCCTCTCTATCTCTCTATCTTCCCTCTAGCTCTCCTTCCTTTCTTTTCCATGTTCGTTCTCCTCCTTGACCCCGCTCTCGCTTTTCTCGTGTCCAGCCCATGAGCCTTTCCTCTTCTGTTCCTTTTGCCATTAAGTGGGGGGATAGAAAAGGCAAGGTTAAGCAAGGAGAAGGAAGGGCATTATAAGATGGCGGACTATGATCTGTCTCTTTCTGCGAGGAAAGGAAGAGGTGAGGGAGGGGAGGAGAGGCAATGTCTCATGTCGAGCTGGGAGGGAGGGTTGGATGCTACTGGAAGCTCTAGCCTCTAAAGGCCCCTACATTCGGGAGGCTCCCGGGAGCCCCTGCCAACTCCCGAGGCCCCTGAGACACAGCAACATTGGGATGGGATAGGGTATCTCTCGCTTCCTCTTCTTTTTTTCCTCATTTCTTGCTTGTTCCATCCTTTCTCACTCGATTTCGCCCCCCCCCCCCTCTCTGTGTTCCGCCTTCGCCCCCCTTGTTCCATGCCCTGCCCTTCCCTCCTTTCCACATCCTTCTCAAACGAGAAAGCAAGAGAACGATGAGAAGGAGAGGTGAGAGGGACGAAAAAGGCAAGGAAATGAAGATTTCGCCCTGCCCTCTCTGTCACTTTTCTCATCCGCTTTCACCCCTTCCCTCTCACCACTCCATGCTCTATGCTAAGAAAGGAATAGGAGAGGAAGAGAGGAGTGGGAGGAAGAAGATTGGCAGAGGAAAAAGGGACTTCTTCCCTTTCATTTAGCTTTGGTTTACGGTATCCCAAACACCAAAATACAGATGGGTCTTTGGGAGGGGGGCTTGAAAATGCTACGGACTTTAGCAGAGCATATGAAATATTGAACTACTGGACCCCATCGCCGAGTAAGCGCTCCAGCTGCTTAATCGGCCCTGGGTTGGAAGCTTAAAGATTGACGATGCCGGGAAGCTCTCCCCGCGCATCTTCAGTCCTGATCCTTCGGCCTCAAGGCCGATTGAGCGCTCCACCTGCTTAATCGGCCCTGGGTTTGAAGATTGAACATGCCCGGGAACTCTCCCCGGAGCACCTTCAATCCTAGATTCTCAACCCTGGGCCGGTTAGGCAGATGAAGTGCTTAATCGGCAGGGGTTTGGTGTTGAAGATACTCCGGGGAGAGTTCCCCGGCATATTCAATATTCAATCTTCAATCCAAGGGCCGATTAAGCAGCAGGTGGAGTGCTTAATCGGCCCTGTGTTTGAAGATTGAAGATTGAAGATGCCCGGGAATTCTCCCCGGAGCATCTTCACACCCTTTAAATAGCTGAGTGTGGTTCTTTTATTCATCGTATCTCTCTCCATCTTTTTCTCTTTCGCTCTCGCTCTCTCTCTCTCTCTCTCTCTCTCTCTCTCTCTCTCTCTCTCTCTCTCTCTCTCTCTCTCTCTCTCTCTCTCTCTCTCTCTCTCTCTCTCGCGCTCTTCTCTTTGTCTCTGTCTCTCTCTCTCTCTGTCTCTCTCCCTCTCTGCCTCCTTCCCTCCTTCCTGCCATCATTCCTTTCTCTTCCCCTCTTCCTTCTTCTTGTTCTTTCCTCTTTCCTCCTCGCCCCTCCCGTTTTTTACTTGCCATTCAACATCCTTCAAGAAGTGTCCCCTTTTGCCCTTTCGCGGTCTTCTCTCAAACCCCTGGCAGGCCCTTTCAGGGAGCCCCTTCAAGGAACCCGAAAACGGCGGGGCCCTGGTGGATATTGAAAGAAGCAGATTCGCAGAAGGAGGGAAGGAGAACGACAGACACGGAGCAAGAGATAGAGAAACAGAAAAAGGAGAGAGAAGCAACTGTCCTCTCCAAGCTGTTTTCAGAGTGGCCCCAAAGACTGGGGTGGGCGTGAGTTCGCCCCTTGCCACTCGAAAGCCTCCCTTTCTTGAAAGAAACAAGAGGCAGGAACCCCTTCTGTCAAAGAATCCGTGTCAGAAGACAAAAGGATACTGCGATAGCCCCTCATTCGTATTTTAATTCCTCCCAAATGCTTTCGGCTCTTTTCTTGATAGATGAGTGGGTCCGTCCGCTCCGATTGAAATGAGAGAGTTTATTTTCTTAGAATGAACCGTTCCGTGTATTCTTAATCAGAGGTAGCCCTGCCTATGTTGAATACAGATGAGGGCGTTGTCCTGAAAGGCCCTCCTGTTCTAAGGAACACCGTGAACGATAGAACCCTTCATTTGAAAAGGAATCAACGAGTCCATCCAGTATTTCAATAAATGACAGGATTTCGTTGTTCTTCGGAATGCTATTGTCTTTAAGAAGCTTTCTTTCTCCTTCCTTTCGTTTTCGCTCTTCGTGCGCCCGCTTTCTGCACTCTCCCTTTCTTGTGTCCCTTTTGCGGCCCTTTCTTCCTCTGTTCCTTTTGTCATTAAGTAGGGGGGGGTAGAAGAAGGGCAAGGTTAAGCAAGGAGAATGAAGGGAATGATATGATGGAAGGAGGACTTCTCCAGCTTCTCGTAACTACTTCTCTACATGTCTCTGTGTGGTTTTTCTTCTTGGCAATATGGGGGCTCTTGGAGGCCCCTGGGAGACGCTCTCTGAAGGCCGCCCGAAACTCTTGGGGCGGCTCAGAGGGGTCTGGAGTGTGTGGAAAGAGGCAGTGCGGGACCATGTCCAGAACAGGACCCATCGTTTGTACAGGGTCCGCCTCGTAAAGTCAGAAAGGATGAGCAATTGAACAGAAAACGCCGGGGAGCACCGGAGTGAGAGAGATGGAGACAGATAGAGAAGCAAAGAGAAGGAGACAACAATTAGGGAGAAGAGGAAGAAGGAAGACAGTGGAAGAGCGACAGATAGGGGAACAGGGTGAAGGAAACAAAAACAATGAAGGAGAGGAAGAAGGAAGCGATGGTGAAACGAGGGCCGCTTGGAGAACAAAAAGGGGTCAAGCAGGACACTTGTTTTTGTTATCCACTGTTCCTTTTCCTCACCCCTTACACTTATGTCCCGAGCATCGCTCACGCCTTTCTTCCACGGTCTTTGTCCTTCATTTCTCCACTCTATCTCTCTATCCTCGCTCTAGCTCTCCTTCCTGTCTTTTCCATGTTCGTTCTCCTCCTTGACCCTGCTCTCGCTTTTCTCGTGTCCAGCCCATGAGCCTTTCCTCTTCTGTTCCTTTTGCCATTAAGTGGGGGGATAGAAAAGGCAAGGTTAAGCAAGGAGAATGAAGGGCATTATAAGATTGCGGACTATGGTCTGTCTCTTTCTGCGAGGAAAGGAAGAGGTGAGGGGAGGGGAGGAGAGGCAATGTCTCATGTCGAGCTGGGAGGGAGGGTTGGATGCTACTGGAAGCTCTAGCCTCTAAAGGCCCCTGCATTCGGGAGGCCCCTGAGATAGCAACATTGGGATGGGATAGGGTATCTCTCGCTTCCTCTTCTGAGCCATGTTTCCTCACCCCGACGGCGGAGGCCTCCACGTGGGCGATGGAAGGGACTCAGCTAGGGGTAAGGTAGTGCCCCTACTGAGACCAACTCCATACCCTGAGGGGTGTCACCTTTGTCACTTTGGTTGGTTACAGTTTGGTGGGCCTTTTATACTGATGGGGTGAGAGTGCCGCCAATTCTCTTAACGGCATCCGCACTCTTGCGGTCTTGCTCCACTGGTCCCGTGCCATTGGGTTTCTTTGTTCGGGGGAAGGGGTTGGGGGGGGTGCTCATGGAGTGCCTTCGCCGCCTTCTCTCGAAGCGGTGTCGTGTCGGGCAGCTTCCTGGGTGGGCTGTCGGACGAAGATACTCTCGGTCAAGTTCTTCTCGAGGTTTTTGCGGTAACTTCACACCCAGAGTACCCTCACTCGCTTGTTCACATGCTGTTGCGAGTGTGTCGTCGTTTTCAGCCGGTTCGGAATCGGCGAAATCGGGCCTGTTGACGGCTTCTACGAAAAAGGCGGGTTCGTGGCGGGGGGAGGCGTCGATACGTCGTGGTCGGATTTTGCCTGTCAAGGGATTGGCTGGCACGACTAGCCGAAGGGTGCAGGGGGACACGATCCCCTTGTGGCGGTGTTTTGGCCACATGCCAACACCAATGGCAAGCCCGACCCCCCCTTGCTATGTTTCTGCTTTTTTGCCTGTTCGACAAGGGATGTGCCGGGACCTCTGTAGATCGATTTGACCGTAGGCGAACACTCGCTACGGATGCATTTTTGTTGTTTTTTTTTCAGATGGGTGAGCGGGAGGTGGGCGATTTGGATTTGCTTTTTCTCTTTGGTTTGGGCTTGTCGCTCTGCTGGTCCAGGTACGTGTACTATGTTGGCGGGGTGCGGTTGAGTGGTTTATGTATACACTTACAAGTAGGACTTCCAGTCTTACAACTCAGGCAAACTGTCTTATAAGTCAACGTAACTGAGCCAGATGTTTATAAGCGTTTATGAGTAATATAGCAGAGTTATAATGCCACTTGCGTTTGGGTTATAACCCAGAATATATGTTGTTGCTAAGTCATTTATAAGTCGTGCTCGTGGGAACGTGGAATTTCGTCCGTGGTACCATATAAGTGGACTTAGCTAAGTCCTAGCTAACTGGTTCGCGGCAGACTTTCTATTCAATGAGTGCGCTGTTCTGTTTGTCGGGCCTCTCGACATGTCGTGGGCGTGTCGTGGGCATGTCGTGGCCGTGTCGTGGGCGTGTCGTTGTTCTGGGGCCGTGTCGCGTGCATGTCGTGGCCGTGTCGTGGCCGTGTCGTGGCCGTGTCGTGGCCGTGTCGCGGCCGTGTCGCGGGGGGCCTGGCACTTTGCCACGGGGCTGCGTCATGGGCGTGTCGTGGGCATGTCGTGGCCGTGTCGTGGCCGTGTCGTTGCTCTGGGGCCGCGTCGTGGGAATGTCGTGGCCGTGTCGTGGCCGTCTAGTGCTCGCGTCGTGGTCGTGCCCGGGTGGCAGACTTAGCTCGGAGTTGTAACTCCAGTTGCATAAGTCCGTAAGTCCGTAAGTCCGCTTATAAGCTAATGCCGCGGACAAGCTAAGTGCCACCTAAGTCACTTAGTAAGCCACGGTAAGTCATTAGGGCGTAACCGATTTTATAAGCCGGACAAGCCCCGCCCGCCAACATAGTAGTCGCCAAACCAAACACCTGACCTGTCCTGTCCATTTTTCCTCATTTCTTCCTTGTTCCATCCTTTCTCACTCGATTTCGCCCCCCCCCCCTTCCCTCGCCTTGTTCCATGCCCTGTCCACATCCTTCTCAAACGAGAAAGCAAGAGAACGATGAGAAGGAGAGGTGAGAGGGACGAAAAAGGCAAGGAAATGAAGATTTCGCCCTGCCCTCTCTGTCACTTTTCTCATCCGCTTTCACCCCTTCCCTCTCATCACTCCATGCTCTATGCTAAGAAAGGAATCGGAGAGGAAGAGAGGAGTGGGAGGAAGAAGATTGGCAGAGGAAAAAGGGACTTCTTCCCTTTCATTTAGCTTTGGCTTACGGTATCCCAAACACCAAAATACAGATGGGTCTTTGGGAGGGGGGCTTGAAAATTCTACAGACTTTAGCAGAGCATATGAAATATTGAACTACTGGACCCCAGGGCCGAGTAAGGGCTCCAGCTGCTTAATCGGGTTGACGATGCCGGGGAACTCTCCCCGAGAATCTTCAATCCTGATCCTTCGGCCTCAAGGCCGATTGAGCGCTCCGCCTGCTTAATCGGCCCTGGGTTTGAAGATTGAACATGCCCGGGAACTCTCCCCGGAGCACCTTCAATCCTGGATTCTCAACCCTGGGCCGACTAGGCAGATGAAGTGCTTAATCGGAAGGGGTCTGGGGTTGAAGATACTCCTGGGAGAGTTCCCCGGCATATTCAATATTCAATCTTCAATCCAAGGGCCGATTAAGCAGCAGGTGGAGCGCTTAATCGGCCCTGTGTTTGAAGGTTGAAGATTGAAGATGCCCGGGAACTCTCCCCGGAGCATCATCAATCCGGGGAGAGTTCCCCGGCGTCTTCAATCTTCAATCGTCAAACCCAGGGTCGATTAAGCACTGTCTTGGCCCCCCCTTCACAAAACATATTATCTCTACTTTGTTGTCCAGAAGCAGATGTTGGCGCGTAAGGCCTTTTCACACCCGAAAACATCTCTCAGTCAGCAAAACGCAAAGAGAAAGTACGTAGAATAGGTGCCCACATCAAGTGTGTATATAGGATAAATGTATGGCGTATCAAATACCGATAGCGGAGAACGAACCATGAGACTCAGAAGTATTCGAGCGCATAGGGTAATGCGGAAAATCATTTACTTTAAGCCCCAGGGACACGAGAATACTGTGAGCAAATGTCCTTTCGCGATTTCCTGAGACCTTCCAACAGGCTGCAAGTAATTGCTCGCAAGTATCTTGCTTTTTCATTCTCAATGCTTCCCACAGGTCTCCCATCATGGTTATCATTTGTCAAGGATGATGCTTATTCTCCAATTATCCGCAAGACCCACAGGCGCTTAAAGTCTTACGTAATACTCGTCCAAAGCAACAGGATATCACATCCTGACTACAAAAAGTATACGAAACCTTGGTTTATGTTGTGCGTCTCGTAAGAAGAAATGACATAGCGTGCTACGGGAACTGTGCTGTTAAGCCTTTATATAGCGAGGGTTTAGTGGTTTAGAGTTGAAGGGGAAGGCCAGAAAGTCTTTTCAGATGCCTCGCTGTTTTATTTTTTGTCACCGTGTTTTAGGCGGTTGTACGTCTCGTAGGAATAAATGGTTTCTGATATAGCATGCTACGGGAACTGTGCCGTTATATCTCAATGTACCGAGGGTTTAGGGTGGTTTAGAGTTGAAGGGGTAGGCCAGAAGGTTTTGTTTAGCTACTTTGCTGTTAGATTTTTGTTTTCATTCTTTTCACCTTTTCACCCTTATCTTATCTTCATCTCTTCTCTCTCTCTCTCTCTATCTTCTTCTTCTTCTGCTGGGCTTGCAGTTCTCCCTTCCTCTCTGTCATTTCTGCGTATTGTTCTTTCCGTTCTTGCTTCTCTTTCTATTTCTCCACTTTCCTTCCTCTCCTTCCTGCTTCTTAGCTTTCCACCAGAAAAAGAAAATGAAAGAACGGCAAGCTCGTCTTGGTTTATCACTGATCACCAATGAGACAGGAGAGAAGAACAAGGAATAGAGCAATGAAGTCGAGGAAGGGGCAGATGATGAGAGCGAGGGCGTCTTGCTTTCCCTGAGCTTTCGGTTCCTTTCATTTGTCCTTTCTTCTTATGAAGAGAAAAGGGAGAAGAGCAGAGGATGAAGGCAAGGGAAGAGAAAACGTGTGAGCCGAGCGAAAGAGGAGTTCTCCCTTCCTGTCCCCACCATCTGCCTTCATCCTATCTTTTCCTTTTTGTTCTCTGTTGTCCTTATTCTCCGCAGAAAGTTTTGGAAAGGAGGGGAGGAAGGAAAGAGGGGAGGGGAGGGATGAGAGAGCAAGAGATGGCAGACAGAGAGAGAGAGAGAGAGAGAGGGAGAGAGAGAGAGAGAGAGAGAGAGAGCGAGACAGAGCGAAGAAGAGAGAGAGAGAGAGAGAGGAGATTAACAAAAGAAAAATCTTGAGAGGGAAGGAAAGGAGAGATAAACACATCGAGATGAAGTGGTGTTTTCCCTTTCCCCTTCCTTGGTGTTATATCAGGTAAACAAAAACAACACTAATAGGAAAAGGCTAAAAGCGGCTGAAACAACAATATGGTCATGGGAATATTTATCAACAAAAGAGTATATTATCGTCTTCATTAAAGCAACACACTTGAGGGCGCTCAGGGTTTGTCATTTCCAGCAGCTCCTGTAGTTAGCGTTATTTATGTTATTATTGATTTTTCTAAAGTAGTATTTTTATCGCAAACACCAGACCCTTAGACGAGGGTTGAATGGAAAACGGAATGAGAGGTAGGTGGCGAAGCCCTAGGAAAATAAGAGATGTGATGCCAAACATGGGAGCCCTGAGCCGTGAACCGAACTAGCCCTAAGCCATAAATTTTGCCTTAAACCTAAACCCCACAAATTGTATGTGTGAATTGAACCGTTTAAATAGCAAACAAAAAGGAAGTGCCAAATAGACCCTAAAGGTCCATGCCACTTAGGGGTTTAGGGTTTTAGGGTTTAGGGCTTAGGGACTTAGAGTGTAGGTTTCGAGTAACTTTTCGCATGATAGGCTGAACACCCGGCAAACGCCAAAGCCCTTTAGCCTGAACCTATACGCCCGCGGCCCCAGACAGTCCTCGAGAGCCCTCAGCCCTAACACTCCAATGGGTCAAGAGCCTATAGCAAGCCCAAAAGTAACCCTAAACCCTAAACCCTAAACCCTAAACCCCAAACCCTAAACCCTAAACAAAGTAACCTTAGAATAAAAAGGGTGCCGGCAGGAGCCGCCGGCCTCTTCTGCACCCAGATCTGCCAAAACCCCTCAACTAAGGAACATACCGTATATACCCTAGTTCAGAATAAGGATCCTTAGTATAAGTTAGGGTATTCCTGAATTAAAAGGGGTTGTGGAAGATCTGGGTACTTGAACGCCTTACCACCCTAAAACCCTGAAACCCCATACAATACTACCGTAAAACCGTCTAAACCCTCAGCCCTAAACCACAAAACCCTCTAAGCCCTTATGAGCCCAGCACCCCAAGCCCCAAACCGCAAGACCCAAGCCCAAAGCCTAAACCCTAAACCCCAAACCCCTAAACCCTAAACCTCAAACCCCAATCCCGAAACTCCAAACTCCAAACCCCAAACCCTAAACCCCAAACCCGAAACACTAAACTCAAGCCGAGACGGCTGGAAATCTCCACTTGGGCGCTGTAGTAGTCGAAGCAGGACCCGAGTCCACCTCCATGTCTGGGCTCTATCGGGTTTAGGGTTTAGGGTTTAGGGTTTAGGGTTTAGGGTTCAGGGTTTAGGGCTTTTTTGGGGTTTGGGTTTAGGGTTTAGGGTTTGGAGTCTGGGGTTTAGGGTTAGGGTTTGGGCCTTGGGCTTAGGGGTTTAGGGTTTAGGGTTTGGGTGTTAGGGTTTCGGGTTTAGGGTTTAGGGTTTGGGGTTCAGGGTTTAGGGTTTGGGGTTTGGGCGTTAGGGTTTGGGGTTGAGGGTTTAGGGAGGCTTAGGGCGTTGGGGGGATTTGGAGTTTAGGCAGGGCTTAGGGTTTAGGGTTAGGGGATTCGGAGGCTAGTGTGACGGGTTGAGGGGGTTTTGCAGGTTGAGGATTGTGGCTTTGTTGGCTTAGGTTAGGGGATTTGTGGATTCATTACCCTAAACCCTAAACCCTAAACCCTAAACCTCCAAAAGCGGATTCATTTTAGGGCCTAGGGCTAAGGGGAGATTTGGGGTTCAGGGCGTTTGGGGTTTAGGGCTCAGGCCTTTGGAGTTTAAAGGGCTTACCCCCCCAAGACCTAAACTGCAGCTTGAAAGCTGGTTTTGGGGCTCCGGGTTTGGTAGCTCGAACATTCTGTACTTGGCATCGGGATATCGGTTCATCGCCCCGTTCAGATCTGCAGCGTGCTCTGCATGGACAACCGGGATGTATGTGTCAAAGTACATGTCATCTGTGGCCTCATCCATAGCTTTGTAGAAGTTTTGGGATCGGGATTTTTCGTAGCTTCTTTCCGAATCTCACCGATGTCAACCTATGGAGGAGGTAGGAGTGACATAGCATCGCAACGATGAGCGGGACATTGGTCTTCAAAGGTGAGACATTCCTGGTGAAAGGGAGTGAGGTGTAACTGCCATTTCCCCCGAACAAAATGTTTCCACAATAAGCACTCGTGAGAGAATATACGCCCCTTTCAATCCCTCCCTTGCGCTAAGCCCTGAGCCCTAAACCCTCCGCCCTAAACCCTAAACCCTAAACCCTAAACCCTAAACCCTAAACCCTAAACCCTAAACCGTGAACCCTGAACCCTGCACTCAAAGCAGAGGCCACCGATCTTGCTGCACTCGTAGCGGTAGAGATTCCTGGGCCACTCCGGAATCTAGCACCCTAGAGGAGAAAGTGGGGTTTAGGGTTTGGGGTAGTTTAGGGTTTAGGGTTTAGGGTTTAGGGTTTAGGGTTTAGAGCGCATCCCAACCTGAACCCGTACCCTAATCCCTAAACCCCAACAAAGGGGGCCAGGGCAAGGGGTATGTTATTATTAGCATTATTCTCGTTATCCTTACTAGTAGCATTATTCTTATTTTTGTTTGTATATATATATGGGCAGCGATTTTTTTCTTATGCTCCCCCCGCTTTTTCTTATGCGGTCTGCCCCGGCGATTTTTTTCTTATGCTCCGCCACTTTTTTAATTATGCTCCCCCCCCCATTATGCTGGAAGGTGCTTTTTCTTATGCTGAAGGTGCCCTTTTTTATGCTACAGATGTCGGGGGTTATGCTATCGGTTTCCCCCCCGAACCCTTGAAATTCTGAAATTCTGGAGCTCTAGAACCCTGTGAAGGCGCTTAAGGGTGTGTGTGTGTGTGTGTGCGGGTGTGTGTGTGTGTG
>CAJNDS010000905.1:0-52987 GCA_905221605.1 Symbiodinium natans
GAAGCGGACAACACCATGACAGACCAAAACCCCTAGAAGCGGACAACACCATGACAGACAAAAGCCCTTAGAAGCGGACAACACCGTGACAGACCAAAACCCTCAGAAGGGGACATCATCGTGACAGACATTCCCCAGAAGCGGACAACGCTGTGACAGACCAAAATACCTAGAAGCGGACAACACCGTGACAGACCACAAACCCTAGAAGCGGACAACACCGCGACAACCCGAAACCCCTAGAAGTGGAAACGGACAGCACCGTGACAAACCAAATCCCTAGAAGCAGACAAAACCGTGACAAACCAAAACCCCGAGAAGCGGACAACACCATGACAGACAAAAAACCCCAGAAGCGGGCAACACCGTGACAAACCAAAACCCCCAGAAGCGGACAGCACCGTGACAGACCAAAACCCCTAGAAACGGACAACACCGTGACAGACCAAAACCCCTACAAGCGGACAACACCGTGACAAACCAAATCTCCAGAAGCGGACAGCGCCGTGACAGACCAAAACCTCTGGAAGCGGACAACACCGAGACAGACAAAAACCCCAAGAAGCGGACGACGCCGTGACATACCAAAACCCCTAATAAAAACGGACAACACCGTGACAGACCAAAACGCCTAGAAGCGGACAACACCATGACAGACCAAAAACCCTAAAAGTGCACAGCACCATAACAGACCACATCCGCTAGACGCGAACATCACCGTGGCAGACCAAAACCCCTAGAAACGGACAACACCGTGACAGACCAAAACCCCTAGAAACGGACAACACCGTGACAGACCAAAACCCTACAAGTGAACAACACTGTGATAGACCACAACCCTTAGAAGCGGACAACACCCTGATAGACCACAATCCCTAGAAACGGACGACAGCATGACAGACCAAACCCCGCAGAAACGGACAACACCGTGACAGACCAAAACCCTAGAAGTGGACAACACCGTGATGGACCACAACCCCTAGAAGCGGACAACACCGTGACAGACCAAAACGCCTAGAAAAGGACAACACCGTGACAAATCAAAACCCCCCAGAAGCGGACAACACCGTGACAGACCAAAACCCCTAGAAACGGACAACACCGTGACAAACCAAAACCCCTAGAAGCGGACAACACTGTGACAGACCAAAACCCTCAGAAGTGGACATCATCGTGACAGACATTCCGGACAACGCTGTGACAGACCCAAAAACCTAGAAGCGGACAACACCGTGACAGACCACAACCCCTAGAAGCGGACAACACCGTGACAACCCGAAACCCCTAGAAGCCGAAGCGGACAACGCCGTGACAATGCAACACCCTAGAAGCAGACAACACCGTGACAGACCAAAACCCCTAGAAGCGGACAACACCATGACAGACAAAAACCCCCAGAAGCAGACAACCCCGTGACAGACCAAAACCCCTACAAGCGCACAACACCATGACCAACCAAATCTCCAGAAGCGGACGGCGCCGTGACAGACCAAAACCCCTAGAAACGGACAACATCGTGACAGACCAAACCCCCAGAAGCGGACAACACCGTGACAGACCAAAACCCCCAGAAGCGGACAACACCGTGACAGAACCAAACCCCTAGAAGCGGACAGCACCATGACAAACCAAAACCCCATGCCTCACTACCCGCAAATCACAGGCAACAAACCGCACATCTTGCCTTCCCTCCCACAGATTCCAGCAAATGACAGGCAACTTGCCATGCAAATGACAAGTCACGGATCGTACATCTTGCCATGCATCACACAGATACCAGCAGATCACAAATCGTATGTCATATCCTGCTTGACATGATGCCAGAAAATCACAGCAAAAAGTGGTACATCATACCCTGCCTCCCACAAGCCACAAATCGTACATCTTGCCATGCCCTCAGCCAGCCTCAAATCACAGGAAACAAACCGTACTTCTTACCATGCCTCACACACATACCAGCACAGCATAGGCAAAAAATGTACATCTTATCCTGCCTCCCATAGATACCAGCAAATCACAAACAACAAATCGTACTTATTACCAAGCTTTACAGACATACCAGCAAATCATAGGCAACAAATAAGGCACCAGCAAGTCACCTACAACAAACCGTACATCTTGCCATGCCTCACACAGAAATCAGCCAATCAGAAGCCACAAATCGTAAGTCTTGCCATGCCTCACACATATACCAGCAAATCACAGGCAACAAATCGAATCGTTCATCTTGCCATGTCGTACATCTTGCCATGCATCACATAGATACCAGCAGATCACAGGCAACAAATCGTACATCATATCCTGCCTCACACAGAACCAGCATCAAAGGCACAAATCGTACATCTTCTGGCCATGCCGCAAGACTATTCGTCCCTGCTCAATTCATGCACCATCACGGCACAAATCGTGCATCGGTCATCTCTCCCACAGCACTCACAGTCACACGCTTAAATATTGCCATGCCTCACATAGATACCGCGATCACAGGCAACAATCGTTCTCTTGCCATGTTCGTACATCTTGCCATGAATCACATAGATACCAGCAGATCACAGGCAACAAATCGTACATCATATCCTGCCTCACACAGATACCAGCAAATCAAAAGCAACAAATCGTACATCTTGCCATGCCTTTCACAGATGCCAGCGATTCGCAGACAACAACTCGTACATCTTACCATGCCTCATACAGATACCAGCAAATCACAGACAACAAATCGTACATCTTACCCTGCCTCACACAGATACCAGGAAATAACAGGCAACAAATCGTACATCTTGCCATGCCTCACACAGATGCCAGCGAATCACAACAACAAATCAGCCGCCATTAAATCACAGGCAACAAATCGTACATCTTGTCATGCCTCACACAGATGCCAACAAATCACAGGCAACAAATCGTTTATCTTGCCATGCCTCCACACATACCAGCAAATCACAGATCACAGGCAACAAATCGTGTATCCTGCCATGCTTCACACAGATGCCAGCAAATGAAAGACAACAAATTGTACAACTTACCTTGCTTCACACGGATACCAGCAAAACGCAAGCAACACATCGTGCATCTTGCCATGCCTCACACAGATATCAGTCAAGCAGAGGAAACAAAGCGTAAATCTTACCATGCCTCACACAGGTACCAGCAAATCACAGGCAACAAATCTTACATCTTGCCTTGCCTCACACACAGACCAGCAAATCACAAACAGCAAATCGTATTAGCTTCACAGATACACCAGCAAATTTCAACAACAAATCAGAAATCACGGGCAACACATCGTACATGTCGCCTTCCCTCATACATGTACCAGCAAATCACCGACAACACATCGTTCATCTTACCATGCCTCATACAGATAACAGCAAATCACAGGAAACAAATCGTTTATCTTGCCATGCCTCCACAGATACCAGCAAATTACAGGCAATCGTATATCTTGCCATGCCTCACACAGATACCAACAAATCACAGGCAACAAATCACACGTCTTGCCAATGCCTCACACAGATACCTGCAGATCACGGGGGCAAAAATCGTTCATCTCGCATGATACCAGCAAATCACAGGCAACAGGTCGTGCATCTTGTCATGTCTCACACAATTACCAGCAAATCACAGGCAACAAATCGTTCAACTTGCCATGCCTCACGCAGATACCAGCAAATCACATACAGCAAATCGTGCTTCTTACCAAGGTTCCTACAGATACCAGCAAATCACCGGCAACAAGCCGTACACATTGCCATGCGTCCCACAGATACCCGCAAATCAGAGACAAAAAACGTGCATCTTGCCATGTCTCACACAACACAGATACCAAACCCCTAGAAACGGACAACACCATGACAGACCAAAACCCTAGAAACGGACAACACCGTGACAGACCAAAACCCCTAGAAGCGGACAACACTGTGACAGACCATAACCCCCAGAAACGGGCAACACCCTGATAGACCACAACCCCTAGAAGCAGACAACACCGTGACAGACCAAAACCCCTAGAAGCGGACAACACCAGACCAAAACCCCTAGAAGCTGACAACACCGTGACAGACCAAACCTTCTAGAAGCGAACAAAACCGTGACAGACCAATACCCCTAGAAGCAGACAACCCCGTGACAGACCAAAACCCCCAGAAGCGGACAACACCAAAGCCCCTGGAAGCGGACCATACCATGACAGAACAAAACCCCTAGAAGCGGACAACACGGTGACAGACCAAACCCCTAGAAACAGACAACACCGTGACAGACCAAGACCCCTAGAAGCGGACAACACCGTGACAAGCCAAAACCCCCAGAAACGGACAACACCGTGACAGACCAAACCCCTAGAAGCGGACAACACCGTGACATACCAAAACCCCTAGAAGCGGACAACACCGTGACGGACCAAAACCCCTAGAAGCGGACAACACCGTGACAGACCAAAACTCCTAGAAACGGACAACACCGTGACAAACCAAAATCCCTAGAAGCGGACAACACCATGACAGACCAAAACCCTCAGAAGTGGACTTCATCGTGACAGACATTCTCCAGAAGCGGACAACGCTGTGACAGACCAAAAGACCTAGAAGCGGACAACACCGTGACAGACCACAACCCCCAGAAGCGGACAACACCGTGACAACCCGAAACCCCTAGAAGCGGAAGCGGACAACACCGTGACAGACCAAAACCCTACAAGTGAACAACACCGTGATAGACCACAACCCCTAGAAGCGGACAACACCGTGAAAGACCAAAACCCCCAGAAACGGACAACACCGTGACAGACCAAACCCCTAGAAGCGGACAACATCGTGACAGACCAAAACCCCCAGAAGCGGACAGCACCGTGACAGACCAAAACCTCTGGAAGCGGACAACACCGTGACAGACCAAAACACCAAGAAGCGGACAACACCGTGACATACCAAAACCCTTAAAAAAAAACGGACAACACCGTGACAGACCAAAACCCCGAGAAGCGGACAACACTATGACAGACCAAAACCCCTAAAAGTGGACAGCACCGTGACAGACCAAATCCCCTAGACGCGAACAACACCGTGACAGACCAAAACCCCTAGAAACGGACAACACCGTGACAGACCAAAACCCCTAGAAACAGACAACACCGTGACAGAAGCGGACAACATCGTGACAGACCAAAACCCCCAGAAGCGGACAACACCGTGACAGACCAAAACCCCTAAAAACGGACAACACCGTGACAGAACAAAACTCCCAGAAGCGGACAACACCGTGACAGACCAAAACCCCTAGAGACGGACAACACCGTGACAGACCAAAACCCCTAGAAGCGGACAACACCGTGACAGACCAAAACCCCTAGAAGCGCACAACACCGTGACAGACCAAGACCCCAAGAAGCGGACAATACCGTGACATACCAAAACCCCTAAAAACGGACAACACCGTGACAGACAAAAAACCCTAGAAGCGGACAACACCGTGACAGACCAAAACCCTAGAAGTGGACAACACCGTGATGGACCACAACCCCTAGAGGCGGACAACACCATGACAGACCAAAACCCCTAGAAACGGACATCACCGTGACAGACCAAACCCCTAGAAGCGGACAACACCGTGACAGACCAAAACCCCCAGAAGCGGACAACACCGTGACAGAACCAAACCCCTAGAAGCGGACAACACCATGACAGACCAAAACCCCTAGAATCGGACAGCACCGTCACAGACCAAACCCCGAGAAGCGGACAACAGCGTGACAGACCAAAACCCTCAGAAGTGGACATCATCGTGACAGACATTCCCCAGAAGCGGACAATGCTGTGACAGACCAAAATTCCTAGAAGCGGACAACACCGTGACAGACCACAACCCCTAGAAGCGGACGCAACCTAATCACAAGCAACGAATCATATATCGTACAATGCCTCATACGGATACCAGCAAATCGCAGGCAACAAATCATCCATCTTACCACGCCAGTAAATCACAGACAACAAATCTTACATCTTACCATGCTTCACACAGGTAGCAGCGAATCACACAAACCACAGGCAACAAACGGTACATCCTACCCTGCCTCACACAGCAAGTCACAAGCAACAAATTGTATATCTTGCCATGCCTCACTACCAGCAAATCACAGGCAACAAGCCGCACATCTTGCCTTCCCTCCCACAGATTCCAGCAAATGACAGGCAACTTGCCATGCAAATGACAAGTCACGGATCGTACATCTTGCCATGCATCACACAGATACCAGCAGATCACAAATCGTATGTCATATCCTGCTTGACATGATGCCAGAAAAAAACAGCAAAAAGTCGTACATCATACCCTGCCTCCCACAAGCCACAAATCGTACATTTTGCCATGCCCTCAGCCAGCCTCAAATCACAGGAAACAAACCGTACTTCTTACCATGCCTCACACACATACCAGCACAGCACAGGCAACACATTGTACATCTTATCCTGCCTCCCATAGATACCAGCAAATCACAAGCCACAAATCGTACTTAGTACCAAGCTTCACAGACATACCAGCAAATCACAGGCAACAAATAAGGCACCAGCAAGTCACCTACAACAAACCGTACATCTTGCCATGCCTCACACAGAAATCAGCCAATCAGAAGCCACAAATCGTAAGTCTTGCCATGCCTCACACATATACCAGCAAATCACAGGCAACAAATCGTACATCTTGCCATGCCTCACACAGATACCAGCAATTCACAGACAACAAATCGTTCATCTCACCATGCCTCCAAGGGATACCAGCCAATTCCAAGGAAAAAATCGTATATCTTGCCATGCCTGACACAGATGCTAGCAAATCACAGGCAACAAATCGTACATCTTGCCACGCCTCATATAGATACCAGCAACTCACAGGCAACAAATCGTACATCTTGCCATGCCGCAGACATCGTCCCTGCCTCATACAGCACATCACAGGCAACAAATCGTGCATCTATCATGCCTCCCACAGCACATCTTAGGCAACAAGTCGTACATCTTGCCATGCCTCACATAGATACCAGCGAATCACAGGCAACAAATCGTTCATCTTGCCATGCAAATCACAAGTCACGGATCGTACATCTTGCCATGCATCACATAAATACCAGCAGATCACAGGCAACAAATCGTACATCATATCCTGCCTCACACAGATACCAGCAAATCAAAGGCAACAAATCGTATATCTTGCCATGCCTTTCACAGATGCCAGCGATTCGCAGACAACAAATCGTATATCCAAACATGCCTCATACAGATACCAGCAAATCACAGACAACAAATCGTACATCTTACCATGCCTCACCCAGATACCAGCAAATAACAGGCAACAAATCGTACATCTTGCAATGCCTCTTACAGATGCCAGCGAATCACAACAACAAATCAGCCACCATTAAATCTCAGGCAACAAATCGTACATCTTGTCATGCCTCACACAGATGCCAACAAATCACAGGCAACAAATCGTTTATCTTGCCATGCCTCCACACATACCAGCAAATCACAGATCACAGGCAACAAATCGTGTATCCTGCCATGCCTCACACAGATACCAGCAAATGAAAGACAACAAATTGTACAACTTACCATGCTTCACACGGATACCAGCAAAATGCAAGCAACAAATCGTGCATCTTGCCATGCCTCACACAGATATCAGTCAAGCAGAGGAAACAAAGCGTAAATCTTACCATGCCTCACACAGGTACCAGCAAATCACAGGCAACAAATCCTACATCTTGCCGCGCCTGACACACAGACCAGCAAAAAAAAAATAGCAAATCGTATTAGCTTCACAGATACACCAGCAAATTTCAGCAACAAATCAGGCACCAGTAAATCACGGGCAGCACATCGTACATGTCGCCTTGCCTCACACATGTACCAGCAAATCACCGACAACAAATCGTTCATCTTACCATGCCTCAGACAGATAACAGCAAATCACAGGAAACAAATCGTTTATCTTGCCATACCTCCACAGATACCAGCAAATTACAGGCAATCGTATATCTTGCCATGCCTCACACAGATACCAACAAATCACAGGCAACAAATCACACGTCTTGCCAATGCCTCACACAGATACCTGCAGATCACGGGCGCAAAAAATCGTTCATCTCGCATGATACCAGCAAATCACAGGCAACAAGTCGTGCATCTTGTCATGTCTCACACATATAGCAGCAAATCACAGGCAGCAAATCATACATCTTGCTTACAATGCCTCAAACAGATACCAGCACATCATCGGCAACAAAACGTACTCCATACCATTCTTCACAGAGATGCTGTCAATATATCGTGCACCTTGCTATGCCTGACACATACCATACGGGCCTTCTTCTCTTTTTGAACAGGACGAGATCAAGCAATCAATTATTGTTCAAAATTGTTTTTGTTGTTGCTTTTGCTGGTTCATTCTGCGATCAAATCACAGGCAACGACCCGTATTCTTTGCCATGCATCACACAGACACTAACAAACCAAAGGCAACAATTCGCACACCTTGCCACGCCTCGCACGGATACCAACAAATCGCAAGCAACAAATCGTACATCTCGCCATGCCTCACACAGATACCAGCTAATCACCGGCAACAAAACAGGATGAACATCTTTCCATCATGCCTCACACAGATACGAGCAAATCACAGGCAACTAAGCGGATATCTTACCACGCCTCACACTGATTCCAGCAAATCACAAGCGACGAATCGTATAACTTACCACGCCTCGAACAGATACAAGCAAATCGCAGGCAACAAGTCGTATATCTTGCCATGTCTCACACAATTACCAGCAAATCACAGGCAACAAATCGTTCATCTTGCCATGCCTCACGCAGATACCAGCAAATCACATGCAGCAAATCGTGCTTCTTACCAAGGTTCCTACAGATGCCAGCAAATCACCGGCAACAAGCCGTACACATTGCCATGCCTCCCACAGATACCAGCAAATCAGAGACAAAAAGTAGTGCATCTTGCCATGTCCCACACAGCACAGATACCAGCAAATCACTAGGAAGGGACAACACCATGACAGACCAAAACCCTAGAAACGGACAACACCGTGACAGACCAAAACCCCGAGAAGCGGACAACACTGTGACAGACCATAACCCCCAGAAACGGACAACACCCTGATAGACCACAACCCCTAGAAGCAGACAACACCGTGACAGACCAAAACCCCTAGAAGCAGACAACGCCGTGACAGACCAAAACCCCCAGAAGCGGACAACACCGCGACAGATCAAAACCCCTTGAAGCTGACAACACCGTGACAGACCAAAACCCCAAGAAACGGACAACACCGCAACAGACCAAAACCCCTAGAAGCGGACCATACCGTGACAGAACAAAACCCCTAGAAGCGGACAACACCGTGACAGACCAAACCCCCTAGAAACGGACAACACCGTGACAGACCAAGACCCCTAGAAGCGGACAACACCGTGACAAGCCAACACCCCCCTAAGCGGACAACACCGTGACAGACCAAAACCCCTAGAAACGGACAACACCGTGCCAGACCAAAAATCCTAGAAGCGGACAACACCGTGACAGACCAATACCCCTAGAAGCGGACAACACCGTGACAGACCAAAACCCCTAGAAACGGACAACACCGTGACAAACCAAAATCCCTAGAAGCGGACAACACCGTGACAGACCAAAAAAAACCCTCAGAAGAGGACTCCATCGTGACAGACATTCCCCAGAAGCGGACAACGCTGTGACAGACCAAAATAAGTAGAAGCGGACAACACCGTGACAGACCAAGACCCCTAGAAGCGGACAACACCGTGACAACCCGAAACTCCTAGAAGCGGAAGCGGACAACACCGTGACAAACAAAAGCCCTAGAAGTGGACAACACCGTGTCAGACCAAAACCCCTAGAAACGGACAACACCGTGACAGACAAAAACCCCCAGAAGCGGGCAACACCGTGACAGACCAAAACCCCTACAAGAAGCGGACAGCACCGTGACAGACCAAAACATCTGGAAGCGGACAACACCGTGACAGACCAAAACACCAAGAAGCGGACAACACCGTGACATACCAAAACCCCTAGAAGCGGACAACACTATGACAGACCAAAGCCCCTAAAAGTGGACAGCACCGTGACAAACCAAATCCCCTAGACGCGAACAACACCGTGGCAGACCAAAACCCCTAGAAACGGACAACACCGCGACAGACCAAAACCCCTAGAAGCTGACAACACCGTGACAGACCAAAACCCCAAGAAACGGACAACACCGCAACAGACCAAAACTCCTAGAAGCGGACCATACCGTGACAGAACAAAACCCCTAGAAGCGGACAACACGGTGACAGACCAAACCCCCTAGAAACGGACAACACCGTGACACACCAAGACCCCTAGAAGCGGACAACACCGTGACAAGCCAACACCCCCCGAAGCGGACAACACCGTGACAGACCAAAACCCCTGGAAGCGGACAACACCGTGACAGACCAAACCCCTAGAAGCGGACAACACCGTGACAGACCAAACCCCCTAGAAACGGACAACACCGTGACAGACCAAGACCCCTAGAAGGGGACAACACCGTGACAAGCCAACACCCCCCGAAGCGCACAACACCGTGACAGACCAAAACCCCTAGAAACGGACAACACCGTGACAGACCAAATCCCCTAGAAGCGGACAACAGAGTGACAGACCAAAATCCCTAGAAGTGCACAATACCGTGCAAGAATAAAACCCCTAGAAGCGGACAACACCATGACAGACCAAATGCCCTAGAAGCCGTCAACACCATGACAGACCAAAAACCCAACAAGCGCACAACACTGTGAACGTGACAGACCCAAACCCCTAGAAGCAGACAATACTGTGACAGACCAAAACCCTAGAAGCGGACGATACCGTGACAGACCAAAACCCCTCGAAGCGGACAACACCGTGGCAGAACAAAATCCCTCGAAGCGGACAACGCCGTGACAGACCAAATCCCCTAGAAGCGGACAACACCGTGACAGACCAAACCCCTGGAAGCTCACAACACCGTGACAGACCAAAACCCCTAGAAGCGGACAACACCGTGACAGACCAAAACCCCCAGAAGCGGACAACACCGTGACAGACCAAAACCCTAGAAGCGGACAACACCGTGACAGACCAAAACCCCTAGAAGCGGACAACACCATGACAGACCAAAACCCCTAGAAGCGGACAACACCATGACAGACAAAAGCCCTTAGAAGCGGACAACACCGTGACAGACCAAAACCCTCAGAAGGGGACATCATCGTGACAGACATTCCCCAGAAGCGGACAACGCTGTGACAGACCAAAATACCTAGAAGCGGACAACACCCTGACAGACCACAAACCCTAGAAGCGGACAACACCGAGACAACCCGAAACCCCTAGAAGTGGAAACGGACAGCACCGTGACAAACCAAATCCCTAGAAGCAGACAAAACCGTGACAAACCAAAACCCCTAGAAGCGGACAACACCATGACAGACAAAAACCCCCAGAAGCGAGCAACACCGTGACAAACCAAAACCCCCAGAAGCGGACAGCACCGTGACAGACCAAAACCCCTAGAAACGGACAACACCGTGACAGACCAAAACCCCTACAAGCAGACAACACCGTGACAAACCAAATCTCCAGAAGCGGACAGCACCGTGACAGACCAAAACCTCTGGAAGCGGACAACACCGAGACAGACCAAAACACCAAGAAGCGGACGACGCCGTGACATACCAAAACCCCTAATATAAACGGACAACACCGTGACAGACCAAAACGCCTAGAAGCGGACAACACCATGACAGACCAAAAACCCTAAAAGTGCACAGCACCGTGACAGACCACATCCGCTAGACGCGAACATCACCGTGGCAGACCAAAACCCCTAGAAACGGACAACACCGTGACAGACCAAAACCCCTAGAAACGGACAACACCGTGACAGACCAAAACCCTACAAGTGAACAACACCGTGATAGACCACAACCCTTAGAAGCGGACAACACCCTGATAGACCACAATCCCTAGAAACGGACGACAGCATGACAGACCAAACCCCGCAGAAACGGACAACACCGTGACAGACCCAAACCCCCAGAAGTTGACAACACCGTGACAGAACCAAACCCCTAGAAGCGGACAACACCGTGACAGACCAAAACGCCTAGAAACGGACAACACCGTGACAAATCAAAACCCCTAGAAGCGGACAACACCGTGACAGAACAAAACCCCTAGAAACGGACAACACCGTGACAAACCAAAACCCCTAGAAGCGGACAACACTGTGACAGACCAAAACCCTCAGAAGTGGACATCATCGTGACAGACATTCCGGACAACGCTGTGACAGACCAACAAACCTAGAAGCGGACAACACCGTGACAGACCACAACCCCTAGAAGCGGACAACACCGTGACAACCCGAAACCCCTAGAAGCCGAAGCGGACAACGCCGTGACAATGCAACACCCTAGAAGCAGACAACACCGTGACAGACCAAAACCCCTAGAAGCGGACAACACCATGACAGACAAAAACCCCCAGAAGCAGGCAACACCGTGACAGACCAAAACCCCTACAAGCGCACAACACCATGACCAACCAAATCTCCAGAAGCGGACGGCGCCGTGACAGACCAAAACCCCTAGAAACGGACAACATCGTGACAGACCAAACCCCCAGAAGCGGACAACACCGTGACAGACCAAAACCCCAGAAGCGGACAACACCATGACAGACCAAAACCCCTAGAATCGGACAGCACCGTCACAGACCAAACCCCGAGAAGCGGACAACACCGTGACAGACCAAAACCCCTAGAGGCGCACAACACCGTGACAGACCAAGACCCCAAGAAGCGCACAACACCGTAGCACACCAAAACCCCTAAAAGCGGACATTACCGTGACAGACCAAAACCCCTAGAAGCGCACAACACCGTGACAGACCAAAACCCTAGAAGTGGACAACACCGTGATGGACCACAACCCCTAGAAGCGGACAACACCATGACAGACCAAAACCCCTAGAAACGGACAACACCGTGGCAGACCAAACCCCTAGAAGCGGACAACACCGTGACAGACCAAAACCCCCAGAAGCGGACAACACCGTGACAGAACCAAACCCCTAGAAGCGGACAGCACCATGACAAACCAAAACCCCATGCCTCACTACCCGCAAATCACAGGCAACAAACCGCACATCTTGCCTTCCCTCCCACAGATTCCAGCAAATGACAGGCAACTTGCCATGCAAATGACAAGTCACGGATCGTACATCTTGCCATGTATCACACAGATACCAGCAGATCACAAATCGTATGTCATATCCTGCTTGACATGATGCCAGAAAATCACAGCAAAAAGTCGTACATCATACCCTGCCTCCCACAAGCCACAAATCGTACATCTTGCCATGCCCTCAGCCAGCCTCAAATCACAGGAAACAAACCGTACTTCTTACCATGCCTCACACACATACCAGCAAAGCATAGGCAAAAAAATGTACATCTTATCCTGCCTCCCATAGATACCAGCAAATCACAAACAACAAATCGTACTTATTACCAAGCTTCACAGACATACCAGCAAATCATAGGCAACAAATAAGGCACCAGCAAGTCACCTACAACAAACCGTACATCTTGCCATGCCTCGCACAGAAATCAGCCAATCAGAAGCCACAAATCGTAAGTCTTGCCATGCCTCATACATATACCAGCAAATCACAGGCAACAAATCGTACATCTTGCCATGCCTCACACAGAAATCAGCCAATCAGAAGCCACAAATCGTAAGTCTTGCCATGTCGTACATCTTGCCATGCATCACATAGATACCAGCAGATCACAAGCAACAAATCGTACATCATATCCTGCCTCACACAGATACCAGCAAATCAAAGGCAACTAATCGTACATCTTGCCATGCCGCAGACATCGTCCCTGCCTCATGCAGCACATCACGGGCAACAAATCGTGCATCTGTCATGCCTCCCACAGCACATCACAGGCAACAAGTCGTACATCTTGCCATGCCTCACATAGATACCAGCGAATCACAGGCAACAAATCGTTCATCTTGCCATGCAAATCACAAGTCACGGATCGTACATCTTGCCATGAATCACATAGATACCAGCAGATCACAGGCAACAAATCGTACATCATATCCTGCCTCACACAGATACCAGCAAATCAAAAGCAACAAATCGTACATCTTGCCATGCCTTTCACAGATGCCAGCGATTCGCAGACAACAACTCGTACATCTTACCATGCCTCATACAGATACCAGCAAATCACAGACAACAAATCGTACATCTTACCCTGCCTCACACAGATACCAGGAAATAACAGGCAACAAATCGTACATCTTGCCATGCCTCACACAGATGCCAGCGAATCACAACAACAAATCAGCCGCCATTAAATCACAGGCAACAAATCGTACATCTTGTCATGCCTCACACAGATGCCAACAAATCACAGGCAACAAATCGTTTATCTTGCCATGCCTCCACACATACCAGCAAATCACAGATCACAGGCAACAAATCGTGTATCCTGCCATGCCTCACACAGATACCAGCAAATGAAAGACAACAAATTGTACAACTTACCTTGCTTCACACGGATACCAGCAAAACGCAAGCAACACATCGTGCATCTTGCCATGCCTCACACAGATATCAGTCAAGCAGAGGAAACAAAGCCGTAAATCTTACCATGCCTCACACAGGTACCAGCAAATCACAGGCAACAAATCTTACATCTTGCCTTGCCTCACACACAGACCAGCAAATCACAAACAACAAATCGTATTAGCTTCACAGATACACCAGCAAATTTCAACAACAAATCAAAAATCACGGGCAACACATCGTACATGTCGCCTTGCCTCACACATGTGCCAGCAAATCACCGACAACAAATCGTTCATCTTATCATGCCTCATACAAATAACAGCAAATCACAGGAAACAAATCGTTTATCTTGCCATGCCTCCACAGATACCAGCAAATTACAGGCAATCGTATATCTTGCCATGCCTCACACAGATACCAACAAATCACAGGCAACAAATCACACGTCTTGCCAATGCCTCACACAGATACCTGCAGATCACGGGGGCAAAAATCGTTCATCTCGCATGATACCAGCAAATCACAGGCAACAGGTCGTGCATCTTGTCATGTCTCACACAATTACCAGCAAATCACAGGCAACAAATCGTTCAACTTGCCATGCCTCACGCAGATACCAGCAAATCACATGCAGCAAATCGTGCTTCTTACCAAGTTTCCTACAGATACCAGCAAATCACCGGCAACAAGCCGTACACATTGCCATGCGTCCCACAGATACCCGCAAATCAGAGACAAAAAAAGTGCATCTTGCCATGTCTCACACAACACAGATACCAAACCCCTAGAAACGGACAACACCATGACAGACCAAAACCCTAGAAACGGACAACACCGTGACAGACCAAAACCCCTAGAAGCGGACAACACTGTGACAGACCATAACCCCCAGAAACGAGCAACACCCTGATAGACCACAACCCCTAGAAGCAGACAACACCGTGACAGACCAAAACCCCTAGAAGCGGACAACACCAGACCAAAACCCCTAGAAGCTGACAACACCGTGACAGACCAAATCTTCTAGAAGCGAACAAAACCGTGACAGACCAAAACCCCTAGAAGCAGACAACCCCGTGACAGACCAAAACCCCCAGAAGCGGACAACACCGCGACAGACCAAAGCCCCTAGAAGCGGACCATGCGTGACAGAACAAAACCCCTAGAAGCGGACAACACCGTGACAGACCAAAACCCCTAGAAGCGCACAACACCGTGACAGACCAAGACCCCAAGAAGTGGATAATACTGTGACATACCAAAACCCCTAAAAACGGACAACACCGTGACAGACCACAACCCCTAGAAGCGGACAACACCGTGACAACCCGAAACCCCTAGAAGCGGAAGCGGACAACACCGTGACAGACCAAAACCCTACAAGTGAACAACACCGTGATAGACCACAACCCCTAGAAGCGGACAACACCGTGAAAGACCAAAACCCCCAGAAACGGACAACACCGTGACAGACCAGACCCCTAGAAGCGGACAACATCGTGACAGACCAAAACCCCCAGAAGCGGACAGCACCGTGACAGACCAAAACCTCTGGAAGCGGACAACACCGTGACAGACCAAAACCCCCAGAAGCGGACAACACCGTGACAGACCAAAACCCCTAAAAACGGACAACACCGTGACAGAACCAAACTCCCAGAAGCGGACAACACCGTGACAGACCAAAACCCCTAGAGACGGACAACACCGTGACAGACCAAAACCCCTAGAAGCGAACAACACCGTGACAGACCAAAACCTCTGGAAGCGGACAACACCGTGACAGACCAAAACCCCCAGAAGCGGACAACACCGTGACAGACCAAAACCCCTAAAAACGGACAACACCGTGACAGACCAAAATCCCTAGAAGCGGACAACACCGTGACAGACCAAATCCCTAGAAGTGGACAACACCGTGATGGACCACAACCCCTAGAAGCGGACAACACCATGACAGACCAAAACCCCTAGAAACGGACATCACCGTGACAGACCAAACCCCTAGAAGCGGACAACACCGTGACAGACCAAAACCCCCAGAAGCGGACAACACCGTGACACAACCAAACCCCTAGAAGCGGACAACACCATGACAGACCAAAACCCCTAGAATCGGACAGCACCGTCACAGACCAAACCCCGAGAAGCGGACAACAGCGTGACAGACCAAAACCCTCAGAAGTGGACATCATCGTGACAGACATTCCCCAGAAGCGGACAATGCTGTGACAGACCAAAATTCCTAGGAGCGGACAACACCGTGACAGACGACAACCCCTAGAAGCGGACGCAACCTAATCACAAGCAACGAATCATATATCGTACAATGCCTCATACGGATACCAGCAAATCGCAGGCAACAAATCATCCATCTTACCACGCCAGTAAATCACAGACAACAAATCTTACATCTTGCCATGCATCACACAGATACCAGCAGATCACAAATCGTATGTCATATCCTGCTTGACATGATGCCAGAAAAAAACAGCAAAAAGTCGTACATCATACCCTGCCTCCCACAAGCCACAAATCGTACATTTTGCCATGCCCTCAGCCAGCCTCAAATCACAGGAAACAAACCGTACTTCTTACCATGCCTCACACACGTACCAGCACAGCATAGGCAACACATTGTACATCTTATCCTGCCTCCCATAGATACCAGCAAATCACAAACCACAAATCGTACTTAGTACCAAGCTTCACAGACATACCAGCAAATCACAGGCAACAAATAAGGCACCAACAAGTCACCTACAACAAACCATACATCTTGCCATGCCTCACACAGAAATCAGCCAATCAGAAGCCACAAATCGTAAGTCTTGCCATGCCTCACACATATATCAGCAAATCACAGGCAACAAATCGTACATTTTGCCATGCCTCACACAGATACCAGCAAATCACAGACAACAAATCGTTCATCTCACCATGCCTCCAAGGGATACCAGCCAATTCCAAGGAAAAAATCGTATATCTTGCCATGCCTGACACAGATGCTAGCAAATCACAGGCAACAAATCGTGCAACTCACAGGCAACAAATCGTACATCTTGCCATGCCATAGACATCGTCCCTGCCTCATGCATCACATCACGGGCAACAAATCGTGCATCTGTCATGCCTCCCACAGCACATCACAGGCAACAAGTCGTACATCTTGCCATGCCTCACATAGATACCAGCGAATCACAGGCAACAAATCGTTCATCTTGCCATGCAAATCACAAGTCACGGATCGTACATCTTGCCATGCATCACATAGATACCAGCAGATCACAGGCAACAAATCGTACATCATATCCTGCCTCACACAGATACCAGCAAATCAAAAGCAATAAATCGTACATCTTGCCATGCCTTTCACAGATGCCAGCGATTCGCAGACAACAAATCGTATATCTTACCATGCCTCATACAGATACCAGCAAATCACAGACAACAAATCGTACATCTTACCATGCCTCACCCAGATACCAGGAAATAACAGGCAACAAATCGTACATCTTGCCATGCCTCACACAGATGCCAGCGAATCACAACAACAAATCAGCCACCATTAAATCACAGGCAACAAATCGTACATCTTGTCATGCCTCATACAGATGCCAACAAATCACAGGCAACAAATCGTTTATCTTGCCATGCCTCCATACATACCAGCAAATCGCAGATCACAGGCAACAAATCGTGTATCCTGCCATGCCTCACACAGATACCAGCAAATGAAAGACAACAAGTTGTACAACTTACCATGCTTCACACGGATACCAGCAAAACGCAAGCAACAAATCGTGCATCTTGCCATGCCTCACACAGATATCAGTCAAGCAGAGGAAACAAAGCGTAAATCTTACCATGCCTCACACAGGTACCAGCAAATCACAGGCAACAAATCCTACATCTTGCCGCGCCTGACACACAGACCAGCAAATCACAAATAACAAATCGTATTAGCTTCACAGATACACCAGCAAATTTCAGCAACAAATCAGGCACCAGTAAATCACGGGCAGCACATCGTACATGTCGCCTTGCCTCACACATGTACCAGCAAATCACCGACAACAAATCGTTCATCTTACCATGCCTCAGACAGATAACAGCAAATCACAGGAAACAAATCGTTTATCTTGCCATACCTCCACAGATACCAGCAAATTACAGGCAATCGTATATCTTGCCATGCCTGACACAGATACCAACAAATCACAGGCAACAAATCACACGTCTTGCCAATGCCTCACACAGATACCTGCAGATCACGGGGGCAAAAAATCGTTCATCTCGCATGATACCAGCAAATCACAGGCAACAAGTCGTGCATCTTGTCATGTCTCACACATATACCAGCAAATCACAGGCAGCAAATCATACATCTTGCTTACAATGCCTCAAACAGATACCAGCACATCATGGGCAACAAAACGTACTCCATACCAGTCTTCACAGAGATGCTGTCAATATATCGTGCACCTTGCTATGCCTGACACATACCATAGGGGCCTTCTTTCCTTTTTGAACAGGACGAGATCAAGCAATCAATTATTGTTCAAAATTGTTTTTGTTGTTGCTTTTGCTGGTTCATTCTGCGATCAAATCACAGGCAACGACCCGTATTCTTTGCCATGCATCACACAGACACTAACAAACCAAAGGCAACAATTCGCACACCTTGCCACGCCTCGCACGGATACCAACAAATCGCAAGCAACAAATCGTACATCTCGCCATGCCTCACACAGATACCAGCTAATCACCGGCAACAAAACAGGATGAACATCTTTCCATCATGCCTCACACAGATACCAGCAAATCACAGGCAACTAAGCGGATATCTTACCACGCCTCACACTGATTCCAGCAAATCACAAGCGACGAATCGTATAACTTACCACGCCTCGAACAGATACAAGCAAATCGCAGGCAACAAGTCGTACATCTTGCCATGTCTCACACAATTACCAGCAAATCACAGGCAACAAATCGTTCATCTTGCCATGCCTCACGCAGATACCAGCAAATCACATGCAGCAAATCGTGCTTCTTACCAAGGTTCCTACAGATGCCAGCTAAACACCGGCAACAAGCCGTACACATTGCCATGCCTCCCACAGATACCAGCAAATCAAAGACAAAAAGTAGTGCATCTTGCCATGTCCCACACAGCACAGATACCAGCAAATCACTAGGAAGGGACAACACCATGACAGACCAAAACCCTAGAAACGGACAACACCGTGACAGACCAAAACCCCTAGAAGCGGACAACACTGTGACAGACCATAACCCCCAGAAACGGACAACACCCTGATAGACCACAACCCCTAGAAGCAGACAACACCGTGACAGACCAAAACCCCTAGAAGCAGACAACGCCGTGACAGACAAAAACCCCCAGAAGCGGACAACACCGCGACAGACCAAAACCCCTTGAAGCTGACAACACCGTGACAGACCAAAACCCCAAGAAACGGACAACACCGCAACAGACCAAAACCCCTAGAAGCGGACCATACCGTGACAGAACAAAACCCCTAGAAGCGGACAACACGGTGACAGACCAAACCCCCTAGAAACGGACAACACCGTGACAGACCAAGACCCCTAGAAGCGGACAACACCGTGACAAGCCAACACCCCCCCTAAGCGGACAACACCGTGACAGACCAAAACCCCTAGAAACGGACAACACCGTGACAGACCAAACCCCTAGAAGCGGACAAACCGTGACAGACCAAAAACCCTAGAAGCGGACAACACCGTGACAGACCAATACCCCTAGAAACGGACAACACCGTGACAAACCAAAACCCCTAGAAACGGACAACACTGTGACAAACCAAAATCCCTAGAAGCGGACAACACCGTGACAGACCAAAAAAAACCCTCAGAAGTGGACTTCATCGTGACAGGCATTCCCCAGAAGCGGACAACGCTGTGACAGACCAAAATACCCCCAGAAGCGGACAACACCGTGACAGACCACAACCCCTAGAAGCGGACAACACCGTGACAACCCGAAACTCCTATAGAAGCGGAAGCGGACAACACCGTGACAAACAAAAACCCTAGAAGTGGACAACACCGTGTCAGACCAAAACCCCTAGAAACGGACAACACCGTGACAGACAAAAACCCCCAGAAGCGGGCAACACCGTGACAGACCAAAACCCCTACAAGAAGCGGACAGCACCGTGAACGACCAAAACCCCTTGAAGCTGACAACACCGTGACAGACCAAAACACCAAGAAGCGGACAACACCGTGACATACCAAAACCCCTAGAAGCGGACAACACCGTGACAGACCAAAACCCCTAGAAGCGGACAACACTATGACAGACCAAAACCCCTAAAAGTGGACAGCACCGTGACAAACCAAATCCCCTAGACGGGAACAACACCGTGGCAGACCAAAACCCCTAGAAACGGACAACACCGTGACAGACCAAAACCCCTAGAAGCTGACAACACCGTGACAGACCAAAACCCCAAGAAACGGACAACACCGCAACAGACCAAAACTCCTAGAAGCGGACCATACCGTGACAGAACAAAACCCCTAGAAGCGGACAACACGGTGACAGACCAAACCCCCTAGAAACGGACAACACCGTGACAGACCAAGACCCCTAGAAGCGGACAACACCGTGACAAGCCAACACCCCCCGAAGCGGACAACACCGTGACAGACCAAAACCCCCAGAAGCGGACAACACCGTGACAGACCAAACCCCTAGAAGCGGACAACACCGTGACAGCCCAAACCCCCTAGAAACGGACAACACCGTGACAGACCAAGACCCCTAGAAGCGGACAACACCGTGACAAGCCAACACCCCCCGAAGCGGACAACACCGTGACAGACCAAAACCCCTAGAAACGGACAACACCGTGACAGACCAAACCCCTAAAAGCGGACAACATTGTGACAGACCAAAACCCCCAGAAGCGGACAACACCGTGACAGACCAAAACCCCCAGAAGCGGACAACACCGTGACAGAACCAAACTCCCAGAAGCGGACAACACCGTGACAGACCAAAACCCCTAGAAGCGCACAACACCGTGACAGACCAAGACCCCAAGAAGTGGACAATACCGTGACGTACCAAAACCCCTAAAAACGGACAACACCGTGACAGACCAAAACCCCTAGAAGCGGACAACACCGTGACAGACCAAAACCCTAGAAGTGGACAACACCGTGATGGACCACAACCCCTAGAAGCGGACAACACCATGACAGGCCAAAAGCCCTAGAAACGGACAACACCGTGACAGACCAAACCCCTAGAAGCGGACAACACCGTGACAGACCAAAACCTCAGAAGCGGACAACACAGTGACAGAACCAAACCCCTAGAAGCGGACAACACCGTGACAGACCAAAACCCCTAGAATCGGACAGCACCGTGACAGACCAAACCCCGAGAAGCGGACAACACCGTGACAGACCAAAACCCTCAGAAGTGGACATCATCGTGACAGACATTCCCCAGAAGCGGACAACGCTGTGACAGACCAAAATTCCTAGAAGCGGACAACACCGTGACAGACCACAACCCCTAGAAGCGGACAACACCGTGACAACCCGAAACCCCTAGAAGCGGACGCAACCTAATCACAAGCAACGAATCATATATCGTACAATGCCTCATACGGATACCAGCAAGTCGCAGGCAACAAATCATCCATCTTACCACGCCAGCAAATCACACACAACAAATCTTATATCTTACCATGCTTCACACAGGTAGCAGCAAATCACACAAACCACAGGCAACAAACGGTACATCCTACCCTGCCTCACACAGCAAGTCACAAGCAACAAATTGTACATCTTGCCATGCCTCACTACCAGCAAATCACAGGCAACAAATCGCACATCTTGCCTTCCCTCCCACAGATTCCAGCAAATGACAGGCAACTTGCCATGCAAATGACAAGTCACGGATCGTACATCTTGCCATGCATCACACAGATACCAGCAGATCACAAATCGTATGTCATATCCTGCTTGACATGATGCCAGAAAAAAACAGCAAAAAGTCGTACATCATACCCTGCCTCCCACAAGCCACAAATCGTACATTTTGCCATGCCCTCAGCCAGCCTCAAATCACAGGAAACAAACCGTACTTCTTACCATGCCTCACACACGTACCAGCACAGCATAGGCAACACATTGTACATCTTATCCTGCCTCCCATAGATACCAGCAAATCACCAACCACAAATCGTACTTAGTACCAAGCTTCACAGACATACCCGCAAATCACAGGCAACAAATAAGGCACCAGCAAGTCACCTACAACAAATCGTACATCTTGCCATGCCTCACACAGATATCAGTCAATCAGAAGCAACAAATCGTAAGTCTTGCCATGCCTCATACATATACCAGCAAATCACAGGCAACAAATCGTACATCTTGCCATGCCTTACACAGATACCAGCAAATCACAGACAACAAATCGTTCATCTCACCATGCCTCCAAGAGATACCAGCCAATTGCAAGGAAAAAATCGTATATCTTGCCATGCCTGACACAGATACTAGCAAATCACAGGCAACAAATCGTACATCTGGCCACGCCTCATATAGATACCAGCAACTCACAGGCAACAAATCGTACATCTTGCCATCCCGCAGACATCGTCCCTGCCTCATACAGCACATCACGTGCAACAAATCGTGCATCTATCATGCCTCCCACAGCACATCACAGGCAACAAGTCGTACATCTTGCCATGCCTCACATAGATACCAGCGAATCACAGGCAACAAATCGTTCATCTTGCCATGCAAATCACAAGTCACGGATCGTACATCTTGCCATGCATCACATAGATACCAGCAGATCACAGGCAACAAATCGTACATCATATCCTGCCTCACACAGATACCGGCAAATCAAAGGCAACAAATCGTACATCTTGCCATGCCTTTCACAGATACCAGCGATTCGCAGACAACAAATCGTATATCTTACCATGCCTCAATCAGATACCAGCAAATCACAGACAACAAATCGTACATCTTACCATGCCTCATACAGATACCAGCAAATCACAGACAACAAATCGTACATCTTGCCATGCCTCACACAGATGCCAGCGAGTCACAACAACAAATCAGCCACCATTAAATCACAGGCAACAAATCGTACATCTTGTCACGCCTCACACAGATTCCAACAAATCACAGGCAACAAATCGTTTATCTTGCCATGCCTCCCCACATACCAGCAAATCACAGATCACAGGCAACAAATCGTGTATCCTGCCATGCCTCACACAGATACCAGCAAATGAAAGACAACAAATTGTACAACTTACCTTGCTTCACACGGATACCAGCAAAACGCAAGCAACAAATCGTGCATCTTGCCATGCCTCACACAGATATCAGTCAAGCAGAGGAAACAAAGCGTAAATCTTACCATGCCTCACACAGGTACCAGCAAATCACAGGCAACAAATCTTACATCTTGCCGTGTCTCACACACAGACCAGCAAATCACAAACAGCAAATCGTATTAGCTTCACAGATACACCAGCAAATTTCAACAACAAATCAGGCACCAGTAAATCACGGGCAACACATCGTACATGTCGCCTTGCCTCACACATGTACCAGCAAATCACCGACAACAAATCGTTCATCTTACCATGCCTCATACAGGAAGGAAGGAAGGAAGGAATCGACCAGTGGCATACGGCCACGGCCTCCCGCACTCTTCCCCGCTGAGCATCTCAGGGGGTCTCCGCAAGCGTCATCGACCCCCTCCGCCAGAGGTTCCAGAGGGGGTTCTATGGGTACTAGAAAAAAGAAACAAGGAAACAAAAAACCGGAATTGGTCCAAGTGGGGGGTTTGGGGAGGGATCTGGGCAGGAAGAAGGGTTGGGCGATGAGGCGGAAGCCTGTGATACGTGGACACTCTCATCGGACTGGAGCCAGGCTGCGAGGGAGGAGGATGTGTTACGGAGTGGCAGCCGAACGCGTTGGCAGCGGTAAGCCCCAGACTGGTCAGCAGGATTCGGCGGCAGAGCATGCTGTCACCAATCCGACCAACTATCGCCGATAAAACGAGAGGAGAGGCGACTGAGGGCAGGAACCAGCGCATCCAGCGACTGGCGAAGATGCACCGGGAGCACATTGCGGGGTCAAGGGAAGGCTGGTCGATTTTCTCAGCAACCACAAAAGGCGCCGAGAAGTGTTGGCCGGCGGTGCGCGTGAGGGCTTGTTGGCGACTGCGCTGCTTCCGGCACGTCGGTGGAGAGATTGCCCCAGCCTGGAAGGGGAACGAGCCAACGCTAGGCTGGGAGCACTGGCCAACGTGACGCAGCTACTTGAGCCTGTTTGCCTTGCATCAGCAGCGGCCAAAGGCGCAGGAAATATCGGACACAGGTGCAGGGAACCCTGATGTTCGAAGGCGCTGGGCGAGAGGGTGGTCTTGACACAACCTTGGTCTGCAGAGAGCCACGCAAAAGACTCCCGCTGGCACACTAACCTCGGTAAAGGCATAGAGCGGGCAAGCCTCACTACAAAAAACGCAGAAGTGGCCCAGATAGCGGGTTTGGAGGCGAGAAGGCTAGTCTGCGCCAGAGGAGGGCAGCAGGAGGGGCAGAGAAAGGGGAGGGGGGAGGACTGAGGCCGGCCAGCAAAGCGAGCTTAAAGGCTCAGTCCAAAGGCATGGCCGAATGCCCAGAAAGTCCGAGGTGAACTGCAGCACTCACTTGCCAGCCAAGGCGGCGAAAAAGCCTGGAGGCTACACAACCAGGAAACTGGGCCAAGGGAGACTGTGAGGCTGGCCAGCAAAGCGCAGCGAAAAGGCTCAGCCCAAAGGCAGGGGCGGATGTTCAGAGAGTTGGAGGTGAACAGCAGCACCTCACTTTGTTATTGCCTTGCAGCACGAGTAGGGGGTTTGGCGCTGAAGAGGTTGGAGAACGATAAACTGGGCCTACACGGCGCGACACAGGAACTGAGGCTGGCCAGCAAAGCAAGGTTTGCCAGGCGCAGCGAAAAGGCTCAGTCCAAAGGCAGGCGCCCAGAGAGTCCGAGGTGAACAGCAGTATTTCATGGCAATGAAGAGGCTCTAGAACCAGAAACTAGGGCGCGACGTGGGAGACTGAGGCTGGCCAGCAAAGCGAGCTTTACCAGGCGCAGCGAAAAGGCTCAGTCCAAAGGCAGGGGCGAATGCCCAGACAGACGCTCAAGACAAAAGGAAGAAGCGAAGTGGAGACTGAGGCTGGCCAGCGAAACAAGTTCGATGAGGCGGGAACAGCTCAGTCCGAGGCGCGCGGACGATGACCTGAGGAGTGCCCGGAGAATGGGGGGACAAAAGCAAAAACACACACACACACACACACACACACACAAACAAAAAAAACAAAACACACAACACCACACACACACCACACACACACACACACACACACACCACACACACACACACACACACACAACACACACCACACACACACACACACACACACACACACACACACACACACACACACACACACACAACACACACACACACACACACACACACACACACACACACACACACACACCACCACACACACACACACACACACACACACAACACACACACACACACACACACACACACCACACACACACACACACACACACACACACACACACACACACACACTCACACACATACACACACACACACACACACACACACACACACACACACACACACACACACACACCACACACACACACACACACACACACACACACACACACACACACACACACACACACACACACACACACACACACACACACCACACACAACAAACAACACACACACACACACACACACACACACACACACACACACACACACACACACACACACACACACACACACACACACACAAGCACATGCATAGGGGGGGGATAGGGACCCGAAAGGAGCGCCACCAGCTACGCACGCCGGCGTCCAGGTGCACACTCGCCTTCCGGGAGCAAGGCACTGTCACCCCACGGGGCAGCAAGCAGGAAGGGAGGAGGTGCTCTTCGGCAGCAGGGAGAAGCTGCCTTAGTGCCGCCTCCAGCGACTGGCGAAGATGCACCGGGAGTACAGTGCGGGGTCAAGGGAAGGCTGGTTGATTCCGCCACCCTACGAGGAAGAAAGCCCTGCGCTGGACCGGTCGCCGAGGACTGCAAGCTTTCCTAGCAACCATAAGGCGATGAGAAAGGCGCCGAGAAGTGTTGGCCCGCGGTGCGCGTGAGGGCTTGTTGGCGACTGCGCTGCTTCCGGCACGTCGGTGAGAGATTGCCCCAGCCCCGAAGGGGAACGAGCCTGGGAGTCCCTGGGAGCACTGGCCAACGTGACGCCGCTACTTGAGCCTGATTGCCTTGCACCAGCAGCGGCCAAAGGCGCGGGAAATATCGGGACACAGGTGCAGGGAACCCTGATGTTCGAAGGCACTGGGCGAGAGGGTGGTCTTGACACAACCTTGGTCCGCAGAGAGCCACGCAAAAGACTCCCGCTGGCACACTAACCTCCGTAAAGGCATAGAGCGGGCAAGCCTCACTACAAAAAACGCAGAAGTGGCCCAGATAAGGGGTTTGGAGGCGAGAAGGCTAGTCTGCGCCAGAAGAGGGCAGCAGGAGGGGCAGAGAAAGGGGAGGGGGGAGGACTGAGGCCCGCCAGCAAAGCGAGCTTAAAGGCTCAGTCCAAAGTGCAAAGGCAGGGCCGAATGCCCAGAAAGTCCGAGGTGAACTGTAGCACTCACTTGAGCCAGCCAAGGCGGCGAAAAAGCCTGGAGGCTACACAACCAGCAAAGCGCAGCGAAAAGGCTCAGCCCAAAGGCAGGGGCGGATGTTCAGAGAGTTGGAGGTGAACAGCAGCACCTCACTTTGTTATTGCCTTGCAGCACGAGTAGGGGGTTTGGCGCTGAAGAGGTTGGAGAACGAGAAACTGGGCCTACACGGCGCGACACAGGAACTGAGGCTGGCCAGCAAAGCAAGGTTTGCCAGGCGCAGCGAAAAGGCTCAGTCCAAAGGCAGGCGCCCAGAGAGTCCGAGGTGAACAGCAGTATTTCATTGCAATGAAGAGGCTTTAGAACCAGAAACTAGGGCGCGACGTGGGAGACTGAGGCTGGCCAGCAAAGCGAGCTTTACCAGGCGCAGCGAAAAGGCTCAGTCCAAAGGCAGGGGCGAATGCCCAGACAGACGCTCAAGACAAAAGGAAGAAGTGAAGTGGAGACTGAGGCTGGCCAGCGAAACAAGTTCGATGAGGCGGGAACAGCTCAGTCCGAGGCGCGCGGACGATGACCTGAGGAGTGCCCGGAGAATGGGGGGACAAAAGCAAAAACACACACACACACACACACACACACAAAAACCCCAAAAAAAACACACACGCACACACACACACACACACAAACACAAAAAAAAACAAAAACACACACACACACACACACACACACAAACAAAAAAAAACACACACAAACACACACAAACCAAAAAAACAAACACACACAAGCACACACAAGCACATGCATAGGGGGGGGATAGGGACCCGAAAGGAGCGCCACCAGCTACGCACGCCGGCGTCCAGGTGCACACTCGCCTTCCGGGAGCAAGGCACTGTCACCCCACGGGGCAGCAAGCAGGAAGGGAGGAGGTGCTCTTCGGCAGCAGGGAGAAGCTGCCTTAGTGCCGCCTCCGGGGTCCTCCCCCCTTCAAGTGGCTGCGAGCTGCAGAAGGGGCCCGTGGGCCCGGAGGCATGCCTCATACAGATAACAGCAAATCATAGGAAACAAATCGTTTATCTTGCCATACCTCCACAGATACCAGCAAATTACAGGCAATCGTATATCTTGCCATGCCTCACACAGATACCAACAAATCACAGGCAACAAATCACACGTCTTGCCAATGCCTCACACAGATACCTGCAGATCACGGGGGCAAAAAATCGTTCATCTCGCATGATACCAGCACATCACAGGCAACAAGTCGTGCATCTTGTCATATCTCACACATATACCAGCAAATCACAGGCAGCAAATCATACATCTTACTTACAATGCCTCAAACAGATACCAGCACATCATGGGCAACAAAACGTACTCCATACCATGCTTCACAGAGATGCCGTCAATATATCGTGCACCTTGCTATGCCTGACACATACCATAGAGGCCTTCTTCTCTTTTTGAACATGACGAGATCAAGCAATCAATTATTGTTCAAAATTGTTTTTGTTGTTGCTTTTGCTGGTTCATTCTGCGATCAAACCACAGGCAACGAACCGTATTCTTTGCCATACATCACACAGACACTAACAAACCAAAGGCAACAATTCGCACACCTTGCCACGCCTCGCACGGATACCAACAAATCACAAGCAACAAGTCGTACATCTCGCCATGCCTCACACAGATACCAGCTAATCACCGGCAACAAAACAGGATGAACATCTTTCCATCATGCCTCACACAGATACCAGCAAATCACAGGCAACTAAGCGGATATCTTACCACGCCTCACACTGATTCCAGCAAATCTCAAGCGACGAATCCTATAACTTACCACGCCTCGCGCAGATACCAGCAAATCGCAGGCAACAAGTCGTACATCTTGCCATGTCTCACACAATTACCAGCAAATCACAGGCAACAAATCGTTCATCTTGCCATGCCTCACATAGATACCAGCAAATCACATGCAGCAAATCGTGCTTCTTACCGAAGTTCCTACAGACGCCAGCAAATCACCGGCAACAAGCCGTACACATTGCCATGCCTCCCACAGATACCAGCAAATCAGAGACAAAAAGTAGTGCATCTTGCCATGTCCCACACAACACAGATACCAGCAAATCACAAGCAGCAAATAGTACATCTTATCATGCCTTACACAGATACCCTGGACAACAAATCTTACATCTTACCATGCTTGAAACAGGTACCAGCAAGTCACAGGCAACAAGCGGTACATCTTTCAATTCCTCACACAGATACCAGCATCAGAGGCAACAAACCGTACATCTTGCCATGCCTCACACAGCTACCAGCGAATCACAAGCAGCAAAGCATACATCTTGCCATGCCTCACACAGATACCAAACCCCTAGAAACGGACAACACCATGACAGACCAAAACCCTAGAAACGGACAACACCGTGACAGACCAAAACCCCTGAAGCGGACAACACCGCGACAGACCAAAACCCCCAGAAGTAAACAACACCCTGATAGACCACAATCCCTAGAAACGGACGACAGCATGACAGACCAAACCCCGCAGAAACGGACAACGCCGTGACAGACCAAAACCCTAGAAGCGGACAACACCGTGACAGACCAAAACCCCTGAAGCGGACAACACCGTGACAGACCAAAACCCCTAGAAGCGGACAACACCATGACAGACCAAAACCCCTCGAAGCGGACAACACCATGACAGACCAAAACCCCTAGAAGCGGACAACGCCGTGACAGACCAAAACCCTCAGAAGGGGACATCATCGTGACACACATTCCCCAGAAGCGGACAACGCTGTGACAGACCAAAATACCTAGAAGCGGACAAGACCGTGACAGACCACAAACCCTAGAAGCGGACAACACCGTGACAACCCGAAACCCTAGAAGTGGAAACGGACAACACCGTGACAAACCAACTCCCTAGAAGCGGACAAAACCGTGACAAACCAAAAACCCTGGAAGCGGACAACACCATGACAGACAAAAACCCCCAGAAGCGGGCAACACCGTGACAAACCAAAACCCCCAGAAGCGGACAGCACCGTGACAGACCAAAAGCCCTAGAAACGGACAACACCGTGACAGACCAAAACCCCTACAAGCGGACAACACCGCGACAAACCAAATCTCCAGAAGCGGACAGCACCGTGACAGACCAAAACCTCTGGAAGCGGACAACACCGTGACAGACCAAAACCCCAAGAAGCGGACAACACCGTGACATACCAAAACCCCTAATAAAAACGGACAACACCGTGACAGACCAAAACCCCTAGAAGCGGACAACACCATGACCGACCAAAACCCCTAAAAGTGGACAGCACCGTGACAGACCAAATCCGCTAGACGCGAACAACCCCGTGGCAGACCAAAACCCCTAGAAACGGACAACACCGTGACAGACCAAAACCCCTAGAAACGGACAACACCGTGACAGACCTAAACCCTACAAGTGAACAACACCGTGATAGACCACAACCCCTAGAAGCGGACAACACCCTGATAGACCAGAATCCCTAGAAACGGACGACAGCATGACAGACCAAACCCCGCAGAAACGGACAACACAGTGACAGACCCAAACCCCCAGAAGCGGACAACACCGTGACAGAACCAAACCCCTAGAAGCGGACAACACCGTGACAGACCAAAACGCCTAGAAACGGACAACACCGTGACAAACCAAAACCCCTAGAAGCGGACAACACCATGACAGACCAAAACCCCTAGAAACGGACAACACCGTGACAAACCAAAACCCCTAGAAGCGGACAACACTGTGACAGACCAAAACCCTCAGAAGTGGACATCATCGTGACAGACATTCCCCAGAAGCGGAAAACGCTGTAACAGACCAAAAAACCTAGAAGCGGACAACACCGTGACAGACCACAACCCCTAGAAGCGGACAACACCGTGACAACCCGAAACCCCTAGAAGCCGAAGCGGACAACGCCGTGACAAACCAAAACCCCAGAAGCAGACAACACCGTGACAGACCAAAACCCCTAGAAGCGGACAACACCATGACAGACAAAAAGCGGGCAACACCGTGACAGACCAAAACCCCTACAAGCGGACAACACCCTGATAGACCAGAATCCCTAGAAACGGACGACAGCATGACAGACCAAACCCCGCAGAAACGGACAACACCGTGACAGACCCAAACCCCCAGAAGCGGACAACACCGTGACAGAACCAAACCCCTAGAAGCGGACAACACCGTGACAGACCAAAACGCCTAGAAACGGACAGCACCATGACAAACCAAAACCCCATGCGTCACTACCAGCAAATCACAGGCAACAAACAGCACATCTTGCTTTCCCTCCCACAGATTCCAGCAAATGACAGGCAACTTGCCATGCAAATGACAAGTCACGGATCGTACATCTTGCCATGTATCACACAGATACCAGCAGATCACAAATCGTATGTCATATCCTGCTTGACATGATGCTAGAAAATCACAGCAAAAAGTCGTACATCATACCCTGCCTCCCGCAAGCCACAAATCGTACATCTTGCCATGCCCTCAGCCAGCCTCAAATCACAGGAAACAAACCGTACTTCTTACCATGCCTCACACACATACCAGCACAGCATAGGCAACACATTGTACATCTTATCCTGCCTCCCATAGATACCAGCAAATCACAAACAACAAATCGTACTTATTACCAAGCTTCACAGACATACCAGCAAATCACAGGCAACAAATAAGGCACCCCGACAACAAATCGTACATCTTGCCATGCCTCACACAGAAATCAGTCAATCAGAAGCCACAAATCGTAAGTCTTGCCATGCCTCACACATATACCAGCAAATCACAGGCAACAAATCGTACATTCTGCCATGCCTCACACAGATACCAGCGAGTGACAGGCAACAAATCGTTCATCTTGCCATGTCGTACATCTTGCCATGCATCACATAGATACCAGCAGATCACAGGCAACAAATCGTACATCAAATCCTGTCTCACACAGATACCAGCAAATCAAAGGTAACAAATCGTACATCTTGCCATGCCTTTCACAGATGCCAGCGATTCGCAGACAACAAATCGTACATCTTACCATGTCTCATACAGATACCAGCAAATCACAGACAACAAATCGTACATCTTACCATGCCTCACGCAGATACCAGGAAATAACAGGCAACAAATCGTACATCTTGCCATGCCTCACACAGATGCCAGCGAATCACAACAACAAATCAGCCACCATTAAATCACAGGCAACAAATCGTACATCTTGTCATGCCTCACACAGATGCCAACAAATCACAGGCAACAAATCGTTTATCTTGCCATGCCTCCACACATACCAGCAAATCACAGATCACAGGCAACAAATCGTGTATCCTGCCATGCCTCACACAGATACCAGCAAATGAAAGACAACAAATTGTACAACTTCCCATGCTTAACACAGATACCAGCAAAACGCAAGCAACAAATCGTGCATCTTGCCATGCCTCACACAGATATCAGTCAAGCAGAGGAAACAAAGCGAAAATCTTACATGCCTCACACAGGTACCAGCAAATCACAGGCAACAAATCCTGCATCTTGCCGTGCCTCACACACAGACCAGCAAAGCACAAACAACAAATCGTATTAGCTTCACAGATATACCAGCAAATTTCAACAACAAATCAGGCACCAGTAAATCACGGGCAACACATCGTACATGTCGCCTTGCCTCACACATGTACCAGCAAATCACCGACAACAAATCGTTCATCTTACCATGCCTCATACAGATAACAGCAAATCACAGGAAACAAATCGTTTATCTTGCCATACCTCCACAGATACCAGCAAATTACAGGCAATCGTATATCTTGCCATGCCTCACACAGATACCAACAAATCACAGGCAACAAATCACACGTCTTGCCAATACCTCACACAGATACCTGCAGATCACGGGGGCAAAAAATCGTTCATCTCGCATGATACCAGCAAATCACAGGCAACAAGTCGTGCATCTTATCATGTCTCACACATATACCAGCAAATCACAGGCAGCAAATCATACATCTTACTTACAATACCTCCAGCAGATACCAGCACATCATGGGCAACAAAACGTACTCCATACCATGCTTCACAGAGATATCGTCAATATATCGTGCACCTTGCTATGCGTGACACATACCATAGGGACCTTCTTCTCTTTTTGAACAGGACGAGATCAAGCAATCAATTATTGTTCAAAATTGTTTTTGTTGTTGCTTTTGCTGGTTCATTCTGCGATCAAATCACAGGCAACGAACCATATTCTTTGTCATGCATCACACAGACACTAACAAACCAAAGGCAACAATTCGCACACCTTGCCACGCCTCGCACGGATACCAACAAATCACAAGCAACAAATCGTACATCTCGCCATGCCTCACACAGATACCAGCTAATCACCGGCAACAAAACAGGATGAACATCTTTCCATCATGCCTCACACAGATACCAGCGAATCACAGGCAACTAAGCGTACATCTTGCCACGCCTCACACTGATTCCAGCAAATCTCAAGCGACGAATCGTATAACTTACCACGCCTCGCACAGATACCAGCAAATCGCAGGCAACAAGTCGTACATCTTGCCATGTCTCACACAATTACCAGCCAATCACAGGCAACAAATCGTTCATCTTGCCATGCCTCACGCAGATACCAGCAAATCACATGCAGCAAATCGTGCTTCTTACCAAGGTTGCTACAGATACCAGCAAATCACCGGCAACAAGCCGTACACATTGCCATGCCTCCCACAGATACCAGCAAATCAGAGACAAAAAGTAGTGCATCTTGCCATGTCCCACACAACACAGATACCAGAAAATCACAAGCAGCAAATAGTACATCGTATCATGCCTTACACAGATACCCTGGACAACAAATCTTACATCTTACCATGCTTCACACAGGTACCAGCAAGTCACAGGCAATAAGTGGTACATCTTTCAATTCCTCACACAGATACCAGCAAATGACAGGCCACATAGCAGCAAATCAGAGGCAACAAACCGTACATCTTGCCATGCCTCACACAGCTACCAGCGAATCACAGGCAGCAAAGCGTACATCTTGCCACGCCTCACACAGATGCCAAACCCCTAGAAACGGACAACACCATGACAGACCAAAACCCTGGAAACGGACAACACCGTGACAGACCAAAACCCCTAAAGCGGACAACACCGTGACAAACCAAAACCCTAGAAGCGGACAACACCGTGACAGACCAAAACCCTGGAAGCGGACAACACCGTGACAGACCAAAAACACTAGAAGTGAACAACACCATGATAGACCACAACCCCTAGAAGCGAACAACACCATGACAGACCAAAACCCCTAGAAACGGACAACACCGTGACAGACCAAACCCCCAAAGAAGCGGACAACACCATGACAGACCAAAACCCCCACAAGCGGACAACACCGCGACAGACCAAAACCCCCAGAAGCGGACAACGCTGTGACAAACCAAAATTCCTAGAAGCGGACAACACCGTGACAACCCGAAACCCCTAGAAGCGGAAGCGGACAACACCGTGACAAACCAAAACCCTGGAAGCGGACAACACTGTGACAGACCAAAACCCCCAGAAGCGGACAACACCATGACAGACAAAAACCCCCAGAAGCGGGCAACAGCGTGACAGACCAAAACCCCTACAAGCGGACAACACCGTGACAAACCATCTCCAGAAGCGGACAGCACCATGACAGACCAAAACCCCTAGAGACGAACAACACCGTGACAGACCAAAACCCCTAGAAGCGGACAACACCGTGACAGACCAAAACCCCTAGAAGCGCACAACACCGTGACAGACCAAGACCCCAAGAAGTGGACAATACCGTGACGTACCAAAACCCCTAAAAACGGACAACACCGTGACAGACCAAAACCCCTAGAAGCGGACAACACCGTGACAGACCAAAACCCTAGAAGTGGACAACACCGTGATGGACCACAACCCCTAGAAGCGGACAACGCCATGACAGACCAAAAGCCCTAGAAACGGACAACACCGTGACAGACCAAACCCCTAGAAGCGGACAACACCGTGACAGACCAAAACCTCAGAAGCGGACAACACAGCGACAGAACCAAACCCCTAGAAGCGGACAACACCGTGACAGACCAAAACCCCTAGAAACGGACAACACCCTGACACACCAAAACCCCCAGAAGCGGACAACACCGTGACAGACCAAAACCCTCAGAAGTGGACATCACCGTGACAGACGTTCCCCAAAAGCGGACAACGCTGCGACAGACCAAACCTTCTAGAAATGGACAACACCGTGACAAACCAAAACCCTAGACGCGAACAACACCGTGACAGACCAAAACCCCTAGAAGCGGACACAACCTACTCACAAGCAACGACTCGTATATCGTAGAATGCCTCATACGGATACCAGCAAATCGCAGGCAACAAATCATACATCTTACCACGCCAGCAAATGACAAAAAAAACAAATCTTGCATCTTAACATGCTTCACACAGGTAGCAGCAAGTCACAAAAACTACAGGCAACAAACAGGTACATCATACCCTGCCTCACACAGCCAGTCACAAGAAACAAATTGTACATCTTGCCATGCCTCACGACCAGCAAATCCCAGGCAAAGAACCACACATCTTGCCTTCCCTCCCACAGATTCCAGCAAATGACAGGCAACTTGCCATGCAAATGACAAGTCACGGATCGTACATCTTGCCATGCATCACACAGATACCAGCAGATCACAAATCGTACGTCATATCCTGCTTGACATGATGCCAGAAAATCACAGCAAAAGTCGTACATCATACCCTGCCTCCCACAAGCCACAACTTGTACATCTTGCCATGCACTCAGCCAGCCTCAAATCACAGGAAACTAACCTTACAGCATAGGCAACACATTTTACATCTTATCCTGCCTCCCACAGATACCAGCAAATCACAAACAACAAAATCGTACTTATTACCAAGCTTCACAGACATACCAGCAAAGCACAGACAACAAATATGGCACCAGCAAATCACCTACAACAAATCGTACATCTTGCCATGCCTCACACATATACCAGCAAATCGCAGGCAACACATCGTACATCTTGCCATGCCTCATGCAAATACCAGCGATTCACAAATCATAGATCGTACATCTTGCCATGCCCCACACAAATATCAGCATGTCACAGGCAACAAACCGTACGTCTTGGCACGCCTCATACAGATGCCAGCAAATCACAGGCAACAAATCGTACATCTTACCATGCCTCATACAGATACCAGGAAATAACAGACAACAAATCGTACATCTTGCCATGCCTCACACAGATATTAGCATGTCACAGGCAACAAACCGTACGTCTTGGCACGCCTCATACAGATGCCAGCAAATCACAGGCAACAAATCGTACATCTTACCATGCCTCATACAGATACCAGGAAATAACAGACAACAAATCGTACATCTTGCCATGCCTCACACAGATATTAGCAAATCACAGACAACAAATCGTTCATCTCACCATGCTGCCAACAATTGCAATGAACAAATCGTATATCTTGCCATGCCTGACACAAATACCAGCAAATCACAGATAACAAATCGTACATCTTGCCACGTCTCATAAAGATACCAGCAACTCACAGGCAACAAATCGTACATCTTACCATGCCGCACACAGCAAATCACGGCCAACAAATCGTTCATCTATCATGCCTCCCACAGCAAATCACAGGACAAACCGTACATCTTGCCATGCCTCACATAGATACCAACGAATCACAGGCAACAAATCGTACATCTTACCATGCAAATCACAAGTCCCGGATCGTCCATCTTGCCATGCATCATACAGATACCAACAGATCACAGGCAACAAATCGTACATCATATCCTGCCTCCAGCAAATCAAAGGCAACAAATCGTAAATCTTGCCATGCCTCTCACAGATACCAGCGATTCGCAACAACAAATCGTACATCTTACCATGCCTCATACAGATACCAGCAAATCACAGACAACAAATCATACATCTTACCATGCCTCATACACACCAGGAAATGGCAGGCAACAAGTCGTACATCTTGCCATGCCTCATACAGATACCAGCAAATCACAGACAACAAATCATACATCTTACCATGCCTCATACACACCAGGAAATGGCAGGCAACAAGTCGTACATCTTGCCATGCCTCACACAGATGCCAGCGAATCACAACAACAAATCAGCCACCATTGATTCATAGGCAACAAATTCTGTATCTTGCCATGCCTCACAGAGATACCAGTAAATGAAAGAAAACAAATTGTACAACTTACCATGCTTCACACGGATACCAGCAACACGCAAGCAACAAATCGTGCATCTTGCCATGCCTCACACAGATATCAGTCAAGAGTCAAGCAGAGGAAACAAACAGTAAATCTTACCATGCTTCACACAGGTACCAGCAAATCACAGGCAACAAATCCTACATCTTGCCGTGCCTCACACATCTTGCCGTGCCTCACACACATACCAGCAAATCACAAACAACAAATCGTATTGGCTTCACAGACATAACAGCAAATCACAACAACAAATCAGGCACCAGTAAATGACGAGCAACACATCGTACATGTCGCCTTGCCTCACACATGTACCAGCAAATCACCGACAACAAATCGTACATCTTACCATGCCTCACACAGATAACAGCAAGTCACAGGAAACAAATCGTTTATCTTGCCATGCCTCCACAGAAACCACCAAATTACAGGCAATCGTATATCTCGTCATGCCTCACACAGATACCCATAAATCACAGGCAACAAATCACACGTCTTGCCAATGCCTCACACAGATACCTGCAGATCACGGGGGCAATAAATAGTTCATCTCGCATGATGATTCACAAGTCACGGATCGTACATCTTGCCATGTATCACATAGATACCAGCAGATCACAGGCAACAAATCGTACATCATATCCTGCCTCACACAGATACCAGCAAATCAAAGGCAACAAATCGTGCATCTTGCCATGCCTTTCACAGATACCAGCGATTCGCAGACAACAAATCGTATAGCTTACCATGCCTCATACAGATACCAGCAAATCACAGACAACAAATCGTACATCTTGTCATGCCTCACACAGATGCCAGCGAATCACAACAACAAATCAGCCACCATTAAATCACAGGCAACAAATCGTACATCTTGTCATGCCTCACACAGATGCCAACAAATCACAGGCAACAAATCGTTTATCTTGCCATGCCTCCACACATACCAGCAAATCACAGGCAACAAATCGTGTATCCTGCCATGCCTCACACAGATACCAGCAAATGAAAGACAACAAGTTGTACAACTTACCATGCTTCACACGGATACCAGCAAAACGCAATCAACAAAGCGTGCATCCTGCCGTCCTCCACAGATATCAGTCAAGCAGAGGAAACAAAGCGTAAATCTGACCATGCCTCACACAGGTACCAGCAAATCACAGGCAACAAATCCTACATCTTGCCGTGCCTCACACACAGACCAGCAAATCACAAACAACAAATCGTATTAGCTTCACAGATATACCAGTAGATTTCAGCAACAAATCAGGCACCAGTAAATCACGGGCAACACATCGTACATGTCGCCTTGCCTCACACATGTACCAGCAAATCACCGACAACAAATCGTTCATCTTACCATGCCTCATACAGATAACAGCAAATCACAAGAAACAAATCGTTTATCTTGCCATACCTCCACAGATACCAGCAAATTACAGGCAATCGTATATCTTGCCATGCCTCACACAGATACCAACAAATCACAGGCAACAAATCACACGTCTTGCCAATGCCTCACACAGATACCTGCAGATCACGGGGGCAAAAAATCGTTCATCTCGCATGATACCAGCACATCACAGGCAACAAGTCGTGCATCTTGTCATGTCTCACACATATACCAGCAAATCACAGGCAGCAAATCATACATCTTACTTACAATGCCTCAAACAGATACCAGCACATCATGGGCAACAAAACGTACTCCATACCATGCTTCACAGAGATACCGTCAATATATCGTGCACCTTGCTATGCCTGACACATACCATAGGGGCCTTCTTCTCTTTTTGAACAGGACGAGATCAAGCAATCAATTATTGTCCAAAATTGTTTGTGTTGTTGCTTTTGCTGGTTCATTCTGCGATCAAATCACAGGCAACGAACCGTATTTTTTGCCATGCATCACACAGACACTAACAAACCAAAGGCAACAATTCGCACACCTTGCCACGCCTCGCACGGATACCAACAAATCACAAGCAATAAATCGTACATCTCGCCATGCCTCACACAGATACCAGCTAATCACCGGCAACAAAACAGGATGAACATCTTTCCATCATGCCTCACACAGATACCAGCAAATCACAGGCAACTAAGCGTACATCTTACCACGCCTCACACTGATTCCAGCAAATCTCAAGCGACGAATCGTATAACTTACCTCGCCTCGCACAGATACCAGCAAATCGCAGGCAACAAGTCGTACATCTTGCCATGTCTCACACAATTACCAGCCAATCACAAGCAACAAATCGTTCATCTTGCCATGCCTCACGCAGATACCAGCAAATCACATGCAGCAAATCGTGCTTCTTACCAAGGTTCCTACAGATACCAGCAAATCACCGGCAACAAGCCGTACACGTTGCCATGCCTCCCACAGATACCAGCAAATCAGAGACAAAAAGTAGTGCATCTTGCCATGTCCCACACAACACAGATACCAGCAAATCACAAGCAGCAAATAGTACATCTTATCATGCCTTACACAGATACCCTGGACAACAAATCTTACATCTTACCATGCTTCACACAGGTACCAGCAAGTCACAGGCAACAAGCGGTACATCTTTCAATTCCTCACACAGATACCAGCATCAGAGGCAACAAACCGTACATCTTGCCATGCCTCACACAGCTACCAGCGAATCACAAGCAGCAAAGCATACATCTTGCCATGCCTCACACAGATACCAAACCCCTAGAAACGGACAACACCATGACAGACCAAAACCCTAGAAACGGACAACACCGTGACAGACCAAAACCCCTGAAGCGGACAACACCGCGACAGACCAAAACCCCCAGAAGTAAACAACACCCTGATAGACCACAATCCCTAGAAACGGACGACAGCATGACAGACCAAACCCCGCAGAAACGGACAACGCCGTGACAGACCAAAACCCTAGAAGCGGACAACACCGTGACAGACCAAAACCCCTGAAGCGGACAACACCGTGACAGACCAAAACCCCTAGAAGCGGACAACACCATGACAGACCAAAACCCCTCGAAGCGGACAACACCATGACAGACCAAAACCCCTAGAAGCGGACAACGCCGTGACAGACCAAAACCCTCAGAAGGGGACATCATCGTGACACACATTCCCCAGAAGCGGACAACGCTGTGACAGACCAAAATACCTAGAAGCGGACAAGACCGTGACAGACCACAAACCCTAGAAGCGGACAACACCGTGACAACCCGAAACCCTAGAAGTGGAAACGGACAACACCGTGACAAACCAACTCCCTAGAAGCGGACAAAACCGTGACAAACCAAAAACCCTGGAAGCGGACAACACCATGACAGACAAAAACCCCCAGAAGCGGGCAACACCGTGACAAACCAAAACCCCCAGAAGCGGACAGCACCGTGACAGACCAAAAGCCCTAGAAACGGACAACACCGTGACAGACCAAAACCCCTACAAGCGGACAACACCGCGACAAACCAAATCTCCAGAAGCGGACAGCACCGTGACAGACCAAAACCTCTGGAAGCGGACAACACCGTGACAGACCAAAACCCCAAGAAGCGGACAACACCGTGACATACCAAAACCCCTAATAAAAACGGACAACACCGTGACAGACCAAAACCCCTAGAAGCGGACAACACCATGACCGACCAAAACCCCTAAAAGTGGACAGCACCGTGACAGACCAAATCCGCTAGACGCGAACAACCCCGTGGCAGACCAAAACCCCTAGAAACGGACAACACCGTGACAGACCAAAACCCCTAGAAACGGACAACACCGTGACAGACCTAAACCCTACAAGTGAACAACACCGTGATAGACCACAACCCCTAGAAGCGGACAACACCCTGATAGACCAGAATCCCTAGAAACGGACGACAGCATGACAGACCAAACCCCGCAGAAACGGACAACACAGTGACAGACCCAAACCCCCAGAAGCGGACAACACCGTGACAGAACCAAACCCCTAGAAGCGGACAACACCGTGACAGACCAAAACGCCTAGAAACGGACAACACCGTGACAAACCAAAACCCCTAGAAGCGGACAACACCATGACAGACCAAAACCCCTAGAAACGGACAACACCGTGACAAACCAAAACCCCTAGAAGCGGACAACACTGTGACAGACCAAAACCCTCAGAAGTGGACATCATCGTGACAGACATTCCCCAGAAGCGGAAAACGCTGTAACAGACCAAAAAACCTAGAAGCGGACAACACCGTGACAGACCACAACCCCTAGAAGCGGACAACACCGTGACAACCCGAAACCCCTAGAAGCCGAAGCGGACAACGCCGTGACAAACCAAAACCCCAGAAGCAGACAACACCGTGACAGACCAAAACCCCTAGAAGCGGACAACACCATGACAGACAAAAAGCGGGCAACACCGTGACAGACCAAAACCCCTACAAGCGGACAACACCATGACCAACCACATCTCCAGAAGCGGACGGCACCGTGACAGACCAAAACCCCTAGAAACGGACAACATCGTGACAGACCAAACCCCCAGAAGCGGACAACACCGTGACAGACCAAAACCCCCAGAAGCGGACAACACCGTGACAGAACCAAACCCCTAGAAGCGGACAGCACCATGACAAACCAAAACCCCATGCGTCACTACCAGCAAATCACAGGCAACAAACAGCACATCTTGCTTTCCCTCCCACAGATTCCAGCAAATGACAGGCAACTTGCCATGCAAATGACAAGTCACGGATCGTACATCTTGCCATGTATCACACAGATACCAGCAGATCACAAATCGTATGTCATATCCTGCTTGACATGATGCTAGAAAATCACAGCAAAAAGTCGTACATCATACCCTGCCTCCCGCAAGCCACAAATCGTACATCTTGCCATGCCCTCAGCCAGCCTCAAATCACAGGAAACAAACCGTACTTCTTACCATGCCTCACACACATACCAGCACAGCATAGGCAACACATTGTACATCTTATCCTGCCTCCCATAGATACCAGCAAATCACAAACAACAAATCGTACTTATTACCAAGCTTCACAGACATACCAGCAAATCACAGGCAACAAATAAGGCACCCCGACAACAAATCGTACATCTTGCCATGCCTCACACAGAAATCAGTCAATCAGAAGCCACAAATCGTAAGTCTTGCCATGCCTCACACATATACCAGCAAATCACAGGCAACAAATCGTACATTCTGCCATGCCTCACACAGATACCAGCGAGTGACAGGCAACAAATCGTTCATCTTGCCATGTCGTACATCTTGCCATGCATCACATAGATACCAGCAGATCACAGGCAACAAATCGTACATCAAATCCTGTCTCACACAGATACCAGCAAATCAAAGGTAACAAATCGTACATCTTGCCATGCCTTTCACAGATGCCAGCGATTCGCAGACAACAAATCGTACATCTTACCATGTCTCATACAGATACCAGCAAATCACAGACAACAAATCGTACATCTTACCATGCCTCACGCAGATACCAGGAAATAACAGGCAACAAATCGTACATCTTGCCATGCCTCACACAGATGCCAGCGAATCACAACAACAAATCAGCCACCATTAAATCACAGGCAACAAATCGTACATCTTGTCATGCCTCACACAGATGCCAACAAATCACAGGCAACAAATCGTTTATCTTGCCATGCCTCCACACATACCAGCAAATCACAGATCACAGGCAACAAATCGTGTATCCTGCCATGCCTCACACAGATACCAGCAAATGAAAGACAACAAATTGTACAACTTCCCATGCTTAACACAGATACCAGCAAAACGCAAGCAACAAATCGTGCATCTTGCCATGCCTCACACAGATATCAGTCAAGCAGAGGAAACAAAGCGAAAATCTTACATGCCTCACACAGGTACCAGCAAATCACAGGCAACAAATCCTGCATCTTGCCGTGCCTCACACACAGACCAGCAAAGCACAAACAACAAATCGTATTAGCTTCACAGATATACCAGCAAATTTCAACAACAAATCAGGCACCAGTAAATCACGGGCAACACATCGTACATGTCGCCTTGCCTCACACATGTACCAGCAAATCACCGACAACAAATCGTTCATCTTACCATGCCTCATACAGATAACAGCAAATCACAGGAAACAAATCGTTTATCTTGCCATACCTCCACAGATACCAGCAAATTACAGGCAATCGTATATCTTGCCATGCCTCACACAGATACCAACAAATCACAGGCAACAAATCACACGTCTTGCCAATACCTCACACAGATACCTGCAGATCACGGGGGCAAAAAATCGTTCATCTCGCATGATACCAGCAAATCACAGGCAACAAGTCGTGCATCTTATCATGTCTCACACATATACCAGCAAATCACAGGCAGCAAATCATACATCTTACTTACAATACCTCCAGCAGATACCAGCACATCATGGGCAACAAAACGTACTCCATACCATGCTTCACAGAGATACCGTCAATATATCGTGCACCTTGCTATGCGTGACACATACCATAGGGACCTTCTTCTCTTTTTGAACAGGACGAGATCAAGCAATCAATTATTGTTCAAACTTGTTTTTGTTGTTGCTTTTGCTGGTTCATTCTGCGATCAAATCACAGGCAACGAACCGTATTCTTTGTCATGCATCACACAGACACTAACAAACCAAAGGCAACAATTCGCACACCTTGCCACGCCTCGCACGGATACCAACAAATCACAAGCAACAAATCGTACATCTCGCCATGCCTCACACAGATACCAGCTAATCACCGGCAACAAAACAGGATGAACATCTTTCCATCATGCCTCACACAGATACCAGCGAATCACAGGCAACTAAGCGTACATCTTGCCACGCCTCACACTGATTCCAGCAAATCTCAAGCGACGAATCGTATAACTTACCACGCCTCGCACAGATACCAGCAAATCGCAGGCAACAAGTCGTACATCTTGCCATGTCTCACACAATTACCAGCCAATCACAGGCAACAAATCGTTCATCTTGCCATGCCTCACGCAGATACCAGCAAATCACATGCAGCAAATCGTGCTTCTTACCAAGGTTGCTACAGATACCAGCAAATCACCGGCAACAAGCCGTACACATTGCCATGCCTCCCACAGATACCAGCAAATCAGAGACAAAAAGTAGTGCATCTTGCCATGTCCCACACAACACAGATACCAGAAAATCACAAGCAGCAAATAGTACATCGTATCATGCCTTACACAGATACCCTGGACAACAAATCTTACATCTTACCATGCTTCACACAGGTACCAGCAAGTCACAGGCAATAAGTGGTACATCTTTCAATTCCTCACACAGATACCAGCAAATGACAGGCCACATAGCAGCAAATCAGAGGCAACAAACCGTACATCTTGCCATGCCTCACACAGCTACCAGCGAATCACAGGCAGCAAAGCGTACATCTTGCCACGCCTCACACAGATGCCAAACCCCTAGAAACGGACAACACCATGACAGACCAAAACCCTGGAAACGGACAACACCGTGACAGACCAAAACCCCTAAAGCGGACAACACCGTGACAAACCAAAACCCTAGAAGCGGACAACACCGTGACAGACCAAAACCCTGGAAGCGGACAACACCGTGACAGACCAAAAATACTAGAAGTGAACAACACCATGATAGACCACAACCCCTAGAAGCGAACAACACCATGACAGACCAAAACCCCTAGAAACGGACAACACCGTGACAGACCAAACCCCCAAAGAAGCGGACAACACCATGACAGACCAAAACCCCCACAAGCGGACAACACCGCGACAGACCAAAACCCCCAGAAGCGGACAACGCTGTGACAAACCAAAATTCCTAGAAGCGAACAACACCGTGACAACCCGAAACCCCTAGAAGCGGAAGCGGACAACACCGTGACAAACCAAAACCCTGGAAGCGGACAACACTGTGACAGACCAAAACCCCCAGAAGCGGACAACACCATGACAGACAAAAACCCCCAGAAGCGGGCAACAGCGTGACAGACCAAAACCCCTACAAGCGGACAACACCGTGACAAACCATCTCCAGAAGCGGACAGCACCATGACAGACCAAAACCCCTAGAGACGAACAACACCGTGACAGACCAAAACCCCTAGAAGCGGACAACACCGTGACAGACCAAAACCCCTAGAAGCGCACAACACCGTGACAGACCAAGACCCCAAGAAGTGGACAATACCGTGACGTACCAAAAAACCCCTAAAAACGGACAACACCGTGACAGACCAAAACCCCTAGAAGCGGACAACACCGTGACAGACCAAAACCCTAGAAGTGGACAACACCGTGATGGACCACAACCCCTAGAAGCGGACAACACCATGACAGACCAAAAGCTCTAGAAACGGACAACACCGTGACAGACCAAACCCCTAGAAGCGGACAACACCGTGACAGACCAAAACCTCAGAAGCGGACAACACAGTGACAGAACCAAACCCCTAGAAGCGGACAACACCGTGACAGACCAAAACCCCTAGAAACGGACAACACCCTGACACACCAAAACCCCCAGAAGCGGACAACACCGTGACAGACCAAAACCCTCAGAAGTGGACATCACCGTGACAGACGTTCCCCAAAAGCGGACAACGCTGCGACAGACCAAACCTTCTAGAAATGGACAACACCGTGACAAACCAAAACCCTAGACGCGAACAACACCGTGACAGACCAAAACCCCTAGAAGCGGACACAACCTACTCACAAGCAACGACTCGTATATCGTAGAATGCCTCATACGGATACCAGCAAATCGCAGGCAACAAATCATACATCTTACCACGCCAGCAAATGACAAAAAAAACAAATCTTGCATCTTAACATGCTTCACACAGGTAGCAGCAAGTCACAAAAACTACAGGCAACAAACAGGTACATCATACCCTGCCTCACACAGCCAGTCACAAGAAACAAATTGTACATCTTGCCATGCCTCACGACCAGCAAATCCCAGGCAAAGAACCACACATCTTGCCTTCCCTCCCACAGATTCCAGCAAATGACAGGCAACTTGCCATGCAAATGACAAGTCACGGATCGTACATCTTGCCATGCATCACACAGATACCAGCAGATCACAAATCGTACGTCATATCCTGCTTGACATGATGCCAGAAAATCACAGCAAAAGTCGTACATCATACCCTGCCTCCCACAAGCCACAACTTGTACATCTTGCCATGCACTCAGCCAGCCTCAAATCACAGGAAACTAACCTTACAGCATAGGCAACACATTTTACATCTTATCCTGCCTCCCACAGATACCAGCAAATCACAAACAACAAAATCGTACTTATTACCAAGCTTCACAGACATACCAGCAAAGCACAGACAACAAATATGGCACCAGCAAATCACCTACAACAAATCGTACATCTTGCCATGCCTCACACATATACCAGCAAATCGCAGGCAACACATCGTACATCTTGCCATGCCTCATGCAAATACCAGCGATTCACAAATCATAGATCGTACATCTTGCCATGCCCCACACAAATATCAGCATGTCACAGGCAACAAACCGTACGTCTTGGCACGCCTCATACAGATGCCAGCAAATCACAGGCAACAAATCGTACATCTTACCATGCCTCATACAGATACCAGGAAATAACAGACAACAAATCGTACATCTTGCCATGCCTCACACAGATATTAGCATGTCACAGGCAACAAACCGTACGTCTTGGCACGCCTCATACAGATGCCAGCAAATCACAGGCAACAAATCGTACATCTTACCATGCCTCATACAGATACCAGGAAGTAACAGACAACAAATCGTACATCTTGCCATGCCTCACACAGATATTAGCAAATCACAGACAACAAATCGTTCATCTCACCATGCTGCCAACAATTGCAATGAACAAATCGTATATCTTGCCATGCCTGACACAAATACCAGCAAATCACAGATAACAAATCGTACATCTTGCCACGTCTCATAAAGATACCAGCAACTCACAGGCAACAAATCGTACATCTTACCATGCCGCACACAGCAAATCACGGCCAACAAATCGTTCATCTATCATGCATGCCTCCCACAGCAAATCACAGGACAAACCGTACATCTTGCCATGCCTCACATAGATACCAACGAATCACAGGCAACAAATCGTACATCTTACCATGCAAATCACAAGTCCCGGATCGTCCATCTTGCCATGCATCACACAGATACCAACAGATCACAGGCAACAAATCGTACATCATATCCTGCCTCCAGCAAATCAAAGGCAACAAATCGTAAATCTTGCCATGCCTCTCACAGATACCAGCGATTCGCAACAACAAATCGTACATCTTACCATGCCTCATACAGATACCAGCAAATCACAGACAACAAATCATACATCTTACCATGCCTCATACACACCAGGAAATGGCAGGCAACAAGTCGTACATCTTGCCATGCCTCACACAGATGCCAGCGAATCACAACAACAAATCAGCCACCATTGAATCATAGGCAACAAATTCTGTATCTTGCCATGCCTCACAGAGATACCAGTAAATGAAAGAAAACAAATTGTACAACTTACCATGCTTCACACGGATACCAGCAACACGCAAGCAACAAATCGTGCATCTTGCCATGCCTCACACAGATATCAGTCAAGCAGAGGAAACAAACAGTAAATCTTACCATGCTTCACACAGGTACCAACAAATCACAGGCAACAAATCCTACATCTTGCCGTGCCTCACACATCTTGCCGTGCCTCACACACATACCAGCAAATCACAAACAACAAATCGTATTGGCTTCACAGACATAACAGCAAATCACAACAACAAATCAGGCACCAGTAAATGACGAGCAACACATCGTACATGTCGCCTTGCCTCACACATGTACCAGCAAATCACCGACAACAAATCGTACATCTTACCATGCCTCACACAGATAACAGCAAGTCACAGGAAACAAATCGTTTATCTTGCCATGCCTCCACAGAAACCACCAAATTACAGGCAATCGTATATCTCGTCATGCCTCACACAGATACCCATAAATCACAGGCAACAAATCACACGTCTTGCCAATGCCTCACACAGATACCTGCAGATCACGGGGGCAAAAAATCGTTCATCTCGCATGATGATTCACAAGTCACGGATCGTACATCTTGCCATGCATCACATAGATACCAGCAGATCACAGGCAACAAATCGTACATCATATCCTGCCTCACACAGATACCAGCAAATCAAAGGCAACAAATCGTGCATCTTGCCATGCCTTTCACAGATACCAGCGATTCGCAGACAACAAATCGTATAGCTTACCATGCCTCATACAGATACCAGCAAATCACAGACAACAAATCGTACATCTTGTCATGCCTCACACAGATGCCAGCGAATCACAACAACAAATCAGCCACCATTAAATCACAGGCAACAAATCGTACATCTTGTCATGCCTCACACAGATGCCAACAAATCACAGGCAACAAATCGTTTATCTTGCCATGCCTCCACACATACCAGCAAATCACAGGCAACAAATCGTGTATCCTGCCATGCCTCACACAGATACCAGCAAATGAAAGACAACAAGTTGTACAACTTACCATGCTTCACACGGATACCAGCAAAACGCAATCAACAAAGCGTGCATCCTGCCGTCCTCCACAGATATCAGTCAAGCAGAGGAAACAAAGCGTAAATCTGACCATGCCTCACACAGGTACCAGCAAATCACAGGCAACAAATCCTACATCTTGCCGTGCCTCACACACAGACCAGCAAATCACAAACAACAAATCGTATTAGCTTCACAGATATACCAGTAGATTTCAGCAACAAATCAGGCACCAGTAAATCACGGGCAACAGATCGTACATGTCGCCTTGCCTCACACATGTACCAGCAAATCACCGACAACAAATCGTTCATCTTACCATGCCTCATACAGATAACAGCAAATCACAAGAAACAAATCGTTTATCTTGCCATACCTCCACAGATACCAGCAAATTACAGGCAATCGTATATCTTGCCATGCCTCACACAGATACCAACAAATCACAGGCAACAAATCACACGTCTTGCCAATGTCTCACACAGATACCTGCAGATCACGGGGGCAAAAAATCGTTCATCTCGCATGATACCAGCACATCACAGGCAACAAGTCGTGCATCTTGTCATGTCTCACACATATACCAGCAAATCACAGGCAGCAAATCATACATCTTACTTACAATGCCTCAAACAGATACCAGCACATCATGGGCAACAAAACGTACTCCATACCATGCTTCACAGAGATACCGTCAATATATCGTGCACCTTGCTATGCCTGACACATACCATAGGGGCCTTCTTCTCTTTTTGAACAGGACGAGATCAAGCAATCAATTATTGTCCAAAATTGTTTGTGTTGTTGCTTTTGCTGGTTCATTCTGCGATCAAATCACAGGCAACGAACCATATTTTTTGCCATGCATCACCCAGACACTAACAAACCAAAGGCAACAATTCGCACACCTTGCCACGCCTCGCACGGATACCAACAAATCACAAGCAATAAATCGTACATCTCGCCATGCCTCACACAGATACCAGCTAATCACCGGCAACAAAACAGGATGAACATCTTTCCATCATGCCTCACACAGATACCAGCAAATCACAGGCAACTAAGCGTACATCTTACCACGCCTCACACTGATTCCAGCAAATCTCAAGCGACGAATCGTATAACTTACCTCGCCTCGCACAGATACCAGCAAATCGCAGGCAACAAGTCGTACATCTTGCCATGTCTCACACAATTACCAGCCAATCACAAGCAACAAATCGTTCATCTTGCCATGCCTCACGCAGATACCAGCAAATCACATGCAGCAAATCGTGCTTCTTACCAAGGTTCCTACAGATACCAGCAAATCACCGGCAACAAGCCGTACACGTTGCCATGCCTCCCACAGATACCAGCAAATCAGAGACAAAAAGTAGTGCATCTTGCCATGTCCCACACAACACAGATACCAGCAAATCACAAGCAGCAAATAGTACATCTTATCATGCCTTACACAGATACCCTGGACAACAAATCTTACATCTTACCATGCTTCACACAGGTACCAGCAAGTCACAGGCAACAAGCGGTACATCTTTCAATTCCTCACACAGATACCAGCAAATGACAGGCCACATAGCAGCAAATCAGAGGCAACAAAGCGTACATCTTGCCATGCCTCACACAGCTACCAGCGAATCACAGGCAGCAAAGCATACATCTTGCCATGCCTCACACAGATACCAAACCCTTAGAAACGGACAACACCATGACAGACCAAAACCCTAGAAACGGACAACACCGTGACAAACCAAAACCCCTAGAAGCGGACAACACCGTGACAGACCAAAACCCCCAGAAGTAAACAACACCCTGATAGACCACAATCCCTAGAAACGGACGACAGCATAACAGACCAAACCCCGCAGAAACGGACAACACCGTGACAGACCAAACCCCTAGAAGCGGACAACACCGTGACAGACCAAAACCCTGTAAGCGGACATCATCGTGACAGACATTCCCCAGAAGCGGACAACGCTGTGACAGACCAAAATACCTAGAAGCGGACAACATCGTGACAGACCACAACCCCTAGAAGCGGCGGACAACACCATGATAGACCACAACCCCTAGAAGCGGACAACACCATGACAGACCAAAACCCCTAGAAACGGACAACACCGTGACAGACCAAACCCCCAGAGAAGCAGACAACACCGTGACAGACCAAAATCCCCAGAAGCGGACAACACCGTGACATAACCAAACCCCCAAAAGCGGACAACACCGTGACAGACCAAAACCCCTAGAGACGGACAACACCGTGACAAACCAAAACCCCTAGAAGCGGACAACACCGTGACAAACCAAAACCCTAGAAGCGGACAAAACCGTGACAAACCAAAACCCCTAGCAGCGGACAACACCGTGCCAGACCAAAACCCCTAGAAACGGACACCACCGTGACAGACCAAAACCCCTACAACAACACCGTGACAAACCAAATCTCCAGAAGCGGACAGCACCGTGACAGACCAAAACCTCCGGAAGCGGACAACACCGTGACAGACCAAATCCCCAAGAAGCGGACAACACCGTGACATACCAAAACCCCTAATAAAAACGGACAACACCGTGACAGACCAAAACCCCTAGAAGCGGACAACACTATGACAGACCAAAACCCTCAAAAGTGGACAGGACCGTGACAGACCAAATCCCCTACACGTGAACAACACCGTGGCAGACCAAAACCCCTAGAAACGGACAAATTGAACAACACCGTGATAGACCACACGCCTAGAAGCGGACAACACCGTGACAGACCAAAACCCCCAGAAACGGACAACACCATGACAGACCAAGCCTCTAGAAGCGGACAACACCGTGACAGACCAAAACCCCCCAGAAGCGAGCAAACCCCTCGAAACGGACAACACCGTGACAGACCTGACAAACCAAAACCCCTAGAAGCGGACAACACCGTGACAGACCAAAACCTCTAGAAACGGACAACTCCGTGACAGAACCAAACTCCCAGAAGCGGACAACACCGACAGACCAAAACCCCCAGAAGCGGACAACACCGTGACATACCAAAACCCTTAAAAACGGACAACACCGTGACATATCAAAACCTCTAAAAACGGACAACACCGTGACTGACCAAACCCCTAGAAGCGGACAACACCGTGACAGACCAAAATCCCCAGAAGTGGACAACACCGTGACAGACCAAACCCCTAGAAACGGACAACACCGTGACAGACCAAAACCCTGTAAGCGGACATCATCGTGACAGACATTCCCCAGAAGCGGACAACGCTGTGACAGACCAAAATACCTAGAAGTGGACAGAGAAGAGAGAAGAGAGAAGAGAGAAGAGAGAAGAGAGAAGAGAGAAGAGAGAAGAGAGAAGAGAGAAGAGAGAAGAGAGAAGAGAGAAGAGAGAGGAGAGAAGAGAGAAGAGAGAAGAGAGAAGAGAGAAGAGAGAAGAGAGAAGAGAGAAGAGAGAAGAGAGAAGAGAGAAGAGAGAAGAGAGCAGAGAGAA
>CAJNDS010000906.1:0-52835 GCA_905221605.1 Symbiodinium natans
CCTACCCCCCCCTGAGGGGCCTGGCTCAACCCTACGATCAATCCAAGCCGAACCGTCTCTTGAACCCTAAACTTCAAGAAACCCTAAACCCCAAAGCGTGAACCTTGAGCCCTAAGCCCTCAATCCTAACCAAACCCTCAACCCTAAACCCCAAACCATAAACCATAAACCCGGAACCCTCAACCCTTATTGCTTGGGGTCCAGCGACTTGGGCGCTGCGGAATCACCATGCTCACACGGATGCGCTGGGCGGGTCGCGTAGCGTTAAAATCATTAGTCCGGTGAGATCAAACCAGGTCAAGCAAGGCCCAATCAATCGGTGCCTGGGAGCGCAGCGAACTCCAGCGAAATCAAACTAGAGCTCTCCCCGTCTCCAGTTGCTTCTGCAAGCTTGGTCCCCACTTTCATTTCGGAGCGAGTCGTCTACGTCATACAACCTACTCTAGCTTAGGAAAGCGCACTGCAGTTCAGAAGACTGCAGTATAGCAACTCGGTGGTTTAAGGGTATGCGGACTTGCTACACCTACTAACCTAGAGATCCTTTGAGTTCCTTACTTTCCTTATGCAGCCTTTGAAGCTTGCCCTAGCCGTTGCACAAGGTCATGGGCCATGGTCTAGGCCCTCTACCTGCTTTAAGTTGGCCTCTACAAAGCCTCCACGACCCTGGCTCAGAGATGTTTGCAGGAGTCTAAATGTACTATATCCCACGAAACTCCAATGAATTCTTGCATCTAGCATCATCCAGTACAAGAGAAGAGCTATATTGCTATACATAAACCGAAGCTCACGCACCACCCCTGCGCGACCTCGTGGATGCCGCGGATCATATATGGATGGCGTGCTCGTCCTCTTTAAAGCAAAACACACAAGGACCCGATCCAGTTGCCGTATTAAACCTTTTTGCAAGTAGGTCGCCGTAAAAAAGAAAACCCTAAACCCGGTAACCCGTGGAATCGTGTATCTAGCTTCTGGGTCCTGTGCGGCACACGCGCAGTCCAAGTTTCTATGAATTGGGTCCGAGGTTGTTTGGGATTGGGCGGCTAGGTGCAAAGCCTGACCGTTTGTCATGCGTTGACATCGCATGCGTGGCATTGTCTGCATGTGTGGAAATCACAGAAGCAAAGCGAGCACGTCCTCTGTCAAGTCCAGGTGAGAGCAGTTCAAGATTGCCGGTATGTCGCCTTCATTGATCCAGGGGCTGCTGGCACTGGTGTGTGGCGCGCCAGGGGCACATATGCATGTCGAAGAGCTTCACTGCCATGAGCCCACGACTTTCTTGGTAGCCCAGTAACCATATGAATAAGGGCGCTTGAATTCCTGTTGGTTACTTTATAAGGGAACCTTGAACCAAAAGAAGGGAAAGGGGCAAGCTTTCTGCAAGACCACAATGGACATCAACCCGTCCACCTTCTGGCTCGTCTTGGGGCACCGGGGTCTTCTGGACGGTCGCCAAGTGGACCTGGTCGCGGCTCGACCTAAACCCTAAACCCTAAACCCTAACCCCCAAACCCCAAACCCCAAACCCAATCCCCAATCCCCAATCCCTTAACCCTAAACCCCAAACCCGAAACCCTAAACCCAAAACCCTAAACCCGCTGAACGGCCAGGTGCAGCTCAAGAGCCAACTCTACAGCCTCCGCAGCGCGAAGGGACCCGAGGCGCTGTATGGTGGTAATCATTTCCTGAGCGACTGAATTTCCCTAAACCCGATTCCCGAACCTTGAGCCCTAAACCCAAAACCCGGCAGATAACAGTGACTCGGTTGAGGGGTCAGGGTTTACGCTTGCCGGTTAAAGTCATTAAGGTTTTGGTATGTACATGTCTCGGTGGAGTTGTCGGCTTCAAATCTCGAGGCCTTGTGCCATCCCGGAACCTCAAAGCCACAAATTCGAATACTCTCAGCTCTAGGCGACCCTACACCCTACATCACAATGAAATCTTGAAAAGTCCTGGACTCTCAAGTGCTGTTCAAGCGTCGTCAGGTGTGAAGCGGAACTTGGCTGCACCCCCGGCAGCCTGTAGGCTCTCCATCCGACTCCTTGGTTGTGCTGCAAAACGTGTCTGCGGACTGATACAGAGCCTGTGCTACTTGTTGTTGGTCGTCGCAGTAGTCACAGTAGTCAGTAGCTAGTAGCTAGTACCTAGTAGCTAGTACCTAGTAGCTAGTACCTAGTAGGTCCTGGTAGTGGTAGTAGTGTAGTAGCAGTAGTAGCAGTAGTAGCAGTAGTAGTAGCAGTAGTAGCAGAGCAGTAGCAGTAGCAGGCGCAGTAGTCTAAGAGGACTTGATTACTCCGCGAGCAATTCACACAGGAGTCTCACAAGCAAAGGACGCAACCTTGAACAAAATAGGCTCCTGCTTCTCGAGCCTGGATTTAGAATTTATCCCCTCCTGGTTAACAAACCACCTACAGCGGCAGCCCATCTGTGCTGCAGTGGGGGGTTGAAGGTGGATCTTCGGGGCTGATTGAGACAAGGGTTCCTCCAGAGCGAGGGCACATCGGACTTTGGAGTTTTGAACGGCACCGACTTGTGCGCTGACGTGAGCACGCACAGGACCTGGTGTAGGGCTTTGGGTAGCTGAAGCTCGCAAGCTTTGACGGATGATGCCATCAACATATCGACTTGAACATGCTTGCACTCCAACCTACTGAAATGTGCTAGTCTTTACCCTTGTGTACTAGCCGTGGTGCTGTGCCATACATACCCTGCTAGTAGATTGCCCCTGACACTGCGCAAGCTGCTACCGTACACGTCGCACAAAGCCCCGCCTCCATGGTATCTTTTGGAAGTACTGACTGCCTCAGAATGCCCAGCCACAAGGACGCAAAGTCATCGAGGGCCTCTCATCGCTTCGCGTTCCGGACTTAGGGAGGGGCTCCAGGGGCTCCTGGCCTTGTAGGGATTGGGTCGCGTGTTCCGAAGCCCTGAACAGCCCCCCAACCTTGTGCCCTCCTTGGCTTCGGACCGTAAGAAGATCTCTACTCTCGCCCTATGCAGTCCCTGGAAGACAGGAACTTCGTCCGTAGTTTCACATCGGGCCTGTGGTAAAAAAACCCTCAACTCCAGGGATTGAGAGCACCTCAAATCCACTCATGGCATTCAGGGGGGTCCTGGTGAACCCTCAGCCCATGCACCTTGCCCGTCGACCGGTACTGGTAGAAGCGCCCAAAGCGCAGCAAAACGCGGCGGGCGCTGGTGAGGAAGGACACCTTCTGGCTGACTGCCATGGTAGGAAAATTTGTCGTCCACACCTCTGGTAGTGCCCACCTACAGTTGGATGGTTGAAAACTACAGGATTTCACCATAAGGCTGAGCACCTCAAACTACCCAGATGGGTTTCCCTGCAGATGGCCATATGCCCAGAGCGGCCCTAGAAGGAGCACTCATGTGCCCTGCGGCAAAGCGCGATTCCCAGTAGTTGCGAAATAAAATGGCACCCAAAGAAAAGCAGCAAAAGCACCTCCGAAACAGAAGACCCCTGCCGCAAGGCCTCAGACCTGTGTGCTCAACTAGGGTGACCCTGAAAATTGCGTGGAAAATATCCTAATTGGGTCCTCACAACCCAAAAAGGGAATATATAAGAGATATCAAGGGCCTACCTATAGCCAAAGTGCCTGAAAGACTGGCCTGAGTTTGGGCTTTTTTTGTCGACCACCTAGCTGAACTGAACGTCCACGAGTTTGGATTTAGGGTTTAGGGTTTAGGGTGTTAATGGGGTCTAGGATTTCGGGCAGTCGGAGCCCACAACTCCCAGATTCTTTCAGCTCCAGCAGATGGCCTTCTGCTTCTTCCCCGTCCCAGCTTCTGACTCGAAGGTGATGCTGCTGGATTGAAAGCACCACCTTAAAGCCCCAAACCCCACGGAGGCATGTCTTGGATTCGCTGGTCTAGAGCTTGCAGGTTGTGATCGTGATGTGGGTTAGACAGACTTCTGGAGCAAAAACTGGAACACCCCCCCCAGTTTCGGAGAAGGCCTAATCGGCCTAAACCCGAAACCCGAAACGGGGTTGGATTGGTTCCCTTCTAAAGCAGAGGTAAACTCAAGCCTTGCGACTCATATACTGTTTCAGGTCTAGGGTCCCCATCTGTGTGCGCCTAAAGTCGGACTAACTCTGCTTGGCCGCTCCAGCCAATAATGCTCATCGGAACGCTCCTGCTGTAGGGCTGCGCCGATTCAGGGTTTCGGTTTCGGGTTTGGGGTGAAGGTGCCTAGGCTTGTTTGTCGACTTTTGCGTGCAACCCTGCTCGGACCTTCAGAAGGGACCTAGTTTTAACAACCCATCGGCCCCCAGTGGGACGCCTACGATTTCGTGACGGAGTTTCTCCCAGCTGCCGGACAGTATCATTTTCCAACAAGGTGTCTCTCAGGTGCCTCCAACAAACCCTGTGAAGCTTTAACTTACTGTTGGTTAGTAGGAATAAGGTACCATATGGAATCCCTTAAAGGGTATATAGGCGATATGTGGTACCTTATTTCCCCCCATTCCCTACTAACCAACCGTAAGCTCAGGCCCCCCTGAGAGCAAGAGATCTAAAAGGCAAGGACCATGCCAGAGCTTCTGGCCGAGGCTCTTTTTCAGGTTTTGGTTTATGGGCTTTTTTCCCTCCTGCACAGCTGGGTTAAGGGTTTAGGCTTTAGGGTTTCGGAGGCCTAAACCCTTCTGAATCATAAACCCTGTCCTGGAAGAGCGGTGCGGCGGTGCGCACGGCGAAGCGCTTTACCCTGCCAACCAAGCCTCACTTGATTCTCATGCATCGCGGGTTCAGGGTTTTTTCTGCCACCCGCCTAGCTGATCGCTCTCGACTCCTTCGCAGGGACTATTCGAGGTCTCTCAGTATCTGTTCGAGTGGATTCCCCCCTCTCCTCATTCACCCGAGAAAAGAAAACTTAACCGATAGGATTAATTTGCCGGGAAAGGAAAGGGGGAGTGATCTGGGCATGCTTCCATTCCAGTACGCAGTCCCTACTAAAGAGTCTCTCAGGTTTAGGGGTTAGGGTTCAGGGACCGCTTCATCAGAAGCCAGTTTAACCCCGGAGATCCAAGACGACCACCAGCCAATCATGGGCCCATTACAATCTTGGACTTCATAAAAAACTTCTGGGAAGCAGGTAGGTGTTTGGAAACCAGAATGGCCCCAAAGGGCCTTCGACAGTAAATGGATAGAGCTGGGAAGCCCCTGCAGACAACTGTCCGAGGCATCGCTAGGGGTTGCAAACCTGAACCTTGCAGTTAAGGGCCAAGGGCCGAATTAAGCTTCATTGACAAAATTCGGCTTGTAAAAACACTTCAGCCCCGAACTGGTCCAGCTGCATGGGCTGAGGTGGCTGGCAGCCGAAACTAGCCGCTCGCCCTAGCAACGGCAAGAATCAACGTTTCTGAAGTTCGCGCTCACCAAAACTGTCTACAGCCCTCTACCCTAAACGCTAAACCCTAAACCCTAAACCCTAAACCCGAAACCCTCAACCCTAAAACCCTAAACCCTAAACCCTAAAACCCTAAACCCCAAAACCCTAAACCCTAAAACCCTAAACCCTAAGGGCGGCTGCTGCGCTGAGGCCGGGGCCTGTCAAGAACTTCATTGCACCTTTGGAGCCTGGGCCGCTTGTTCTTTGTGACGGAAAGGGGTTTAGGGTTTTAGGGTTTTAGGGTTTTGGGGTTTTAGGGTTTTAGGGTTTTGGGGTTTTAGGGTTTTAGGGTTTAGGGTTTAGCGTTTAGGGTTTAGGGTTTAGGGTTTAGGGTTCAGGGTTCAGGGTTCAGGGTTCAGGGACTGATGAAGTCGGTTCGGCGAAAGTGAAACGTTAGCGACGGGTGCACTAATATCGGAAATTGTAGTCTGTCAAGTATGCTTTGTACTTGTAGCTCATCGAATGATACTGGTCTAGCCATAGCTGGAGGGTGGCATCTGAAAGATCTGCCGCCAATGAACAGGAGAAGTGCAGATTGCGCGGGTCAGTGGTGTAATGGATTCCTTTTTGACAGTGAAAGCAGGTGAAGCACATACTCCATTGTGGTTGAATGATATGCTGTCTAAATTTGTCTTGAAGAATTTGTGCTCTCTGAAAGTTGAGCAGGGCTGTTCTGAAAACACCAATTCTTTTCAGGGTTCAGGGTTCAGGGTTCAGGGTTCAGGGTTCAGGGTTCAGGTCAGTCACCAACGCACCTCCTTCTTACAGACTGGGAGGCCGGAGCACGCAAAAAAAAAAAAAAACATACAAGTGGAATTCGGAGTTGAGGACTGTTCGTAGCACAGCAGATGCCAAAGTGCACTGCTCAAAGCAAAGCAACTCTTCTTGTTCATTTTCGTCTCATCCTCCTGACGACGCGAGCAAGGTCTCACGAATGCCCTCAAGCTATACTGCATGTCTGCATGCCACAGTGGCTTTCCACGCATGCCCAGCGTTTGGGGATGATTTAAGAAGTTGAGACTTTTTTGAAGCGTGGACTGAAGTCGGCGCCAGGCCAAGAATTCATCCCGAAAAAGATCAAGGCCACCTACTCCGACATCTCCCTGCACTACGGCTTGGAAGTTCCCTGGCCGAAGCCCGTCCCCATCACATGCGTCCTCGGCTTCGTCAAGTTTCTGCAAGGTGTCTCGCAAGAACCTGGGTTGCCCACGCAATGCTGCGAGTGCTTTCATCCTGAATTTCTCCGGGTTGTTCTGAATGGTCCCTTTTCGTGTATTTTATACAGTAAGGCATGTAGTACAGTAGGGATCAAGCATTGCACGCCTTTTCGCGTGAATCGTGTCCGCTGCAGTTTCAGGAACCAACACTTCGCGGCCTTGCCTACCAGGCAGCTGTGCCATGATGTGCAAGGCCATGTAGAGGCACATCAGGGTGAACAGCGCAGCAAGAGAACCTGTTGGACCGCAGCTCTGGGTGGGGCCTACAGGCTTCATCATGCTTTGTCACAGGCGTCCTAGGGTCATCATACAAACTCGTGCCAAGGAGTCAGATCACTTCCACCCCTCACCCCTGCCCCCCCCCTCACCCCCTTGCTCCCCCACACCCACCCCTCACAAGTTGTTCTCACAGACCTTCAACAGAGAAGGGAAACGCCACCCAAACGTGCTAGGGAGAGTGGCTGGGCGCATCAGGCACGAAAACCTTGCTGCCCACGGCAATATTACAGACAGGAGGATGACATGTCACCAGAGGGCTGGGATGACCCGCCTGCCAAGACCCATGTCGCTTCACGAGATGGAGCAAGGATCAGAACGATGGCAACGGTGCTGAACCTCAGAAGCATATTCTCCGACGGGACCCATGTCCCCCATGGTCAAGCGGCAATGGCTAACAGTGCACCTTGAGTGATTGCACGTGTGGGTTTCCGGTAGCTGCCAGAGCTTGGAGGACCAACTGATGATCGAGGATACCTTTGCACTCTTACACTCTTACACTTCTACTTGGGGTTGGACGTTTCGACGACTCGGGTGATATGCGAGGCACAGTAAACCAAGATGCAACGACGCCAAAGGATGCTTCAAGCGTGTCAGGTGTAAGGGCTAAGGTTCACCCCATGGTGGCCTTCGGTTTAGTGCACAGGAAGTGGACTATAGATCCCCACCAGCCTCTTGCAAAACATGCTATTGATGACTCATCGCGCAAAGCACTTAGTCTGGGAAAGAGGAGACCCCACAAGCTCGAACCTTTAATCAACCCTTTTCATTCTTGCCTTTTGCCGTGTGGCAAGAGAAAGCGGAAAATGGCAAGGCCGATTTCAAAGAAGTCCAAGATCCTTGGGGCTCAGGGCTGTTACCGTTTAGTAGTTTACAGAAGAAGGCACCGTGTACTATGTCATGATATGCTGCATCGTACAGTACCAGGAACGTAGCAGTTAAGAAAAAAACTCACATCACATCAGGTGAAAGTCCGTGTTTAGCAGGGCACCTCTGCGGGCCGTAGGTTATCCGAAACAGGCCAAGATGCTGGGCCTGGCTATTCTGGAATGGCTGGACCCATGAGCAATAGGCCATCTGGGCACCCGAAATCACCGGGTACCTAGGCACCGCGGGCGTCATGACGCAGAATCTTCAGGGACTTCGGGGCTTTTGATGTGCCCGTGATCGAGGCAAGTCCTCTCCCAGCTTTGCAGGAGTTGTACTGACCCTTCGTGGCCATGAAACTGCTAGATGGAGGTGCCATGAAACTGTTAGATGGAGGTGGCCCCCCTATTCAGCTCAGTGGCGAGAGCAGTTTTGCCCTTTCATCGTTGGTGACAGATGTGTAGGTGACGAGCATCATGGCGGCGATGTCCAACCTTCGAATCACAAGATCGTACCACCAGTAGCGGGGCTCGAAGCCGTTGATGAAGTACCTTGCTGTGATACTGTTACGAGTGGTCGCCCAAGAATTCGAATCCATACTACTACTGCTGCTGCTAGAGCTGCTACTGCTGTTGCTGCTACTGCTGCTACTTCTGCTACTGCTGCTACTGCTGTTACTGCTCGCATGTAGAGAGGCGAGGAAGCTCAGGTGTTTGGGCACAAAGTGGACCTTCTAAGCAAGAGGGCAAAAGATGAACAAACTGAATGGAACATGTTACAGGAAGCTGTTCTTTCAGGTGCCTTGAACAGCACATTAGCTGCGCAGACCAAAAAACGACTTGATTTCTCATCGTTATGTGCAACGAGCAGGAATATCAATACAAGCATACCTAGGGCTTTGAGAAGAGCCTGTTCTTTGTTCGTAACCTGCAAAGGCATGAGAGTTGATGGGCTGGCAAAGTCCTGATAATTCCGACTGTCCCCAAGGGGCGCAAAGCGAGTGAAAGATCTTGCAGTTTAAGACAAGGCTTTTTTGTGGCCCCAGGCGCCCAAACCTTCGCTGATTCTCGGGGCTGTTCCTGTCCTTGAGGTTCCAGATCACGTGGATGAGCAGCATTGGCATGCCAACGCCTCATCAAACCAATTGGTGAGATGCGCACATAGCAAACTCCTGGAATCAGCTCCAAATGCCGGGTATGTTGCGCATCCGTCCATACAGTACAATGTGGGAGAGTTGCAAGCTGTGGTTGCAATAGCACAAGTTTCAGGGACTGGGGATCCACGTGATCCACGCTGGTGGGCACAATCTCAGCCCGACGTGTCAAGCTCTTGATCACGTCTAGGCTGCTGTCGGCCGTCAATTTGGTGCCTCACCCTTTTGTGGAGTTCAAAGGCCAGGGGCATTGGCAAGACAAGCAGTCCAAATTCATGGCCCATGTTCAGGGCCCAGATACCTCCGAAAGCCAAAGCTTGTGGGGATGTTGCCTAGCTCTGCTCATGCCGAAGACGGACTCATTTTGGCCGGGGCACACCAGCAGCTTAAGCCAACAATGGCAATGGTGGCAAGCGCCATGTGATCGCTGCTCCTGCGAGGAAAGCCCGCGGAGGCTTAGCATCGGGGTTCTGAGAACTCATGGTTCGACAATGTTCGACAGCATTTATTTCCAGCTCATAATGCTCACTAGCGGCGCCTGAGATCCGCTTGAACCCTTGTCGTGATGCTTTACAGCTGACCCCCGCGCGTCATCACACTACAGGGTCTCGAACTATCTCGGGGCCTGTGTCCCTTGTTTATACCTGGATTTCTTCGAGGGCTTCGCTGCAAGCGAGATTGAAAGTCTCAGTGGTCCAGCACTCCACGTCTGGGTACGGCAGGAGGCGCTGGACCACTCTGTCCTGCACAACCATGGAACTGTGCGCGGAAGGAAACCCCCAGCCGCGAGCAAAAACCGTACTGAAAACCGTAAATGGATTCCAAACCCACGCCTTCCATGAGGAAACTACCCACCTGACCCCAATGGAGGCGGTCTTCTTTGCGCTCCACAGAAAGCAACAGCCGTATCTCACAAGAGGGCTTGGGGCAAGCGTGATGGCCATGTTGGTAGGGAAAAGGAGGGACCAGCCAACCTGGCCTCCTCCTGAAATGGCTGGCACCAAATCATCTGCAGGTACTGCGACAAGAATCCAGGCCACCTGAGTCTTCCGAACACAAAGGTGCCAGGCTTCTGATGCCCAGGCATTCACAGCTTTAATGAAGTTGAAGGCTGACATAAACTATCCTAACTGCATCTTGAACAGCCTCCCAGCACCAGAACCAGAAGAACTGATCAACGCGCGGCTTGGCGGCATGTTGATCAAGGTCACCCATATCACCTGAAGGGGAGATGAGGGGAACAGTGTGTGGACATGCTGGAAATGCGCCGTTCGAGCATCTAGAGTGAAAGCTTGGAGCGAACAGCTCAAGAGCACCAGGACAAGCCCATTCTTCCCGGCAAGCTCACAGGAGGATTTTGCTGTTCTCTGTTGCAAGTACTCTGCAAAAGTTCGTGTATGTATTTGAGTTTGGGCTTTCAAGGCTTGCGGCAACAAGCCCTGTCAAAGGTCCATGTGGCCCACCACACTTGATGTCCCAAACACCCCACCTAACGACATGTCAGGGCCTTGCGGTGCTTGAATCAGACGGTTACAAGTTAAGCACGCATTGTCTTATTTTTTGTCAATGCTGACCACTCGTTGCTGGACACTCATTGTGTCCTTTGTTTTTGTTGTGTTGTTTTGTTGTTGATAGATGTTTTGAATTGTTATTATATGGCCCCCAGAGTCTCCAGCGCAACAGGCCGTACATGGCCGTACACAAACGAGGATTGTGCCCATGAGGCTGTTGGATCTACAAGTTGCTCCAGCCTTGACAATTTCATGCGACCTCTGCAATCACCAGCAAGCCCCTTCAACCAGCCCAGAGACGCGAAGCCGAAAACGCTCGAAGCCTAATCTAGCCTTCGAACCTGAACCGAAATGCCCTTGAGCCCCGAAACCTCAGACCCTGAAAGCCTAATTGAAATCCTGCAGATCGCTACAAGGCTCCATATGTAGGCGAACCCTACAAGAAGGGGTTCGTAGATGTTTTCTTGTTGTGTTGGGGGATCCTCTTGGGGAGGCATTTTGGCAAAGCCCCCCTGTTTGCCCCCCCCTCGAGAGCGGCCGAGGGGCTGGCACGGACTGGTGCAACAGCTGCAAGGGGCCGGGCCGCCGCGTGAAGAGGCCGAAGTCTAAAGTATCCTAGGCGAAGGCCCAGGAGGGCTTAGGGCATTAGGAACCCAAAATGGGGGGAGGGCCTTCGGGCCTAGTGAGTATGTGAACCATCTCAGACCTCTAAGTGCCACGACCCGAAGTCCGAATTAACAAATATGCCTGAAACCCTGACGCGGTCGCAGCTTCAAGCCTACGAAAAATGTATTGACAGCGCCGGAGCAAGAGAACTTGAAACTCCAAGGGTCCAGGTCCACTTCCCCGGCGGCCAGCCCAGTCTGAGCAGTCCAGTTTTGGGGGACCACACAGTTGTGCGTTTGCGGGGCTTACATGTACATCTTCTGAGCCCAAAAGGTATGAGGATGTACGATGTCTGAAAATGAAGGCCCTTTCTTACAAATTTCGAGGCATCGAAGCGGATGCCTTAGATTTCTGCGGAAGTCCCTAATGGAGGACGTTGCTCTGCACTGGTGTTCCGATCCGAAACTTTGAATCAAGTCATCCTCCAACGTCAGCCAGCCAAAGTCCAAAAGGCTTTAGGAGACCCCCCGCCCCCTCCCCAGAAGCTCTAAACCCTAAACCCTAAACCCTAAACCCTCAACCCTAAACCCTAAACCCTAAAAAGCTCACACGCCTCCGTTCTGGCCGGGATGATCTTCGCCGGTTCAGCCCTGGCTCGCTCAAGAAAAGGGGGAGACCTCTTGGGGTTTAGGGACTAGGGCTTGAGTGCCTTGGGGTTTTAGGTTTTAGGGCCTTTTGGGCTTTGGGGGTATATTGGGGTTTGCTGTTCAGGGATCCTTGTCGGAGGCGTCAGACTCAGGTTCAGGGGTATAGGGCGACTTCTCTTTCAAAGGCCTGCTAAGGACAAGTGCATACTGCTGCAAAGGAAAGAAGTGCATGTTCCGCAGGGCCGGTATGAAGCCTTTGAGGCTTTCTGTTTTGGATAGGGGGCCTAGAAACCACCAGCACCCCCACACAACAGGGGCGCTGTAGAATGCGACTACCAGGCCCGGAAATTTCAGCACAGACATGCCCAAAATGCAGAGGGAGCGCCTTCGGGCGTTCTATACATGACCCTTTTTGGCCGTCGCTCTGACGCAAAAGTGTCAATCTAAGCTCCTGCCAACTTATGTTCCAAGCACTGAAGTCCGGGCGCTACGGGCTCTGAGCTACACAGAAGCTGAAGATAACGAGCCGGGACAACTATGGAAACACATATGAGCTCATAGGGTTCCCTTCTTCAAGCAAGAAAACTTACATAACCTGGAAAGGTTTGAGGGTGCAGGGTCCGGGCGGGTCCTTTGAGGGTTTAAGGAGGGGTCAGAGAGTAGAGCTTCGGCTTGTGGGCTTAGGGTTCAGACCCGGGGGTTTTTGTGCCACCCCGCACTGCCCAGGGGTTTATCAAGGCTTGAGGCGTAGGGTGAAGCTCCCGCTGTCCGTGCCACCCGAAGCCTCACGCGCTAAACCCCTTGCGCGAAAAACACCAGCTCTAGCCCCCGAACCCCCAACCCAAACTCCGACTGCTTCGGGATTTTTAGAATTTCGAGTTGAGGAGTTTCCGGTCCCACAGCTGCCTGAGCCGCGCTGCTTCATCTGCCAGCACAAAACCAAAGTCCCCACTTGCCTCAGGTCTTTCCGACCCCAACGCGCCACGAAACAAAATGCAGAATCGCAAGTGTACAGAAGACTAAACCTTCAACACATGTTAAGGCCTCCCGTGCTTTGTAGCCTTTTTCGTAGCAGCCAGCGATGGTCATGCCTGTCTGCGCAAAACCAATCTGAGGTACAGAAGCCGTCCTCATCTCACCGGCAGAAGCAAACTTTGTCGAAACCTTAGCTTAATGCTGAGCAAAGGTCCCACTTCAAGACGCTCATCGAATTTTGAAGCTATGCATAAAGGGTCGCTATCGTGATTAGATCTTGGGGCCACTTGCTCACAAGTCAGATTTAACCCGAAGGCATGTTTCGTCGGCAGGGGGCACAAGCCAATCTGGCAATGATATGTTGCTACAAGACCAGCCTGACTGTTGCGTCACGTGAAACTTGCCTGCCACAGCTGGACCCCTCACTTGCCGCTAATTCTTACAACTGAGGGACCGCCAAAGCCAGCTTCTTCTCATCCAGCGCCTTGTCATCTTCTGGGAGGTCTGCCTCCTGCACCGACACTGGGGGCGAGGATCTGAAGACTCGCGAGAACCAAGTCTAGAACTCCTCAACAACCTCCCTCGTGGTCTCAGTGCATGTCAGAACATGGCCTTGCCGGGCCCCCAGTCGCCTAAGGCTCTAATCAGGGCCTTCAGAGCAGGATGTGGGGGGCCGATAATTGTTCATACACTGCTTTGGCAGCAGGCTTCGCCTGCCATGTTGGCCACGTGTACCGGGTGGTCTTCTCTGCAGAATGCCCCCAAGCAGAGATTCGAGAAGGCAAGAACCCTCTGAAACACTCTGAAACCATGGCATGCCCCATTGTGCACATGGCCTGCTCTCCAGCAACAAGGCCCCAGTGCAGGCCTTGATAAGGGAGTACGCGAGCGCCCTGCGAACCTCGCTTGCGGTTGCCCTCAAGCGGCATCAATGCACGATATGCCCAGGCAGACGCGTCATGGATCGTCAATCAAGCCTGCCACCCGCCGCCCCCCCCCCCCCCCGCCACATCCGCGATCCTAAAAGCAAAACCTGAAAACCCCAAAATCGAGGGTTTGGGGTGAAGCTCCAGGTCCTTTCTATTGTTAGGGTTTCGGGTCATTGCTATGATATGACTATACTGTTACTATACTATTACTACAAACTACACTGTGCTGTTATCATATTCCGCAATGAAGAAATCACAAAGGGCAGTTATCCCATATCAAACAGGGATCCGAAGCCATTACGAGAGTCTGTCTCAGTTCTCCAGCGTCTGGATTAACCGCCAAATGGCCAGAATATCCATCAGGTCCATGTCCAGCCTGGATTCCGCAGGGGCCAGGTCAAGGAAATAAAATCGACTACCCGTGACTACCCTTTTCAACCCACGCCTGACATAGACTCCCCTCAACCATGGACCGTACCCGTCCCGCACGGTTCGCACGGCAACCCAGAAAGGCCAAAGTGCAAGGGCTGAAGGCTAGCCACTGGACTACTAGGTACCTGACTCCCTCACAAACAAACCCAGGCACCTAAGATTCTTAAAATTCCATACCTCCTGTGGCAAAGTGGCCGCCTTGAACGTTAAACCCTAAACCCTAAACCCCCTAAACCCTAAACCCTAAACCCCCTAAACCCTAAACCCGAAACCCGAAACCCGAAACCCGAAACCCGAAACTCGAAACCCTAAACCCTAAACCCTAAACCCTAAAACCTAAGCTTGCCGTTTTGGCTTTCAAGGGGACTCCTCGCTCCTTCCTGTGCTGCCCAAGCGGCTGGGAGGGGGCTGCTGCGAAGCTGCACAAACCTCCGAGATGTCACACTATATGCGGCTATGATATATTCTCCAACACATCATTGCTACACATTATGGTCCAACTATGGTTGTTCCTTTGTGTTATTGGGCTTTGTAAAAGAATTCTGATGAGAAATGTATATATGATTGCATGCTATTTCAACATATATATATATACATGTTTTCATGTATATAATATGTAAGTTTGTATGTATATGTATATGTATATGTATATGTATATGTATATGTATATGTATATGTATATGTATATGTATATGTATATGTATATATATATATATATATATAATTGCAGCTAACAGAAGCGGCTTCAGGTCGAGGAGTTTGGGCAAAGGTGTGAGGCTCGAAAATGTTCAGGAGCGTGGCTGTTTCGCCTCTAGGCTTTGGGTTTGGGGTTTAGGGGGTTAGGGGTTTAGGGCTTGTGTTGCTTCAGCTGCATAGACTGCTTATGTCTGAAGAAGCCTACGAGTTGATAGATGGGGTTTGTTCGATGTTTGTGTATGTATATATATATATATATACATATGTGCCTTAAAACAACCCCGCAGATGGACCTCGAAACCAAGCTCCCCAACTGCAAGTAATTCTCACTGTTGAGCAGCTGGTCGCGTCTATCTCCGCGGACATGAGATCCAGCAGAGTGACCTTGGCTACACGCCTGAAGTCAAGGTTCCTGTTTCAGAAACTTGCACAGCCAGGAAAGCAGATCGACCCCTCGTGTTTGCATCGTTCATATTACATCCGGGCTTATCCTGTAAGCGTGCCTGCCGGGCCCAGCACATCGTGAGACTAACGAAATCGCTTCACCACACCAAGGCACATTCTCTGCGCAAGCGGAAAGATCTACGTCCGCTGTAGCGAGAAGAGCAACCTTTGGCCAAAGAGTCGCTGCAAGAAGTATACTCAAAGATCATTACTACTCAAAACAACGAACGAACTGTGCACAGCACAGAGGGCACAGCACCACATGCTGAGGCATGCGCATGCCGTACTGTACGGGTTTTGGGGGAACATGGAGTTCGTAGTTTTCTTGATTCCATTGCATAAGTTGCTGGGGTAGGCAGAGCTTAAGCACTTGTCAGGTCAGTGTTAGTGCCCAAACTGCACACTGCAAATCCTATAAACAAAGAGAACTCCAAACCCCTCTATATCGGGGTAGGGTCCCGTGCGGGTACTCTGCATGAATAACCACAAGGGAACCCAAAGGCAGGACCTAACTTAGAACAAAACCAGATACGCCTCCTACACTCGAGATTCGTGCACCTAGCCGCAAAACCCTAAAGCCCCAAAGCCTAAAACCCCAAAAACACCCTCAACCTCTAAAGACAACGAGGGAAGGTCTCGGGCTGGCAAGCGGCGAAATCCGGGTTCTCCTTCGCACCCTCCAGGCCTCAGCGCAGGCATTGACATTCAAGCTTATTAAGCAAGGCCACTTATGCCCCACTACATGCGAGCAAAACAAAACCTGGATGCCTCCTCCACCAACATCTGCCATCGTCTCCTGAACAACACAGCACCTCAACGGAACTTAAGCAAGGAACTTAAGCAAACATCGCATCAAGCATGCCAAGCCTCAGATATTCCCCCAACTATTATGGACATCAGTGGTTAATTTGCCAGTTGAATGCTGGGCCGTTCTACGGCTTTTTGGTCCCTGTTGTACCATCTGGGCGCGGCACCCTTCTTGAGCCAAACCGGGCCCAGGCGCAGACCTGCACCAAAATCACATTAAACTTGCCGGGCTTCCCCAGTCGGCCTGCAGAAAGGATCTAGCTAAAGACGGTCGGAGCCTCAAACTCATACCAACCTAGCTTCACCCAATCTCTCCTCTGACATGGTCCATGCAAGGTTCTGCTTTCGTCTGCTCCGTAGCACCCCTTTTTTTGCATCTGGACTGCGGGAACCAGTCAGCCCCCTAAAGCCCCAAATCCCCACGGTCCTAAGACGCCGAATCGCCTGCCAGCAAGTCCTCTGGGGCGTCGATCCCAAAGTAGATGTCAGGCACGGCGAGGTCGTTCAAAACGGCTGACTCCTGCAGAGCGTAGGGTTGACAGATCAGGGTCGGCGCTCAGGCCGAGAAGATGGTTGGGGATTTTTTGGACTTGGGCTGACCTACGTGGGTCCTTTGCGGGCTTGCCCTCGTCTATCCAAAGCTTCTGACGTCTGGCATTCAAGAGCGTGCTTCTTGGAAAAGGGGTTTAGCATTCGAACCCGCAAGGTGGTTTCTCAAACTTACCTTGTGGCGCACAATGTGTTTAGGGTAGAACTAAGAAATCTCACGCGGGCGTTCGAGTGCGCCAGACACGACTTACGCTGGCTCTCTGTATTTGGAATCTCCGCACACGCTACAATACCTCTGCTAAACTTGCGTGCAGAAGAAGCATGGAGAAGCAGGCTGTTCAAGTCTGGTTAACCATCTGGGCTCATTTTATGATAGTACCCCGGAAACGGAAAAAGGTTCAAGAACACCTTCTGGACTGCCAAAACGGTCCTTGAGATCTTCGAAAGTCAGGTTCAAGTCTCCCAAGTGCGGGGCGAGAACGTCTCCCAACCTCATACTGCCCAAACGTCGAGAGGACTTCTGGTCCTATGAGCAAGTCCGATATGTCCGAGGGCCTTATCCCCCGGGGCTTTTCTTCTCCGTTGAGGGACATGTTTAGCATGGTGCCACAACTTCGACATCTACCCTGCAACGTAGGTAAACCGGCTGCATGTCGCAGGTGTCTATAACATGCGAACCCACGAATGAGTCCTAGCCCAACTAGACCATTTTCACCATACGCAGCCAGTTGTGCCACACAAAACTGTCCTATACTGTCAAATTCCGCGAAGTACAGTATGGTTCCCTATGCTACGTTATAGTCTGGCACGGTGTGCCCGCACAAGAGACTTTCCTAGAAACGCAGTGCTCTACTAGAAAAACTATCTACGCCATACGAGTGACCCAACGGTCTTAGGTTGGCTCAAGGATTGTTATGATCCGGTTGACTTCTTCCGAGCGTTTGCCCTAAAGCTGCACCGATGTTCTGCATATCTGTTGCTTGTACAGGTGCAGATGACTAGCAGCGGCGTTAGCAGTACGTAAAGGAGCTTGGCGCCTGGGATGAAGAGGAATGAAATCGCACCATCTACAGCCATGGCTTGAGGCCGGCTTCCTGCATCGCGGAGCATTCCGCTGGCACCCGGCTCCATTGGGCAGCTTAAAAAAAGGAATTTTCTGACAGCGTTGCAACCTGTGTAGGAACCAGCTCAGGTGCAACATATGTGCTGATTGCCACAAGGTGTTGCATCTCTACGGCTGATGACCTATAGATTATTATAGATTCACAACGCAACCTACGAAGCAAAATGACGTTTGCCATGGGCAAGGGCAAGGTAGCAGCAACAATATATACATATATATATATATTTATATATATATATATATTAAGCACACAATCGCGCAGAAAACCGGAGCGTACCCATGCGCAACATCAAAGGTCAAGCTGTACGGATTCAAGGTTGCCGACCTCCTGAGAACACGCAAAGACAAGCCGAAACAACCATCCCTCAATCCTACGCCCTACCTGGACCCTACGGAACCGACCTCTTTTGGGGTTCAAACTCTTTGCTGAATCCCTAAACTTTACCTAAACATTCGGAGCCCCAGTGGCACGTCGAGAGCTGCCTTTCGCTGCTTTCGCTTCTTGGCCGCTTCAGTAACCTCGACGCCGACCTGTCCCGAGATTGAAGAATGTAAGATTACATCTCCCGGCGTGCTAAGAGTCAGAATTCAAGGATTGGGGGTATCAGATACAGACATGGCAGTGAACACTTCGGGAAAAATAGTTTTGGCTTCGCCCTGTGTGGCCTTTATTGCCTGCACATACTTGGTTTAGGGTGTTGTGCTCAGCTTCGAGAGGTTAAAGCTTGTGTCAAGCATGTGTGCCGTGGGCATGGGCACGAGCATGGCCCCGGAAACGTATGTCAAGCGAAATGCCCCCGCTTTTTGGAATGACCTGTTTGGCGAGGGCTGTCTAGTACATGCGAGGGCAAATGAGTCTTCTGCTAAACCCGGTAGCACAGTGACAAGGTTATTGCGCACGCCCTACATGCCAATGGGTCCTCCTCACCATTTGGGGGGTACCGAAAGTAGGGGTACCCTTTTCGGGGGGCCCCTTCAAGGGATTCGATTCTATTTGGGTGTATAAAAGCAAAAAGGGGCTGGTTGTTTGCATCCTCCGGGCGCCGCCTTGCGCAGTAGCGGGACGATGAGATATGCGAACAGAGCGCACAGCAGGTAGCTGCCTCGGTTGGTCCGATAAGCCATCTAGCTGCAGCTGCCATTGTACGGAGATGCTGCTCAATATCTTTGCACAGGACGACCACTGCCACCACGACCAGCACGACACCACCAAAACCATGACCGTGCCCAAAAACCACTACGCCTACGACTACGATTCATGCTCCGGCATCCTTTACAAGGGTGGACAAACACGACGTCCCTCTTCTTCTTCTTCGAAAAACGGCTGGGCGGGGCACCTCAACCGACCCGGTGCACACAGGACTTGAACCTCCATTCTTTGACGCCCTTATCCTTGCACGCCTTTATCCTTGCACGCTTGCAAGAAGCTGGTTTAAGAGCTTCAGGTTCCGGGAACAAGGGCATGTTGAGGTGCACAGAATCGAAAGCAGCGGCAGGACGACGAAGTAAATGGCCGGCGCCAGCTGCTTCCTTGCATAACTGGCTTTGGGCTTTAGGAGGGGACCTGGAGAGCGACTTCATGGTATTCAACTGAATCTATCAGATATACTATGGTAAATAGGCAGACACACATATATATATATATATATATGTATGTGTATATAGAATATGACTTCGGTGGTACACACACTCCAAACAAAGTGTTGTTATTGCAAAGGGCTTCCTGCTAAAGTTGAAGGAAAGCCTTGGGCCCTTTGTTTTCCAGTTTTTCTGCCACCCGCCTAGCTGACACGAAGGCCACATTGCAGGGAACATTGTCAGATACGTTCTTTGTTTTCCACTTCGGGTTCTGGGGCTGAAACATGGGGACCCTGATGCGGCAAGGGGCTGGTGACTTCTTTGGCTTAGGGCTGCTATGCGGTGCTCAGAGGGCCAGGCGTGCCCGAGGGGAGGAGCAAAGCAAGGGAGGCGATTCAGCGTGCACCGAACCCGCTTGTAGCGCAACATCAGCAATTGAGACAGGCTATCGCGAGCACCAGCAGGCTACTACTTGATCTCGGGTAAAGGGGCGAACACAACCTCCACCTGACATATCCGAACCGCCTCAACAACATGGTCATCCAGCGAAACAGCTTCAAGTGAATGGCCGTGCAAAGGAACTACCCCCTTCATAGTCGAAGCCGAGAATCGTCTGCTTCGAGTCCCAAATGTGTTCAGCCCAGCAGGACAGCGTGAAGCTCACCGCACTTAGCTTGGACCTCAGTCAGGAATCTGCAGTATGGCTCTACCGTACTGACCCTCTGAGAACCCAGTCCCAGTCCGCCTCAGGAAATCACAACACGTGCCCTGACCATTGAACGCACCAACACGAAAACAACTCGAGCCAAGATCTATCATGGGAGCCCTGTTGCCAAGCTAACATAGAAGCCCACCGACGACTGCCAGGGCTACTGTTACTGACATGGCATGACTGAGGCTGCTGCGCCAGGTCAAGCAGGCCAAGCACCTGCTTGAACCACTCGGTGACCTCCACATGCAGAGGGGCTTTAAACCTTTCAACATGTTGAGGGCTCAGGTCTTATAGCCGCAATAGCTGTTTATGGCTTTGCAAAAAAAATGATAACTGTCGTCTTTCAAGACTAGGGTTCGTGGTGAGTCTTGAGGCGCGGCAGGCTTTGGGCACTCTGCAACCTGCACACTAGTCCCGTTCGGTCGAGGTCTGACAAAGTAGCGGGTGAAGCACGCTTCCTTGTGCCCAAACACCCCTAAATAAAGGGAGGACTCCTTGAAACCCGAGACTCTTAAAGGGCGACCTCGGGTGGCCACAGGTAGTTCATGCTCCTCAGGTCGTCGCAAGGGTCGTCCGACTGAGCGCACTCCTTGATCTTCCTCTCCTTCGCTTCTGCGAAGCTGCCGGGTCTGGGGTTTACCTAGTTGCTGCAGTGTCCTCAAAGGGACTAGTAGTGAACCTTATAGGGGTATATGCACAGAGATCCATGTGCAGGTTGGCTTCTGAACTACGAAAGTTTTGACTCTCAAAGCTTGGGCGAAAGCTCGGGACCTCAAAATATCGGTGGCAGCTCAGCAACATGTACAGGACAGTAGGGGTTGGTAGTCTTTGCGTATATAGCAGTCGAGTCTAGAAGATATTCGTTGCCCCTGCTGAAGGCCAGCCTTTTTGGTCTCGAGTGGAAGGCCCCGAGACAAATCCCAAGCCTCTTTCAGTGATGGTTTCCACGCTCCCAAAACTAGGGTGGTATAGGGTAGATCCCTGAAAGTCACAAGGCCCGAAAGGTCGCTATCCAGCGACTGACCTATACCTCCCAAAAAGCCCTAAACCCCCTAAGCCCAAAACTTTCGAGCCCTTGTCGAGCCAACTTCAGGCCGGGGTCTAGCGACCAATCGAAAACTTGCAGCTGCTCGATCTCGAAGTGTCCAAGCACCTGGGCGTTGTAAATAATAATAATAATAATAATAATAATAACAATAATAATAATATATACATACCCTAGACCCAAGAGTAACCTGGGAATGAGAAGGGTGCCCTTTTGTTGGCTTAAAGGGGCTTGTAAAGGGAACCTGAACCCTTAAGAAAAGGGAATAAGGGCCTACTCCAGGTGCTAGTAACAGGCGTTTGGGGTCCGGGTCAAACGAATCGGGGGCGGGAACTTCATGCCATTCCCGGCCAAAGCAACATCAAACCTAGTCAACCTGGGCCATTGATGAAGACATGCGAGTAGTGCAGCTGGGCGACAGAGCATGCCTCAGTTCTCAGTGATGAGCCATCTCCAGAAATGGCACTTTGCAAAAACTCAATCAGCAGTGCCTCTGTAGCTGCTCTGGGCACTGGATGTAACCCTCTCTCCGGCCATGCGTCATCAACTGGATTTGGCTAAAGGGCATGATTGAAGGGCTCACTGTCTTCGGGCCAAAAGGTTCAGAATAACCAGGCGAAGTGTGCCTTGATTCGGCTGAGGGGCTGTCATGAACTGGGTACCAATTCGGATCATGCTCGTATGCAGACCTCAGAGGCAGCGCAGGAATGCCCCAAGACCCGTATGCCTCCTCGGGCTTAGGGTTTAGGGACCTTGTTGGGAGCGCGCTTCCCTAAGTACCAGGCATCTCCAGCTTGACTAAACGTCCAGTCAACCCTGGGCATGTGATCCAAGGGCCGAAGACTCTGCGTTGCACTTCGGCAAAACGCTTCCAGATTCGATCTGGCTGGGGAACGAGACAGGCTAGCAGCAAGCGTGAGCTCGAGCACTTTACAGGGAATACTTGAAGTCGAAACTCCAAATCTTAACCGCGGCAGGGACGTGGAGCGAGCAGTGTAGCTAAAGCTTCGTAATGAGAGCGACCCACCCTGACCCTGAACTTGCCACTCTGGCTGAGGCGCTGCGGCTGTCCTTCACCTTGGCTCAATTGGGCTTAGGAGTCCAGAAGGTCTGCGGGTCGTGGTCCCTATATAAACCCGAACCCTGAAGTTCAGTAGTAAGCCGACCGCCGGAAGCTGAAAGCTTTCGGTTCGTAAGCCCTCTCCTCTACCACAGCATTCTGCGCTGCAATACTACGCAGCACATACCGTTACAATCTGGTGTACTAGTACGTAATGAATCCTAAAGCCACGAGTTCAAGCAGAGGGTGCGTTGCTTGTCCAGCAAAAACGGCTAGGCTGTAGTTGTGGAGGGATTATAGTACACAAAGGATCTAGTTCACAAGGTTACCTGCAGGACTCTATGAAGGTACAGCTGCAGGACTCTAGCTCCATCTTCCGGGAACTGAGGTGCTCAAACTTACTCCGTTCATGCTCAAGTGCGTTGCCGGTCATACGCACGCACGTCGGCCCGAACAAAACGAAGCTAAGCCCGTCGCTGTCGTCAGCTTGATGCAACATCACCGAACCGAAAAAACACAAAATAGGTACCTGACTGTTGGCCCTGTCTATTAGAAGTACTAGCAAAACAGTACTTGCAGCAATTTCGAAGCAGCCGAAAACTCGACTACGCCAGTCAGAGCCAAAGAAACGACCTCAAAAACTGTGAGTTCTGATATCTACGAAACGAAAGAACACCAAAACCTGAGAACTAGGATGCCAAGTTCAGGGATGCCTCACAGGTGGGGGAAGCCGAAGGGCACCTCTAGAGGTCAATAAAATCGTAGAAACCCTACGTGCGGCTGAGACTTTGGGACTGCCAAAACCCCCCCCCCCAACACCCATGAATCTGCTGATGGCCCTGGAGAGCTCACGGATCGCTATACCCTATCCGGTGCCCCATTCTCTCTAGACACAGAAAGTTACGTCTCTGTAAGGTCAGCGAGTGCAAGCAGGTTGCCGCGGCCATGGCCGCCAACGACGCCACGGCGAAGTTGACGAGAATGTTTTGGGCGATGTCCATAAAAACCACGAGCTGAGCGGCTTGGGTCTAAGGGGGCTTAGGCTCTAAGATTCTTATGGGGCTTTAATCAGAGCTGTGAGTTGTAACTCATCATCCGTAAGCGGGCGTTGAATGTAGAATAAAGGGAACCTGAAGACTCCCACGCTGCACGACGCAAGCTTTAGTAGTTGTCTGTCGGCTCTGCGCTGCACTCGCGATTCCGCCCCTTGGCCTATCAGTGCGACAGACTAGGGTTTAGGGTTTAGGGTTTAGGGCTAGGGTTGAGGGTTGAGGGTTAGGTTGAGGGTTGAAGGTTGAGGGTTGAGGGTTGAAGGTTGAGGGTCGAGGGTCGAGGGTCGAGGGTCGAGGGTCGAGGGTCGAGGGTCGAGGGTTGAGGGTTGAGGGTTGAGGGTTGAGGGTTGAGGGTTTACCGAGATAGCAAAGCCTTGAGAGGGTACAACAGTTCACCCGGCGAATGACGACCTCTACAGTCCTCGACATACAAAGAATTCAATATGAACCGTTTTAATTCGAATATCGTGCGCCCTTCAGCTTCGCGCGTGCGGGAGCTTTCCCGCAGCAACAGCCCTTTGAAAACATGTCCCCGCCTTTGTTTTGGAAACCGGTTGGAAACCGCTTACTGCGATAGATCAAGACGCAGTAGGGCTGAAGAAGATGACCCTGTCAGGCCCTGAACCCACCCTACGTAAATCCTAAGCCGTAAGCCCTAAAATTCCAAACCCTAAGCCCTGCTCTCTGAGCCGGGACACTCCCATCCAGTTAGATGCGATGCCACATTCTGAGCAAGCACCCGGATACCTTGCTTCTTTCTTGGTCTGTTCACTCGAACACAAGGGTCTTGGCATTGGGCTTGCATTCTTGAAGCCCAGGGGGCGATTCTTGGTTGAGGAATTTAGGGTTTAGGCGAAAACTTGGAACGTACCCCTTATTCTAACAGTGCTTAACAGGGATTGTAGTACCCCCTACTTTCATCCCTATTGAGGACTGTTGGTATAAGGTGGAACATCCCAAGCGAAAACCCTCAAGGCCTTCAGAGCTGGTTCTGATATTGATGATTCTAGTATTAAAAAACTGCTAGGTTATATGATATGAGAAATTATCTTCTCGCATGGTATATACCGTTAGGTTAGATCATATGAGAAAGTCTAATCTTACATCGTATTCTGGTAGTATTAGAATTAATACTCAAGACCTAGCAGATCTTTCGCGCCTCGAAGCAACGGCATCCTACATGGTGAACTCCGTCTGACGACCAAGAAACAGTTTGGCAGTTCAGGTTTGAGGCTACTGAGTGAGGTGGCCTACCGGCAGGCCTGGCCTACAATAGGTCACGAGGGCCTGGGTCTATCAGGTGGACGCACGTCCCCAAAACTTTTTGCAACAGGCTTGGACTAGCCGTTTTTGCGAGTAGCTTAGTAGCCTAAAAACCCTGAACCCTAAACCGTCCTGTAGATCCAACAAGAGTCGTATCTCGTGCATAGGCGGCTGGGCATTCGCCACATAGGAAGCCGGAGGAACCTGCACCACAGCAGCCTCTAAGGGATGGTCCCTTGCTTGTGTCATCCCTGACTTGATGGAATCTGGAAATTGAGGGGGTGCATCGCATAATCTACCTGAATTTGGGGGTCCCTTTCTGCCTCTGCCCTACTGAAGTCGCTTAAGCACATATTCCCGAATCCCCTTCTTCTGGGTTTTCAACACAAGGCTGCGGCCACAGGCCAATCCTTGCCTCGCGCACACACATTTCCTGGCGGTGCGCGTCACAGGGCAACGGAGGAAGGACTAGGCTTCTCTCTTGTTTGGGGCACCACTGGTCCAACTTGACATAGACTTGGGGTAGGTGTGTGCGCGTGTGTGTGTGTGTGTGTGTGTGTGTGTGTGTGTGTGTGTGTGTGTGTGTGTGTGTGTGTGTGTGTCTGCGCGTGTGTACGTGTCTGCCTCACTGTGCCAAACATGGACAGGGCCCCATACCTGGCTAAGCCAGCTGTAGCCTCAGGGTTGTGCACTTTCATGACGAAGCCGGGTGAGGTCCTCCCAAGCAGACAGAAGTGCCATCCACGAGGTTCACCTGGCCACAACGGGCAGGACCCCAACAAGGCCCTCACATCGTGTGCCTACGGCTGTTGTGGTATCCGATCACCACTGATGCATTACACGACTGCGGAATGTGCCCAAATCATGTATCGTTCTCATGCTACCCCTGTGCCGGAAAGAGCCTGTGCTGTGTGGTTGAGAAAAGAGGCAGCCTCTGTGAGCTTTTCCATAGATTGAAGATACTGCCGTCGGAGCCAAGCCCCCACTTGATGTTCAGCATTTGCATGCATCTTGCTATTGGCTCACCTGATGGTTCCAACTTCTTTGCCATCATGCTAACGGCTCCCGATCCTCGAGCTTCAGGTTTCTGGACCTTATTTGCCATCTTGCTAACGGTCTTCACCCTCTTGACGTTCAGCGTTTGTAGGAATCTGGCCGTCTTGCTTACGGCGATGTTCAGCGTTGGTGTGTTTAGCCATCTTGCCAACGGCTCCCGCCTCTTGTTTTGTCATCTTGCTAACGGCTCCACCTCTTCTGCACTCCTTGATGTTCAGCGTTAAGTGACATCTTGCTATCGGCCCATGACGTTCAGCGTTATATGCCGGCTCCCCCCCATTTTCGGCCATCTTGCTAACGGCTCGCCCCTTCAGCAATTTGTGCAATCTTACGGCGCCCGCAATTTGACGTTCAGCGGTTTTAGCCGAACCCCCTCTTGACGTTCAGCGGGCGTAGCCATCTTCGTAGCGCCTCCCTCGTCTTGATGTTCAGCGCTTTTGCGTCGTGCTAACAGCTCTCCCCTCTGGATGTTCAATCTTGGGACAGCACCGCACGAAGTAATCACTAGCTTCGGCAATGATGGGATGCCAACTTCGGGTTTAGGGGTAGACCTTGTGGGAATCAGTTGCATACGAAGACTGCTGCCGGATTCGCCGGCATCGCTGGCCAAAGTGGCCGGCAAAGTGTCGGGACAACTAGCTGGCAAGATTAGCCCGTGCCCGCCAAAATTGCCGGCAAAAGCTATGGCAAGAATCTGGGCTGTGATCTAAACCTCTGGCAAAAGCCATGGCAAGAATCTGGGCTGTGATCTGAAACCCCTGGCAAAAGCCAGGGGGGGGATGGGGGGCGGGGCGGATTTGGCTGGGGGTTGAGGGTTACAGCCGAATCTGTTAAGTTTCGGTTCTAAGGGTGTGGGTTGCGTTACAGCCGAATTTCAAAGGTGGGGGGTGGGAGTTGGGGGGGCGGGGGGCGTGGGGGGGGTGGGGGGGGGTGGGGGGCGTCGGGGGGTGGGGGGGGTTGGGGGTGGTGGGGGGTGGCGGGGGGCGGCGGCGGCGGGTGGGCAGAGGAACGGAACCACTCGAGAAGCACTCTGCGAGTAAAATTCAGACCCCCCCCCATTCCCATACGAACTTCGTATGGAAATGGGGGGGGGTCTGAATTTTACTCCCAGCCCGTTGTCGAGTGTTTCTGGAGTGGTTCGCGAGTGGTTCCCGCCCCCCACACCCCCCCCCCAAGCCCAACCCCCTTCCAACCAACCCTGCCCAACCCCCCAGTCATTCTGCCACACTTTGCCAGCAGGACTCTTTGAGGGTGGGGGACGCAGATTGGGGGGCCCTTTCCCAGCGCCACACGGCAAACAGCCGAGTTTTTTTTGGGCTCGGCTGTTTGGAAAAAGGGCACATTTTCCCAACAATCTGTCGTCAGGCCTGCGGGCCTGAAACCTGCCAAGCATTTTGCCGCCAAATTTCCCCCAATTCTGTCCTAAAGCCCTAAATCCTGCCAAGCATTCCGCCGCTGATTTCGTCGCCAGGCCTAGATTTTGCCAAGGATTCTGCCGCTGGGTTTGCCGCAGAAAACCCTCAGATCGGACCCGAAAAGTAAAGAAAAGTCTTCGTATGGAAGTGGGTTTTACAAGGTAGACCCTTTCCTTGGGATTACACCTCTTTTGCCGGGCCTGCCCTGGGCTTGAAGACCCCTCAGCCGTGAACGCGATTGGGGCAAACGGCCCGCCATGAAAAAAACTCTAAACCCTCGTCCCTAACCCTTTACAAAGCCTGCTTCCTAACCTCCTAGCCCTCCTCCCAACAAGGCCGCCTCGCACTTCGCCGCCAGAATCTGCCCTGTCTGGAAGAAGCCCGGCCTCGCCACTTCTGGTAGCCAATGGACTCAATGGACTCAATATGGACCATGTGCTAAGCAGGTCCCATCATAGGTCCCGGCTTTCGGGGCAATCCCCTTCTAGGTCCCCTATGCCTAACTCTAGCCCGTTGCAAATCATGCGAGCTACGCTCTACTCTACCACTGCCTTGGTACTCTTTCGGTAGGAGTGTGCATTCTGTGTCCACTGCCGCTCTTGGGATGTCCGGCTTTTCGTGGTCTGTCAGGCGAAAAAACCCCTTCAAATGCCCACGCTGCATGGCACGTAACTGCAGGCAAGACTCTCTGCCACGGGCTGATTATGCGCTCCACTGCCTTCACAAAGGACTGCACACGGCCCAAAAGTAGTAGTAGGTTTAATAATAGTTGTAGTAGTAGTAGTACGGTGCAACCCTATGGTTTGCCCGCGCTTGTTTTTGGAAGGTACATAAAACATGCGCAGGCGCAGCGTTTCTGGCCTTTGCCGGCCTTTCAACAGTGTTCTTTTCTTCGTTTTTTTTCTTCATAAACGACGACCCTCTGCGGGCTTCCCTGCGTTCCGGACTTCGCAGAACTCTATGGTTTGCCCGCGCGCGCCTTACGGTTTGGGCTTTGGAGTGTTTCAGGCACGAGTCCAGCACGAGGGCTTTCGGTGTTTTGTCGTCCTGGGCTTCAAGGAAATAACACTGCTTTCGGGCGTGGGTTCAGGGTTGAGGCGTAAGACAGTTTACGGTTTGCCCGCGTCTTCTGCTTGTGGGCAACGAACAGCCAAAGCCTAAACCTTAAACTCCAGAAGTTCTTGGTCCTATTTCATAGCTCAGGATTTCGCAGACGACTCGTCTTGTGGCCACTACACTACTGACGCAGTCCCGTGCTTGTTGGGTCGCGCGGCCACAGGTCCGCGGTCTGCAGAGACGGACACGGCCCTGGCATACGGGAAGCGGGGCGCAGACGCTGGTCACCTGCTTCGGAGGCAGAAAGAAAGCCTCCTCAGCGAGCTGCCCAGCGTCTGCGCCCCGCTTCCCGTATGCCAGGGCCGTGTCCGTCTCTGCAGACCGCGGACCTGTGGCCGCGCGACCCAACAAGCACGGGACTGCGTCAGTAGTGTAGTGGCCACAAGACGAGTCGTCTGCGAAATCCTGAGCTTTTAAATAGGACCAAGAACTTCTGGAGTTTAAGGTTTAGGCTTTGGGCTGTTGGGTGCCACATGGTTCATGCTGACATGCTGCGGCAAGAGCTGATTCAAGCATGCTTGTCCAAACCCATGCTTGACCACTGTGTGTGGGCAAACCACCCGGTTGGGGCGTAGTAGTAGTAGTACTAGTAGTAGTAGTAGTAGTAGTAGTAGTAGTAGTAGTAGTAGTAGTAGTAGTAGTAGTAGTAGTAGTAGAGTAGTAGTGAGTAGTAGTAGTAGTAGTAGTAGTAGTAGTAGTAGTAGTAGTAGTAGTAGTAGTAGTAGTAGTAGTAGCAGTAGTAGTAGTAGTAGTAGTAGTAGTAGTAGTGGTAGTAGTAGTAGTAGTTGTTGTTGTTGTTGTAGTTGTTTTAGAAGTAGTTTTAGAAGTAGTAGTAGCAGTAGTAGTAGTAGTAGTAGTAGTAGTAGTAATAGTAGTAGTAGTAGTAGTAGTAGTAGTAGTAGTAGTAGTAGTAGTAGTAATAGTAGCAGCAGCAGCAGCAGCAGTAGCAGTAGCAGTAGTAGTAGTAGTAGTAGTAGTAGTAGTAGTAGCAGTAGTAGTAGTAGTAGTAGTAGTAGTTGTTGTAGTTTTTGTAGTAGTTTTTGTAGTAGTTTTAGTAGTAGTTTTAGTAGTAGCATCCCCCTTGCGTCTGTGTGCTCAGGCTACATGTGTACTTAAATGGCTTCGTGTAAACTGAAACGGGCTCATGTAGCCCCAGAAGTTGGCCTGCGCTGGGAGTAGTAGTAGTAGTAGTAGTAGTAGTAGTAGTAGTAGTAGTAGTAGCAGTAGTAGTAGTAGTAGTAGCAGTAGTAGTAGTTGTAGCAGCAGTAGTAGTAGTAGTAGTAGTAGTAGTAGTAGTCGTCGTCGTCGTCGTCGTAATAGTCGTAGTCGTAGTCGTAGTCGTAGTAGTAGTAGTAGTAGTAGTAGTAGTAGGAGGAGCAGTAGTAGTAGTAGTAGTAGTAGTAGCAGTAGGAGGAGCTAGCCAAAATGTTGCCCCCCAGTGTACGGCTGCTTCGTACAGGTGGTTAAGCAACCCTAACGTCAGCCTTCACGCAAGCCTTTCAGCCATCTTTCAACATGGTGACCTTCCTGAACCCTCCAAAACACCTGGTGAAAAACCTTTCTGCCTTGCTGCCGTTGGTGCATACGATAGTCAGTACATGCTACTACACATGTTTGAGCTAATTTGGTCACCCGCCCCGGCGTTGGTCCTAACAAGACTCTGTTCATCGTAGAACGACGTGCCTCGTGAGTGTTTCGCAGAGCGATGTTGCAGTCAACAATTAGTCATATATATCATAAACTAGAACCGTGGTGCCTCGCTTTCCAATTAGATGGACCCTATACACACATTTGGGAAAGGGGTTCCTTTTTTATATCCAGGAGGACGCTGGGCGCATGCTGCATGAGTTTGGGAAGCGCTTGGCGCCTTATCTCAGTAGCGAGGTCTCTTTCGCTTTGTGTCAGAAAGTTCATCGGACATAATCTGCTTCTTTTTTCCCGTGAATAACAGTGTGCTCACAGTCCCTTTTGGAAACTTTATGTACAAGCCTTCAGAAACTGTAGCACTAGTTTCTCATCAACAAGGTTTACAAACGAGCGTCGGCTTCTGCATCACAAATACCGAGCCATTCGCCGCCAGAATTTTGTGGAAAGGTCGTTGCGCAGTTGTAAATTCAGTATTCCAAAATTGCGTCAGACACTTCTGGACATTGCTCTGACGAGGTCTGGCCGCAACACGTAGGCCACGGCGGTAGACCAGAAAGCTATTGCGGCGCCAACATTTCTTATGCATTTCAAATCAATGAAAAATAATGAAGGATATACTCAGTATAAACATACTGACATTTAAAAATTTTCTAATCAATTAATAAGGTGTTCTCTGTTCAAGTCTTGGAATTTGGAAATATTGGCTAGGAAAAATGACTTAATTTGGTAAATAGCAATATTTAATTGATACGTATTACCATGTCTATCTTTTATTCTAAGCACCACGAATCGGGGTCGAAGTCCTGACATGATCGCTGACTCGATGGCACATCCAACCTGAGGAGGCAGCGCTCAGGCAATGGCACTGTCACGAAACTCTCGAACTTGCTTTGTACAGGGATGTTGCCGCTGAGACCATCCACTACACATAGATGACCAAATTGCCTGAACCATCTTCAGTAGCTGGAAATGGGACAACGCTGAAGGAGTGCTGCATTGTGGCTTTGCAGTCTCAGCCTTCTCCAGGGCTAGACCAAGGTCCCAGTCCAGCTGCTGGCGCATGAACATTTTGTCCTGAAGGACTCCCAACGGCGCACGCGATACTGCCAAACGAGTGCGAAAGCTGCACCCGGGCCGGAGCGGCCTGAGTTGCTCGAGCTTTCGGTCGCCAAGGGTCGCTTCAGTTTCTGCGTTGCGGACGTATGTCTGCAACATCGACAAGGGCTGCCTGCTTCGTAGAGCAGCCTGTCCAAAGCATGAGTGCATCAGCTGCCAGCAAGAGAACAAGAGGTTGGTTGCAAATTGTAAGTAGAGCACTGTAGCCCATGGCGTTGAGCAGCAACAGCCGCCTGAAAACAAACCTTTCAGATGCCAAGGGAGTCTGCTGGGGCATCGCTGCAGACATCACTACAAAATTTGTAGGCAAACCTACCAAGGCCTGCAGGGCCTGCTGTAAACGTCACTCACACAACCTGTTCCTAAACACTGGCGCAGCACACACGACTTCATTCCTGCTGCCATTATCTTACATCTCACGACATTTTGACATACCACCATCTAGCAATGATGTGTCATTGGTAATTGTTGGCGGAGGTGGGCGGCGGGGCGGGCAAGCAGGCGTGATCAGACATGCGCGTTCTGTGCATTTCACAGTCACCCACCCCCTTCCCCCCCAATGGCGTCACCCTCCCACCCCACCGACAGTCCCTCGTCGTCTTTGGGACATGCCATCTCGGACACATGGATACAAGGAGAGACCTCCACCTGGAAAGGGAGAAAGAGCAATCAACTGGCAACAAGCACTCAAATTGTGCCATTCACCAGTTTGCCAGCAAAACCCAAGCTTCCCCTTTATGGAGAGCGCGCAAAAAAGAGGCCCGCGGATGTTCAAAGTACCCCCCCCTCCCCCCCCCCCAAACAAAAATAAAAAAAGCCCCCCCCTCTCTCTCAATTCTACATTTTTTGGTAGGATTCCTATTGTAGAATTTCAATTCAATTTTCATGGGGTTCGATTTTTTTCTCATCAGATTTCTACTAATTGTTATGGCAGTTCAATTAATTGTGATAAGAGTTGAACATAAAAAAGTAATTGATATGCCACTACTGGGAACTTAATAGAAACCCTTGCACCCTATTAAATAAAGTCCTTTTTTGGGGGTTTTTTTGATTTCTAATAAAGAAAATCGAAATCTCATTTAAAATTGATAAGGGGGGGGGGGGGGGGGGGGGGGGGCCCCCCCCCCCCCGCCCTTCTTCAATTGAGCGAGGAGAGGGGGGTGGGGGCAGAGAAGGGGCGGGGAAGAGGGGGGTTTCAATTTCGGCGAGTCGTGTCCGTTCAACAGGAAGCTTGCACATCTTGACTTACAGCAGAAAAAGCATCATGTTAACTTGACCCGGCATCGTGCATCAGGATATGTTTTGTATATAGCGCCACGACACCTACAACGCGTATGGGTGGCAAGTAGGCGCCTGGCCATGGCGGGTGCATTCTGCGGTGCAGGGAGTCGATGCATCCGGCACGGCGTTTCCATTCTGCTGGCATTCAATGTATTGCTAACATTAGCCTCGCTACACGCTTGGGGGGATATGAGGTTGTGAGACCTGTACGCTTGTGGAAGTCAGCTCATTGGCTTCCCGACTGTTCTCCGACATGAATTGTCCCAGGGCGGCTAGTTTGCGCTCAGCGCAGTAGTGGTCGATCTGTTTTAATTGACAGGCAGGGCGACTTTGAACCCCAAAACAATTGATTGAGAAGTTCTCAACAAGTTTTTTCCTAATTCCTAATCCCTTTCCCCTATTTTTTCAAAGGTGGTTTTCCTAACGCCGCTGGAAAAACCGGCTTTTCTAACATACTGCTCTCCCGTGAGTTTGGCGGATGTGTGAGGACGAAGCCGGTCTGCTGTGAGGTGCTGTAGTCTTCAGACACCCAGAAACCTGGAATCGACAGCGACGTCAAATAGAAAAATCGTTTGCTACTCTTTTCGTGATGCTATATATATATATACATACATATATATATATATGCATATCTCTTTATTTTTAACTTTATTCTTCACTGACAAGGCTTTCCACCCGAAGACCTGCGCTTGCACTGCAAGTTGACATTGTCTGCCCAACCAACCGGGGCACATACATGTGCTGGAAGTTCATCCCAAAAGCTTTAGGCCGAAACCCTGAACCCTGAACTTCACCAAGGCTTGAGTCCATGAAGAGGGCGGTGCAAGATTTAATTATAGATTTAAAGCATGGGTGCACATTTGAACTACTGGTCGCGGTCGCGTCGTCGCGTCGTCGCGTCGTCGCGTCGTCGCGTCGTCGCGTCGTCGCGTCGTCGCGTCGTCGCGTCGTCGCGTCGTCGCGTCGTCGCGTCGTCGCGTCGTCGCGACGACGCGACTCGCGACGACGTCGCGTCGTCGCGTCGTCGCGTCGTCGCGTCGTCGCAACGTCGCGTCGTCGCGTCGTCGCGTCGTCGCGTCGTCGCGTCGTCGCGTCGTCGCGTCGTCGCGTCGTCGCGTCGTCGCGTCGTCGCGTCGTCGCGTCGTCGCGTCGTCGCGTCGTCACGTCGTCGCGTCGTCGCGTCGTCGCGTCGTCGCGTCGTCGCGTCGTCGCGTCGTCGCGTCGTCGCAACGTCGCGTCGTCGCGTCGTCGCGTCGTCGCGTCGTCGCGTCGTCGCGTCGTCGCGTCGTCGCGTCGTCGCGTCGTCTCGCCGTCGCGTCGTCGCGTCGTCGCGTCGTCGCGTCGTCGCGTCGTCTCGCCGTCTCGCCGTCTCGCCGTCTCGCCGTCTCGCCGTCTCGCCGTCTCGCCGTCGTCGTCGTCGTCGTCGCCGCCGCCGCCGTCGTCGTCGTCGTCGCAGTAGTAGCGGTGGTCGTAGCCGAAGCCGTAGCCACAGAAGCAAGCGTAGCTGTAGCCGTCGCATAGTAGTGGTAGTCAAGGTCGTTGTCGTAGCAGCACCCGTGGTAGCAAAAGGACAACCAATGAACCGCAGCACTTTCACATGGTATTGATGACTGCCGCACGAAGCAAGAACAACTGTACATGCAGTAAGAAAGTTGCCGATCACGTGGCACTTTGCAATAGGACGAGTAGAAGTACAGTAGTAGACGACACCCTACGAGTTGTAGTAGGGACAGAAAAGTCGACCACATCATGATTCGGGAACTATGCTGAAAGTAGTCCGCTGCAATCCGCTGCAGCCAGGTTACTGTCGAAGCCTCCGAAGCACGTCAAACCACGGTAGGTGCAGCTGGCGCAAACCTCCAGCTGCTCTGAGCCATTGTTCACTGCCAGCAAGGCCTGCGATGGAAGGGCTCCGGAGCTTCATTCCCCGGCGGTTTGAGATTGGAAGCCCACTGTGCCAGGAGGGTGGCTCAAGCTCTTTGACGCCTGAAAAAACTGGTTGCTTTCCCAAGGTGCCGTACTAAAAGCAGGGACACAAAAGGGAACCTAATTTAGAGAACTACCCAGCTGCTTGCGGACTGGTGGCATGGCTGCCAGCGGTGCAAAAGCCTGGGCCGAGGTGTGCGGTGCAGATGGACTTTCTTTCAACTACGTCACTATGTCAATGTCGGACAAGAGCATCTCACGATTGCCGACACTTCTTGGGTGGGAGGCATTCTCGGGTAGGGCAGCACACGGTCAGGATGTTGTGCCGTACTGTTAAATGGAATCGGGCAGATCGAAAGCATTAAGCGGCCTGCCGCCCTCGCTGCAATCAGCTGCCTTAAGTTTGCTCCATTGCGACAGGTTTGGAGTCTTAGTGCTTCAGAGTTCGTGAAGCTAATAGTTAAGCCGTTCAAGGAGCAGCTGCTCCGGTTCGCAGCACCAGGCTTGCTGTCTGCATTTGCCGGACATCTCTGGTTGCAGTCCTGACGTCAAGCACTTTTAAAAGAGGCGTCTGCTGCCAGGCTTTGGCAGCAGCACTGAAGGAAACGAGAGGTCTCTGATTGGCACCCCCCCCCAAGTAGTTGAATGACACTGGAGATCCTGAGCTTGTCAAGAGTAGCCTTTCTTCCCATTTCCGCCCTCTGGTGGTGTTCTTTTCTGCCTGCTGGCTTGCAAGAGCTTTTGCACACGTAGCCAGGGCCAAAGCGCCCGAAGGCCCCAACTTCCCCCAACCTCCCCAAACTTCCCCCAACTTCCCAAAACTCCCCCAAACTTCCCCGAACTTCCCCAAACCCTCCACCCTACCCTTGGATGTCGGTCCTCGTTTCCGATGTTGGGCTTGAAGAATCCACGGCCGCAGGCGACGCAATGCTGCGCGTCGGCTGCCTCGGCCGATACCAGCGCAGAGGATGAGGGCTTCGGGTTTAGGGGCTCAGGGATTGGGATTGGTCTGCCCGATCTCGCCCGCAACTCCCCGAAATGGAAAGTCCAGGGAGTACATGAGCATGTTAAGTCCAGCAACCGGACAAACAATCCCTCAATACAAAGCACGCCTTGAGACGCATCCACTGTCACAGGGACGGACGAGTAGCTGAGTAGCTGCTACGAGGCCAACACTAATCACCTGTTGCTGTGCACTCGAGGATGACCCATAGAGCTGGCTCCCTCAAAGAGCAACACAGCACGCAGCCAAATTGGCAATGCACATCTTTTTGATGTGATGGTCTCAAACTGTCAGGCTGTAATATGCTCATGCGCTTACATTGCCAGGATGCTCGTCCTCCAGAGTACCCTGGCATGCAGATGCAGTCGACAATGCTGCTGCCGCCCACGTTGTCAGTGATTGTGGCAGAATTTGCCTGAGCAGTCTAAGCTCCAGGTTTTTGGGCTTCAGACTTCCCACCCCCTTTGAAGTTTACACCGCGTGACCCTGTGACGCAGGCCTGTGACGAGGGGCTACTTTAAGCCATGTGCTTCTGTTGGAGCCTGGGCCCGAAACCTTTTTGACCAACACGGCCGCTCGATAAGCTTCCTCCCAGCGGTTTCGGCACCCCAGGAGCAACTCTTCAACCCTTGATGGCAGAATAACTCAGGTGGTGCGACTACAACTGCGATTCTTCCCGCAAGTGGGCTGTCAGTTTAGGGAGTGTCCTACAATTGTCATGGCTAGAAACAAGCCTACACAGCTTGTAGCTCAACTTAGACGCCCCTCCCACCATCTTCGTTCAACCACACATATTTTTCAATAACACCAGGCTTTGGTTCGAGGGCTTCAGGGTCTAGAGTTTCGTGCTTCAGGGTTTAGGGGGCCAGTGTTTGAGGCCTTCAGGGTTTGGGGCTGCGGGCGCAGGAACTTTGTAGCCTAGTTGTCCGGTCTCACGGGGTCGTATTTGTTGTTCTCCTCTTCGGGGGGGTTTGCATGGATAGGGGTGAGAGTGCACCATAAAGGCTAGAGTAACTGTTCGAGGCTACCAACTGGAACTGAGGCACTGGGCACGGTAGCTTCGCGCTCCCGCCTGGGCAGAAGTGGTCGCCTCAGTTCAAGACACGTGGGTTCACGTGGATTCCCTGCTGGACCACAAACCTTGTACTTGTTGCATCGTGCGAACTCCCCAACTCGAAGCTCGCAAGTAACCCAAAAGCCACGTCCAGCCTGGACCGTACCGGGGTTTTAGCCGGTGCCCTGGCGGCATGTTCAGGGTCTAGGACTGACATGTTTTCTATCGCTGCACATGGGTGACCTTCTTGCGCTCACAGCTTCGGAGCCTCAATGTGCCTAGCAGCAAGCTGAATGCGAAGCCGCTGTCCCGGCAACCACGAGTCCGATATTGAGCAGAGCTGCGTGGGCATTCGAGGCACAACCCCTCGCTCTCGTAGCGACCGGCCTTCGGAAGTTTCATGTGGGCCAAAGCCTACGTTGAAGGTTTTGGGCTCTTGGGCATTGAACCCAAGCTAAGCCTGTTTTTTGAGGGTGGACGTGAACTGTAATGTTGGACCTGCTTTAAAAGTGTAACCCCCCCCCTTCCCCCCCCCCAAACAGTCGAGGCCCCTGATTAAAAAAAAAAACCAAACAGTCAGGCAGGGAAGGGGTCAGGAGGGGAACCAGATCTCAAACTAAGAACTTGGACCTCAAAACCATTCAAAAAACAGCCACGGCCCGAAAACATTTATTATAGCGGACCCCCAAAACAAAGGGCCAAGATCCTGAATAGCCGAAAAACTTTTCACAAGAGCGTCCCCCTAGACTATTGCGGGTGCAACATTAAGCCGGTCACTGACCTGAGGGCGGAGCCTTCTCGAAACAAACCTTAGGGATGCAGTTACAGGTGTGCCTAACCCCGAAACCCGAAGCCCTAGAACCAACCTAAACCCTAAACCCTAAACCCTAGAACCTGGTGGTATGAACCAACTCAAGGGCTTGAGTTGGTTCAGGTGTCGATCTTGAAGTTACGGATTTTTGGAGGGGACCTCCTTCATAGGGGTCCTGCAAGGTGTTGGGCCACCCGCGTAGCTACGATCTGCAGACTGGCAAGAATGTATCCAAAAGGACAAAGTGCAGCACAAGCTGTGGACATGGAGAAAAAGTTGGGGAAAGAGATGGAAAGCAAGGCTGAGAAGGGTGGAGGAGCAGTGGAAAAGCGCGGCAACAAGTTGGAGAGCAAATCAAGCTTCGATCGAAGAGAAAATGAACAAACGGTGCCATCGAGGCAGGGATGTGCTTTCCAGGTCGCGCGATGTTACGAACAAGGCGCTGCGAAGGCTCCAGGGTTCACGTAAGGTCCTAGAAAGGGGCGATACTGCCCAAAACCCTAAACCCTAACCCTAGTCTTTTTTGAAACCCTTTTGAACCCAGACTCAGAGCACCCTAAACCCTGTCAGGGGCTTTTCATGAAGGTTCAAAGCCGCTCCGAGAATCGCCTGGCACTGACAGGAACTCTCTGCCGTCGCACCGGCGTTTGAAGACATCCACTGCGGGCACTTCCTTAGTCCCAGGTGTTGGGGGGATTCTGTTGGGTTTCAAGGGTATATGGTTAAACGATTCAGGGGGCTTAAGCCCCTTATAGACTAAAGCCAGGGCCAACATGCGGAGGTTGACATTCCGCAGTTCCGAAGACGAATCCATATCGCATGCCCCAACAGGTCACAGGACAAGATGTGCTATTTAGGATGTTCCCCCTTATACTAACAGTTTTAATTGGGGGTTAGAATAGGGGTACCATAATCCCTACTAAGGACTGTTAGTATAAGGGGGACATCCCGCAAGATCAGGACGATGCATCTTCTTTTGGGCCCAGGCTCGTGCAGAGTACGTCGCCAACCGTCGCCTGCCATGTCTTGCACAGCATTAGCGTCAGGAGCCAAACCCTCACAACAAAAAAGGGAACCCATGCTCGGATGGAAGTGGGTTCTTTATCAAGTCTAGGGTCCCAACTTGCCCTCATGGTTCCTAAGGTTGGCCCTGGCTTGCTAACGTTGGCCCTGTGCAGCATTCCTGGCTGTTCGCAGACTTGAAACGCAGCAAAATACAGCATTTTCTGGATGTTCGCATGTTCTAAATGCTGAAAAATACAGAATCTTGGCTAGTTCCAGGACTCCAAATGCAAATGTTGTAGATTCCGGCATCTCTATCCAAACGCAGACTGCAGCATGTCCGTCTGAGTTCGAAGCGCCACAAACTCCAACTCAGCTACAGCATTTCTGCCTGTTCACAGGCTTCAGATGGTGAAAGTTTCACAAAAGCCACAAGCGCCATATGCTGCAAAGTACAGAATTTCTGGAGTTCACAAGCCGAATCTGGCTGCAATTAACAACAATGGACATTCCTCTTAAGCACACAAGTGAATCCTTTCAAAAAAGCCGATCATAGCCTCGAGCTTTGTCTTAGAAACGGGGCGCGCGAACAGGTCATTTGGCCAGGCACGCTTGCAGCAGCCCAGGCAAAGACTTGTAATTTATAGCGTCACGGTTGGAAACACGTTGCTCGTATGATGGTTGGGAATGGAGTCATTTTGGTTTTGAAGGAATGCCCATCGAAAGGACGAGCCATTGACAGCATGACCTTCATAGCTCAAAAGTTGGGAGGTTGGGGGGCGGGAACAGCCCCCCCCCCCCCTCCCATTTGCAAGCATGACAATGCTCGTTTGATGGGTTGGGACCAAAGGACCAGAGGACAGGAGGACACCGCGGACCAGGGGCGCAGGGGCGCCAAGAAAACAAGCCAGGGCCAACCTTAGGCAAGAAAAACACTCCGGGCCCTTAACAGGGTACCCAAAAGGGAGCGCCCATGTAGAGCAACCCCCCATGTCGATCCGTATGCTGAGGCCGCCCTAACCCCGAAGCAGGGAATCCGAAACGGTGTGCTCAGTGAACCTCCGCACTCCAACCTTGGGCCCGAAGTTCGAAGAACGAAAGCCATCGGACTGCCTTGTACTCCCCTTCTGCGCACGCTCCGCCTGGGATGTTCCGGGGAGAGTGTTCGAAAGCTGGCGTTCAGTCGGGATCTTCAAAGAACAGAGCCCTGTAAGCTACGTAGCTATTGAGTTTGACATGCAGAATGGAGAACCTGCGTGTCCGTGCCTGCTTGAAACAAGGTCTGAGCCTAAGCACACGAGTGTTGAGTTTGGGCAGTCCTTTCCGACTCCACGGTACATTCCCTCATCATAGATGACAAACATCGACTGGGTCCACTGGAGGTTAAGCCCTCAGTGTGTCATGTCAGGCTTATGACAGGAAGATGCCAACTGCCAAGAGGGCTACGAGTAGTTCGGCTGTGGGGGAAATGCAAAGAATTTGCGAGCTGCTGAGCTGCCCACTAAGAACATGCCCCTGCACATGGGAAGTCCCTGAAGGCATCGCCGGAATACCGCCAAAAGTCCCAAACCCTAAACACTAAACCCCTGAAGACCTGCACCCCAAGGTCTTCTCTTCAGGAGGGGGTGCAGCTTCCAGCTGCCGAGTCGAAGCCATACCCAGGACTGCACTGACAGTCTTCGCTGCTGACGACTGGCACGCCTCACTCAGGTCGAAGGTTCTCAGGCGGTAACAGTGCAGGGTTTCCGGGAGTTGCGGGTGTGTAAGCGCCATCCCACCATGCTCAAAACTTCAAGCATGCCGACATGCCAAGGCTGCTCTCACTCTCGAATGTTTCCCGAAGCGCCTGGAGGAACTGAGCGGTACTTCGAGCAGCGGACGGTCGCCTTTGGCAAAGCTGGGCTTGGACTTGCGAATTTCGAGCCTTGCTTCCCACTGTGCTTGGTAGCTGGTACATGGTATCGGGGAATGCTAATCGTTGACAAGTTCTGCATGGGTTTAAGTGAACCTGATGGCTCCCCAACTTCCTGACCTTAAGTCTCGGCCGAAACATCCCTGAAGCCCTAAAAGGCCCCAGAAGTCGCACAACCCCAAACTGCCTCCGCAAGCACGGGTGCAGCCAGCAGCGGCGTCATTGAGGAATAGATCCTGAGCACCAGGGGCTTGCGCCGCAACGACAAGAACATACAAGAGCTATCAAGAGCTGCTGGCTGCTGATCCTCCCTGGACCCCGCACTTCGGGGCCCTCGGCGTCTGACATTTGGGGTCAACCAAGGACAGGCTCAGGTGGCAGCTCTCAAGTGGAAGCACATAAGGATATATAAGGTAATGTAAGGCTCTCTGTGACCACCCTGCGAGAGCAAGAAGTGTTTTTGAGAGGGCTGGCACAGTCCTCAAGCTATGCTAGCGTGACACCATCAGGTTCAACTGCCATAGAGACCATAAGAGCAACCTGCTTGCGACTTATGCATTCGTACGCAGTTCTGCATATAAAGCCCCACAGTAAATCCTGCAGCCAAAGACCAAAGATGCTAGACCGTGATCCCTTAGAGACAATTGTACGAGGGCCTGATTGCCCATCCCCATGAGGGTCATGAAGCTACACAGCTTCGGGTTTTGGGGGGTTAGGGAGTAGTGTTTACCTTTTCAGATGCCTCTGAAAAACTCGTCTCAGCTGGTCGCCCTCACTCTTTTAGCCGAGACTCGGATGCTCCTCCACGGACTCAGCGATGCCGTCTGCGACAGCGGCAACCTCGTAACTTCAGGCATGTAGGGTTTGGGAATCTCGCGGGTGCTAGGCATGGAAGCTTTGGAGAGTATTCGAGGTACTGCGTGGCAACAGGAGTAAGGGTGCAGATTGGGGGAGGTGCAGTGGCAAGAGCCCACCTTTGGGATGTCTTGCGCAGTGTATACTACTTCAAGCGATTACAGTAAATCATACTTCAGCTTCGGTTGCCTGCTAGGACTTCCGCTTCAAGCACCACTGCGTCAACTACACGCCGAAAGTCAAAGCATAGCATCTCACCATGGGGGCTCTGGGTCTGCGCTTCATGGCTTCAAGGGCTGAGGCGCTTGGGGCCGCAGGGCGCCCTAGCAGTTGTTCTCCTAGGGCCCTGCTTTGTGAAATCTGAACCCTGCCTTAGGGGCCCTTTGGAACCTTTGTCGGGCAGTGTACACTCCATTAGCCCATAATTCCACGACATCCCAACGGAACCTCTTGATGTGCCCACCCCGCTGCATATGCTACATCTGCTACGTGCAGCGTGGAAGCATCGAAGTCTTGAAGCGTCAGCTTTGCCTCGTCCATGGTGCGATACTTGATGGTAACGGCCTCTCCAGCTGCTGGGGTTAAGGATGTTGAAGAATCCACTGAAGCAGAAAACAGTGTGCACCGTTTCTTGGGCTACGTGCTCACAGAAGGGGCGCCCCCGAAACCAAAAACGACGGACACGCGTGCACTGGATAACCCCGCTAAACCCCTGAGCCCTGAGCCCTAAACCCTAAACCCTGAACCCTAAACCCTAAACCCTAGTCGATGGAGCAAGTCGGGTCCGCAGAGCGTGCGAGCGCGCTAAAACTTCGACGAAGCAGCGCACAGGTCTCGAGAGAAGGGCCCTACACGAGCGAAGCGGAGGGGGAACCTTTCCGGGTTCAGAAAAATTGCGCTCTCTTATAACCCATAGCTCTGAATCAGCTTCAACCAACCTCAAACAGTGCGCTCTTCTCTGGATGGCTGGTGAAAGTCTGAGCCAAAGAAACCTCAAGCCCGGACTCGCAGCTTCTGAGCGCGTGGCCAGTCGCATGCTGCCGGCCGCCAGCCGCCGCTCAGTCGCAGGCAGAAATTCCTGTGCTCGGCAGGCTTCCTTCTTGAAGTTCATACTCTCTCTTGCTAGGGTGGAGGTTGGCTGTAGCCTTGAGGAATGTTCGATTCGTGCTCACGTAGCAAAAGAAGATCTTGGACATAATTCAAACGAAACCATGGAATCTAAACCCAAAACCCAAAGACAGCCTTGCGAGCGGGTCCGAGCATCCAAGGACAGCGCTTCTTGACCACCTCCAAGAATACCAGAGATGGCATCAAGAAGTATCGCCTCTTCTCCAGCCAGCGGGGAGAGAAAAAGAAAAAAGGGGATCGAAAGGCTTGAGTGAGAACCTCATCTCTGCTAATGCTCATCCCTCAAAAGGAAAGGACTTTCCTCAACCCAACCCTTATGCACAAGGTAACAAATCACAAGTTGGGCGGGCCGTTCTACTTTGTCCGTTCTTAGGCTTTTCCCCAACCACGAAACTGCCCTAAGCCCCCTAAACTAAGCCCTCCCCTGAAGCCCCTCCTGAAGCCCTCGCTTAAGCTCCTTTGTTCAAGGTGATGGACCCATCATGCTTGAACCAGAGCAGCTGAGCCAAAGGGGTTACATACTTCTGCTACAACTACAACTCCCACTTACGCCCCCACCATCACGATCACCACCACAACCCCGCACACCAATTTCCGCTTGTGTTTAAACGTGGCCCCTCTCTTTCGGTTGGTTGGCGGTTGGTTGGTGTTGCTGGGTGTGTCTGTGTTTTGTGGTTTTTGAAGCCCCTCCCTGATCCTAAGCCTATACTGGACAAGCGGCTTGGAGTTCGGACAGCGACTCGTTGCTCTGCGCCTGGTAGCCAGGGCGTAGACTCTAGGATGCAGGGCCTCGGACCTTTCCACATCACCCTTAAGACTTCAAAGAGAGAAGTAACGGCTAGGATTCATGATTTCGGGTATACACGTTTAGAGCCACCATGTCACTACAGGTCACTGCAATTCAGAGGCTACTTTGGACTGATCCCCCCCCCTCCACTCCCCCAAGGCCTCCCCCGCCCACTCTCCGACTTGCCAGTTCAGTTCCTACTTGGTTTCATGCTTCCGATTCGCGGGCCAGGAGAACGTGCTGACATGGGTTTCAGACGTGCTTTCCTGCAAATCTGCGCACCTCCGCGAGAAGGTCCGAAAGCTCGATGCTCAACACCACAGCCGGCACGGTGGACTCATTGCCTTACAGCGGCTGGTGGCTGTCTGTTCTCCGAACAGGGACGCAAGGCTTACAATGTAAGGCTTCACATGACTAGACCTGAAAACCTGCGGAGTAAGACCGACATTTCAGAAATGACCCTCTGCAAGCTCCGATACCATCTCAACTGGTGGCGAAGTGGTTTGGGCATTGAATCCACAGTTCCGCATTCTCGACCCCACAGTGTTCACTCGGGCCCAGAACTCCACTGCAAACGCCCGCAGGCCCAAGAGCCCCAACACCCCACAGTTCCCTCGGGTGTACAGGCAGCACAAGCGGCTAATGCTCTCCTCAGTAGGGGCCATGGTGACATTGTCGTCGACAATCTGAGGTCCTCAGCTACTTGGGTCTAGAGTCTCTAAGAAACGTTCTCTCAGATTAGTCGCCTTCATCAGTCTCCCTTCAGGTGGCTTAAACCGGTCTAAGAAGATCTTCAAGCGAGAGAGGGGTGACGGCAACCGTCTTCCCCGTCTTCCCCTACATACGAATGTGGGTTTCGGGTTTAGGGCACACTACCTGCTCCCAGTGCGTCTCGGCATCGCTCGATGCAAGACGCGTTCGATATGGAGCCCCGCATGTAGGTTGTCAAGCCTGCTTGACAATGGCGGTGCGAAACCTTAACTCCTGCCAAACCCCTGGGCCCTCGATATCCTTTCCTGCAAAGACGGTATGATCCTTGTTGGGCTTAGGATGATTTAGGGCTTATCGCCCCTACAGTACCAAGGCTACCTTAGGCTACCCATACCCATAGAGGGCTTTAGACTGCTTTCGGACTGCAAACTACATGTTACAATGTTAGGGCTGCAGCAACACCGATTTAAGCATGGGATTGTTTTAACATATGGTCGATGTCTGGATACCCCACATGGTGATAAATTAGAGACACAAGCAGGAAACACTCGGCCCCTGCACTTGCGACCCATAACCTCGAAACCCCCACCACAACCTTGCACCATCTTGCACCCACAGGCCAAGGGACCAGTGAACACAGAGCAGATCACAATTTGACCAACACCAAGCACACTAAACACCAGGAGCTGGCACTAAGTGTGCATGGGGTGCAGGGTTATTTGAGGGGCTATAGGGCTTGGAGCGAATGAAGGGTTTACGTGTCGGGCCTTAGATGCTTGAGGTTACGCTTTTTTAGAGGACTACAAAGAGACCTATCTTCTACGGCACCCTGAACGCTAAGCTGCCCCAAGCTACACCCAGCTTCGCCCCACGTGAGGCCTATGGCCTATGAGGCGCCTTTTTAGAAGCTTATGATGAGTAGACACGGTAGGGAATTCTAGGGCCTTATGACCCGTCTTCAAACGAGAAACCAACGACCCCGGAAGAGTTGAAAGCTCACCGAAAGCACAAGACAGCACTCGAGCCTTCCGGACAAGGTGTACATGTTCGCGCGTTGCCTCCGTCATGCTTGCTACGGCTTAGTGGGGTTGAAGCTCAGGCTCTGGTAAGTGAATCTGGTGCGCTTGTTTGAGCTCGAGTATGTGGTGACTCACACTTAGGCTTCTGCACAAGCGAGTCTGAATTCATGTCAAGTGCGCACGCACAAGCTCTTCAGAATCATACTCGATGGGCAGTCAAAACTGAAAGATTCGCACCAAAACCTTTGACCCCGAAGCCTTCACCCTGAACCAAAGTCCACAAAGCTTCCGCACTGAAAAGCCGCCAGAAGGAAACGATACAAGTATGCCGGGAGTTGGGAGAAACTTCAGCATCTTTGAGACTTTTGGTCCCGGGTGGATTTTAGGACTTGCATGGGGAGTTTCAACGGCGTCAATGCTTCCTGGCCATCCAATTCTTCTGCTGAGGAATCTCTTTTTTTGCGCCCAGCTGGGACTATCACCATGTATGTAGTAGATACGACAGCTCACAAATACGCCAAGTCAGCCTGGCCAGGCCATGCCTTACAAGCGGAGACATGCGAGGCAAGCGACTGACGTCGTGTTTGTAGAAGCCAACTTCCTCAGCACCGGCTCAAGGCGGTAAAGTGAAGGAACTATACCCGTGTGTCTGGGTCGGATTCGGAGACATGGCACTCCCCGGCGACTGCGGCGGTAGTGGCACAGGCGGCACAGGTTTCGTCCAAGAATCGCAGCTCACACACTGACGCAAGTCATCAGCGAGGCGGTATCCGCTTGCGCACTCGCAGGCCGCCTTTGTGACCTGGAAAAAAGAACGTCATAACGGACGAGTCACCATCATACAAATGTAAATGTGCACATGTATATAGACTGTATATAGTTATGTTTCATGACCATTGTTGAACACATTGTAGCACAGTTGAAGCCAACTGGTTCGGATTCGGGCTGCAAGCACTGCTAACGTCAGGCGTCAGGACTCCTCCGGCAGGGTATCCTGCACATATATCATCTTGAGATGCATTGCAATTGTTCAAAAGTAGTACTGAACGACAATAAAAACGAAAATGTTTATATGTATATTTGCGTGTGTGATATTCCGAAACTCTGCCAGTCGACCGCACCACTTGACTTTGTGGTGTGATGGAGAGCACAGGGAAGCCGCACTGCGACATCCACCAGTCCACCGGCACAATGGTAGCCTGCGGACATTCTAGGGGGGACGCATCTGATGGAAAAAAAGTCGGACCACGTTCCGACCTCTGCTCTTCAGGCAACAACTGGCAAGACCGAACAGCGCGACAGTGAGCTCCTTTCTGCGCAGACATTTCGCAGGTCCACATGCCCGCATCGGTTCCGTCCTGCCTCTGGTGCACGGTCGACACTTCCGACCTGACAACTCTGCCATAATGCGGTGTGCCTAAGTCATTGTTCGTGCCTTCCGGGAATTGTGGATGTGTGGCTCAGCTAGGCTTCTAGGGAGTCTAGGGCCCTGTCGGTAACACCTCGGCTCGACTGGAGCCTTTGCCTTGCTGAGATCTCAACGGATGGGAATCCCAATATGGTAGGCTTGCACCTGCCTGTTCTAAAGAGTGGGTAATGGGGTGACGCACCTTCGGGGACTTTACAGGGACGATGGCGTGCACGTTAATCACGGGGAGAATCTACATCTGTACGGTCGATCTCGCGCTTGAAAGGCAGAAGGCATTCGAAACGCTACGGCAGCCTGGGAAAGTGATGCTAAGGGGCTCAATGCTGGGCGATAATTCTGGCCACCTCAACGAGCTTGTTCCGCCCTGATTATCTTCAATGCATTTAAGCAGCCTGTTGACTGCCCCACGGTGTAGCGACCGGGTGGACATGTGATCTGCAACTGTCCGGCCAGCACGAAGGCTTCCTCAGCACCCTAAACTCTATGGTTGTTTCTCACGCTACTCCCCATCTCAGGTTAGGGTTCCTATTCCCCGGCCTTGTTTCCTATGCCTCGCTTGGCTACTCCCCAGTACACCTTCTCAAATGAGGGTTCCCTTCTGCCAACTCCTTCTTCTTGGGCTGAGGTTTGCCTGCTCCCCCATTTCCTTTGAGCTGCTCTTCATCTCCTTCTCAGGTCTTGGGGCACATCGAGAGAACAACACAAAAGCTGGAAGAAGGTTGGTCTAGGGAAGACAAACACGTCTCAGTGTCCTGTCGACAGCATCGCTCCAAGTTTTGTCCTTCTCAAGGCAACATCAAGTCCGTTGCCTTCCTGACAATAATGGCATTACATTGTTCTGGCTTGAGACTGGCACAACATTCAGGAGTTTATCCTGTGCTTCTTGCAATGACATTACGCCCCTCCGTTGCGCCCCAGCTGCTGGGAAAGAACAGTCTGCACTGGCTGCACACCAGCACCTGCCGGCTTCTTAGCATAGCTTGCCCGTCTTGAATGGCCGTCACATCGTGACATGCAGTTCTTTCTGAGAGCGGCACAGAATGTACGTGCCGGGTGTGCCGTCCAACGGCGGTACACCCAACGCAGCCTGGAAGCACAATTTTGGGCACAAAGCCGGCTAAGCTCCCTCGATGCCCCTCAAGCGTCTACTTACAACAACTTCCAAGGTTCTCTGAAACATTGCTACATGTGTTCTGTCTACAGTAAGGGGAATCAGAAGTGTCACCCGCGAGACAGCGCCAGTGGCCCAGCTCCAATTTGTTGTAACGCTGGAACATGTTTCAGCTCCGGCCGTCATGTGTTCTTGTGAGCACAGGGAATGGCGATGATATGTGACCAGGACAAATGGCCTTGGCAGACCAAGAACACCTTGCGTTTGTTGCTGAAGCGCCTAGCTAGAAACTGGTGGTTCCTTACATAAACTGCGAATGGACCAGGAAAAACGATTAATCCCCGCAAACGCGGTGAAACTTCGGCCATCCCGTGCTCCATTGCTGTGCATCGGATTCTCTGGAGGAAGTAAGGGCCTGGTTGAGATGCTGTTCTGCACTGCATTCGATATATCTCGAAACCCTCAACAACTCCCCCCCACGACCACGGAAGGCCCCTCCTGAAACTGTGCTCCACTCTTCGTGACGCTGACCACTGATGTCCAGCTCCTGGGCTTTTTGTACATCTTGTCTCACGTTGTTGGGGTCAGGTACTTCGACTTCTGGGCATGGTCGTGGCACGCATGGCCGCCGAGCCTATATGACTGTAGGACGCGGGGAATCTTGAAAGGAGGTGGGGAGGGGGGGAGGGAATCTTGAGCTTTATTCTGTCTACCGCGGCTGTAGCATCAGGTCTATACCATCTATGACAGGTAACATGCTGCAATAGTGGCACGAGGGAGGATCATGATCTAGAACAACTCTCTTCTAAAACGCTGGAGCTCTTCCCAACAGGCGGAAGATGGACTCAGCTTCTGTTGCTGTGGGCCTTCCCTCGTCACTCTCCTTGACTAAGGCTGTTCCCCGGCACCAGCTGCTTCATGCTCTTGAAACTGACAGGCGCCTCTGCTTGTTCGTGGGTTTCCATAGCTTGTTTGTCTCTGCATTCTTTCTGCCTCCGGTTCAAGGTCATTGAGCTCCTAACGAAGACGTTCCATGACCTCGGTACCATTCTGAGCCTTCAAAGCTTGGAGTCTCTGGTTGTGCCGATCCTGTGGTTGGCTTCAAGACCAGAGTAGCCAGTTGACAGTCTTCACATTCACTGGCGCAGCTAAGCCGTGCAGGAGCGAACGCGCTCTTTCCGCGGCGGGCTTGGGCACGAAGCAGATCAACATCTATGGGTCTGGAAACCTTAGAACCTAATTTCTAGACCCTTCCAGGGGTCTGGAAACCAAGACATCCTTGCCAATCCTAGAAACCCTTCAGCAACCCGCCTTTGAACCAAGGCTCGGGAAGCCCAAAGTGGCCATTGACTCGGGTGAAGCGACGCCACAGCCACCCGTAACCACCTGGGCACGCGGGGCACGCGGACCAGAAGAGCGGGTCGGGGGCAGCATGGGGCACCAAGAAAAGAGGAGCAGAGGAAATAGGGGCTTAAATTCAGCCACAGGATTTCCACCAGCAAGAGTTTTTCTCAAGGTTACTTATTTGAGTTTGCTTGGCTGATCTATTAAGGAAAATACTACGACTTGAGCCCCCTTATCTCCTTTAAATACTTTAAATGAGGGGCCATGATTCAGAGAACTAGCCGGAGTCCGAGAATCCCCGAACGCCGACTCCTGAAACCAAAACAGCCCAAACAAAAAAAGCAACCAGCACACACACACACACACACACACGAACAAAAAACACACACGCACACACACACACACACACACATACACACACGAACAAAAAACACACACACACACACACTATAAACCCCAACCGCGACATTCGCACCACATGTCCTCACTACCCCAAACCCTGAAATCCTGTCAAACATTCTGTTTCCTAAGCCAAGGCACCGAGACCTGATCACCGATCGCCAAGTTGGAGCCCAAGAGGTCCACAGTGCAATCCGAGCCCACCGGGCAAGCTGTGACCTGGCATCGAGGATGATACCAAGTGTGTGAAAAAGGGTCCTTCGGGTTCGTTTAGGGGCTCTGTAGCTACTCTACACTCGAAGCTTTCAACCCTAAACCGTTTGAGAACCCTTTCTCATCCGGTCATCCGGGCTTGGGGAGTCTCAAACCCTCAGCCCGAAACCGTTTTTGGCTTGGGTTGTAGGACAACTGGTTGAAGAGATATATATATATATACATACACTAAATGAAGACCCTAAAACCTACATATCTACATAACCCTACATCAACCCCAAACCCTACACAGGTCGAGCCCGGGAGCTAACGGGTTTAGGTGTTTAGGGTTTCGGGTTTAGGGTTTAGGGCTATTATCCTAGCATCAGGGGATGAAGGGGCGGAGGGGGGGGGGGCTTAGCCGTGTGAAGCTGATTGCTACCTGAAAAGGCCGAATACTATGCTCTTTAAAGACGGTTCTTCTTCTCCAGTTCGTCTACCGCCCCTTCTGGGGGAGCTAGGCAGGCAAGCCATAAATGAATCCTGAACCCGGCTGTAACACCTGCACTTGGATGAGGCTGCAAGACCCCTGCTGCACACTTGATTTGCCAGCAGCCAGAAGACCTCAGCCCTATCCAAACACAGATATCGAGGGTTCGGGTAGCCGAGCTTCTTCCCAGTAAGCTTTTCCCCCCTACTGACAGCACCTTCTCCAGAGGCCCAGCCAACACCATAAAGCCAATGCCCTGGCAGGTTGGCATTGAGGTTGAGGGCTTTAGGGCTGTTTCTGGCCTGGTCCTTGCCGGTGTTTTTTTAAACCACGTATGCCCACATCTTAAACCTCAGCCAGCAACCCTACAGGCCAAGTAACCGTGACCCTTGGCCAACTTTCAAACTTCTGAAGCCTTGACAATCGGCCCCAGCCTCTCTCTCTCTCTCTCTCTCTCTTTCTGTTTGTTTTTTCTCTCTCTCTCTCTTCCTGTCTCTCTCCCTCTCTCTCTCTCTCTCTCTCTCACTCTCTCCTGCACATGCTCAGGCGAACCTGCCAGGTGCAATGCGCCTGACGCTTCATCAGGAGCCCACTATCAGAAAGCAGAACTTGCCGCCGTTAACCCCGAAATCTTTTTGCCCCAAAAGCCATCTGCGCCCTACCTCCCGAACACAGCTTTTTTTTGCAGCTGGGACTCTTTGATGCCAGGCAAAGCTGCTTAGCAGCAGAACGCTTCTGAAAGCTGTGAAATCCTGAACGCCTGAAAAGCTATGAAATCTCTCGAACTCTCTCAATGTGCTCATCTGATACAACAGAGACACTCCAGACCTGATGATATTCCTCCAGGGCTCGACTTGCCAGCCCCACGACACCAGGATAACACTCATACAGAGTCTCGGTCATGCCGAACACAGCTTAAACCCCTAAACCCCCCAAAATCCCTTAACCCCACACCCGTTGAAGCTCCCCAACTCCCGGCGCCTGGGTGAAATGCTCCGCCAAGGTGCAGTTGTCCACTTCGGGAACGGGGCGGCAGAAGCAAAGGCGGTAGATGCCCGGCCGACCCCTCACCTGTCCCAGACGGTCCAGATGGCCTTACACACTTTTTGATAATTATAGGTAAGGACTTTGAACTTCGAAGATCAGATAAACAAGGCCTCTCTGGACCCTGTGCGTGTGTGTGGTTTCTGACACAGAAAGTGGTCACACCTCTTTGTTCTTAGTGCGCCAGCAGCTTGCCCTGAAGCATGAACGGGAAGGAAAAGCGACCACAGCCCCTGGTATCTCAATATTTCGTGTGGTTATGGCATCCTTTTTGTATACACCCAAATAAAGAAGTCTACGGAAGTAGGCACCCTTTTCAACGAATCCTATTAGAGCCCCCCCCCCCCCCCACTTCTACGACAACTCTGTCCTGCCCAAACCTCAGGAGCACATGCCCAACTAACTTCCCCGCTTTCCTGCAAAATGCTAAAAGACCTGCCCCAAGCTGATGCCATGCGTTTTCTACACTTCACCCTGCTATTTCTCGAGTTGCGGCCTTATCTTTACCATTTCTGGCTGTTCGGTCGTTTTGGGGCTTTCTGCGGTTTCACTTGAAAATTGTTTCAAGTTTAAAACAACTTTCAAAGGTCTGAAAAAGAATGCTGTCGGCTTCGAGTGCTTTCCCATTGTTATACATGTATATTGCGCATTTCTACCGCTTTCAGCAATTTACAGTTGCCTTTAGTATGCGCGCCTTGCATTCCTATGAGTGCCTTGCATTTCCTATGAGTGCTTTGCACTAAAGATTCATCATTACAAGCGGCTCTCTCCGGCTTGCCTTGGCGAGAAATCTGGGGTCGAAAGGGGTGGGGCCGAAAGGCGGGCGGGCCACTGGGGTTTGGGGGTTAAGGTTTAGGGTGCAGGACCTTGCTTTGAGTATGAGCCCCTTGCATTTCCTATGAGGGCTTTGCATTTCGTGTGAGAGCAGGCAAGTTTTATATAGGTTTTAAAGTAGTTTTAAGGCTTAAGCTTCGAGCCTCTGGAGTTTGGGCTGTCGGGTTTGGGCGTTAAACTTTGCGGCTTATGCTTTAGCCTTCAGGCTTTCGGGTTTGGGCGTTAGTAGGATTTTAATTAGGTTTTAGAGTTGGGGCTTGGGATACCTTTTACCCCGCTGCGTAGCGGCGTGTCGGGCTGTCTCGCGGTTGCGGGCCGTGAGGCCGCTACCGTTCATTCGCGTATAAATGAATATTATGCGTTCTCTTCACAGCATTCAGATTGTCAGTGGTGTGTGAAGAGAGCGGAGTGAGGAGTTAATAAGCGAATGAATGTGCTCACTTCGTTCTCACTTGTAATACTACTATTTTCTAACATTTCTATCCCGGGGCGTAAAGAGAATATTAATATTCGCTCCGGAGCAGCAGTAGTATTAATATTGTATCGCGTGATCACAATGAAAGACGTCTTTTATCACGCGCACTTGTTTCGTTCGGTTGCTCATAAGATTCATGCATTTGCGAGTTCACTTCTTTTAGGCGACAAGGTAACACCCAATTAGGACCCCTAAACCCTGTGAACCCTGAGCGGCCCCCAAAGAGCACCTCGGTCTCATTGATCTCATCCCCGAGGAAGTCGAACCACTGGGCCACCAAATTGGGTTCCAAGGAGATTTTAGGAGACGCTGGGCTTTCTGGAACAATGGCGGTTGCTTGGGGTTTTGGGTTTGGGGTTTCGGGATGAATGAGGTTTGGGGGGGGGTTGGGGCTTGAGGGTCAGGAAGCGAGGCTTCCTCAAAAGGATCCTGATGCGTTCATCAATGGCGTCATAGTCAGTTAGTGCCCTAACAACCCAAAACCCTACAAGCCACTTCAGGGCCTCAGGGGTTTAGGATGGGCGGGCCTTGGTACGCTTGCATGGCCCAGGGACCATGAAAGCCCAATCTGGAAGGAGAACCCCAATGATCGGCACTACCAAACCAAGGAGGCCCATGCTCAACTCGCCCTTTTGCGGCCAGGACTCTTCAGCATCCAGGCACTCTTGAGCAACACCCCTAAACTCCCCAAACCCTGTGCCCTGAACCCCAGAGTCCGAAAGCAGGCCAAGAGGCAACTCACCAGCACAGGAGCTTCAAGAGCTTCGGATTTAGTGCCGTTTGGGGTTCTGCGCACATGTTCTTACAGTCGGGTGCCGGCCTGCCCGGGGAGCGCAACTTCCGCCGTGCCAGGTGCTTCGAGGATGCCCTCGCCGGGGAAACCCGGCAAAGGGTCACCTGTGCGAGGGTTTAGGGTTTAGGGTTTAGGGTTTAGGATTTAGGGTTTAGGGTTTAGGGTTTAGGGTTTAGGGTTTAGGGTTTAGGGTTTAGGGTTTAGGGTTTAGGGTTTAGGGTTTGGGGTTTGGGGTTTGGGGTTTAGGGGTTTTTTGGTTTAGGGTTTAGGGTTTAGGTACTATTTGACAGACAGGTTTCGGGCTGACGAGGTTCTGGGGGCAGTCAAGGCTTCTGGGAGAAGCGTTGTGGTGTATGTAGGGTTTAGGGTTTAGGGTTTAGGGTTTAGGGTTTAGGGTTTAGGGTTTAGGGTTTAGGGTTTAGGGTTTAGGGTTTAGGGTTTAGGTTAGGGTTTAAGGGTTTAGGGTTTTGTTTAGGGTTTAGGGTTTAGGGTTTAGGGTTTAGGGTTTAGGGTTTAGGGTTTAGGGTTTAGGGTTT
>CAJNDS010000907.1:0-25000 GCA_905221605.1 Symbiodinium natans
CTTCGGGTCGCTTTAGGGTTTCGGGTTAAGGGAGTCTATCTTTCTTTCTTTCTTTCTTTCCGTCGGCTGTCTTTAATTAACTCCCTCCCTCCTCCTAGAGCTTGTGAAAGGGGATAGAATTCTCTATACAAACCTCTATTTCCTTGTCATCCCGCAATGCTTCAAGGATCTGTGCGTGCTGCGAACTTCAATACTTTACCTTAGCATGTCATGCAGTCAATGCTGCCAGCGGCCTGGCCACGGCTCATGCTGCTAACTGCAGGTCCTCTGGGCCCCAGTCGAAGAAACCCTGCTGCAATTTGTGCAGCAGGTGCCTGCCCATGCGATTTGCCCTTTGCTTCCGGCAATAAACATTGTCACAGGTCGTCACAGGTGCCTCTGCCGATGAACGCTGAGGAAATCATCGAGGACAATGCACACCTCCCCAAAGCAAAGAGAGCCGCGAGGCTGCTTTAGGGCTCTGCTTTAGGGCTCTGCTTTAGGGCCCTGCTTTTTTTCCTGCTTTTTCTGCTTTTGTGCTCTGTTTGCTTGGTGGTGCCTGCTTTTTATGCCTTGTGCCGTGGTGCGCCTCACCCACCAAGGCCAAGTCAACGGACTTGCCTTCGCGCCCACAAGCTCCAGCCTGTTGGCAGAACCAATAGAGTGAACAGAACAGTGTTTTGCCCTTTGAACGAATGAGTTGGCCATGCTTTTCCTGGTGAATGGCGGGGGATTTCGTACTTATTATGAACAAATTGGATTTCATTCTCTACTGTTTTTTTAAAAGTGCGAGTACCTTACTACAACGTTTAAAAAGACGTTGAATTCTCTGAGCGGCTCTTTTTGACATGAACAAGAAAAAACAATCCAGGATCGCTCATGTTGCGACAAAAGACAACCAATGCCTGTAGATTCATGAGCTCGTTCAAGAAAACTTTGAAGTGTTTGCCCCTGCAAGAAGGAACGGCAGATCAATGAGACCTTGCCATCATATTAACCAAGTGTATAGATATAATTGCGATACATAAATGTATGAAGGTTGGAGCATGGAACGCCGAGCAGCATCATGCACATTCACCGCGACGGTCGCCATTGTTTCAGCAGATTTGACGACACCAACGCACTTTGATGCACATTGCGTGGCAAGCGTGGCAAGGACCAACTAAGGACCAAGCTCTGACGCCGTTGCGGAACAGGACATTCATCTCGATGAATCTGCATCGGCTCTGGACAAAATGTGTCAACACATGTCAATAAAGTTGCTAGTGCTTTGCTGCTGCAATCTACGAGAGTGGGTCATTTGCTGCTATCGAACGGGTTTGGGTAAGCAAAGGGCTTACGCGCCTATGCCCGCACATTGTTTCAGACTCTGGGTGGTAGCGGTTGATCACCTCACTCTGGTTGCCGTACACTTGCTTTCAATAGCCGTCACCTCAAGCTGCAAGTGTTCTGTGGGAAGTGCCCGGACCAACAAAAGCCGATCCATCGATCTATCCAAGCTCCTGAAAGCACACGCAAACTGGGACATCGCCTAAACAAGTTTCGGCAAACGAGGAGCCACACTCTGCATGTCCTGAAGAGATCCAGCATGACAAGCGCCTCAGCTGCTGTGCTCGGGTTCCATGCATTAATTAAGCCAGACTGTCACAGGGATGAGGGATCCAGCATGTTGGTGTTGATTGCTTTTTCTTGGCAATTGGTTCTAATCCAGTTCGCAGCTAAACGCTGGTCCGCTACGCATGCCCTCGTAGATTACAGTAAGCGTAAAAATACAGAGCGTTCCCTTCTTCATGTTGCCTTCGGAAGTCCCGGTAGGTTGAAGCCTCGGAGGTGTGACAGAGACCATCGGGCAGAGGCAATCCGACCGGAACATGCCGGATGCAGAACGCTTGACCTTTGATTTTTTTGCATCCGGGCTCTACGCAACATTTGATTCAATATCTGCCGGGAACCAGCAGAAGCCAGAAAACTAGAAATGTCATGCTGAAGCGGGTAAGTGTGGATGCGCGGAGCAGATGGAAAGCCTGGCCAGCTGGGCACAAACCACCAGATTGGAAATCCAGGGTCGTAGCGGCTTAGCCCATCAGCAGGGTCGTTTGAGCCCAGGAACTTGATCAATGTGCACGGACATGAACTGGCGCTCCTGAATTACAAAGAAAAAGCGCAGAAGAACACATTCGCCTGCTGCGGCATCGCGGGTTGTGACCAGGCGGCAAAAGACAAGAGAGCAGATAAAGCAGAACACATTGAACTAGAAGCTCACATTCAACAATGAAAGCTTGCGGTCGGCGGCCACAGGAACATTTGACGAAGTTCCATGTTAGAGAACTTGCCGAACACAAACGCCTCAGAGGCAGCGAAAGTCTCAAATTGTCCAACAGCAAACTGCACATGAACTTCAAACGAATTTCGAGGGTACTTACAGCAAACGGAAAAGTTTGTCACTCCGCCTTTTGGAGCCTAGGAACTTTACAGAGGCTCCGAGTAAACTCCGCACGTGCTTCACGCCGGCCCGAAAGCTTCACATACAACTCACATACTCTGCGCAAGGCCAATAATGATGAATTCTGCCAGCATCAATCTCTCACGCATACAGACACACACTGACTGTCACAAGCTTCTGGGAAGCTTTAGCTTTCGGAACATGTTGACAGCTCTCTCACTGCTCTCAGCACAGTTCAGAACAAGACAGCAAACTGCAAAACAGAAAAAACACACATGCCCAACCGCTCTTCACAGCCTAGCGCCGGTTTTGCAAACCTCATGGAAACTTGATACATGTCACGACCGGCCTGGAAAAAAACTCTGACCTCAGTCAGCCAAGCGCACGGCTGCAGGTACTCTTCCACGAACATTGAAGAACGTCTTCGTTGGCGCAGGACTCTTCAATGCCCCCTATGCCCCCTGCAAAAATTCTGAATTGAAAGAATTGATTTGTGGCAGCGACGCCTTTCCAGGATGCCTTACACCTGTGTGTGCGTACACACACACACACATGCAATCACAATCTCACGCACAAACACACACAGCTATCCATGCACTTCGAACGACTCAAATGTCAAGTTCCTCTAAAGGCCTTTACATGACATTGTGAGAGTTCTCTCTCAGCTCATGTCGTTACACGAACTCACACGTCGATCCATCATGGAACTTGCCGGAGGGTGCCCTGCCTATTTCGGCGAAGTTGTAATCTTCGGCGCGTTTCCAAGCCGTAATTAGCGAACAACCCCCAAGAAGGCCCGAAAAGATGGAAACCTAACCCCCCAAATCGACCCGAAAGGGGGGTGGGGTTCAGTACAAAAAGGCTGGAAACAAACGAAACCCAAGAAGGCCCAAACAGATGGAAACCCAACCCTCCCAAATCCGCCAGAAACAGGTGGGTTGGGTTCAGCACAAAAACATAAAAACAAACGAACAATAAACGAAAAGCTTCCCAAGAAGACCTAAACATGGAAACGCAACCCCCCAAATCGACCCGAAACAGGGGGAAGGGGGGGCGGGGGGGTTCCAAGGGTTTCCAAGGTATAGAAGCTGTGTATGTGGGGTAATGCGGTGCGGTGTGGTGGCGTTGTAGGTGTTAGTGTTGGCAGCGTATGGTAGGTGAGGTAGCGTGGTGTGGTGGTGTAGTTTGTGCGGTGTAGTTGGTGCAGCGAGCAGGGCAGGTGTTTCTTTCCGAGAAATGGAAACAGACGAAAGATGGACCCCCCTAAATAGGAGGGGTAGGTTCAGTACAAAAAATGGAAACATAAGAAGGCCCAAAAAGATGGAGGCTGGGCGCACAAGCAGCTTCACGCCCACCTGCATTTGCATTGTTGGCCAAGCAGAAAAGTATCCTATGTCCAGCCTCAGCCCTCGCGTGCATATGGACGCCGATGCCTTCTAGCAGATTCTAGCAAGGTGTTGGTAGAAGTTACTTCGGCCTCCACGATAGAAAGCCGAAAAGTGAACACGAAAAAAGACAGTGGCCAATTACAGCAGAATCTCTACGAACCACCGGCAAACACTCCGTGAGTGGAAACGCCACATCGGAGCCAACGTTCCCGAAACAAAGCTAAATAGATCCAAACCGTGGATCTAATCCTTATTCAATTTTGGTCCCCATGCCTTTCAGCATGCACTCCGAATACTTTAACATAAACAGCTGCATGCCTCAGACCGGCTGGCGCGCCACAACGTGTAGCAAATCAATGCTCATGTGCCCATCTGAACACAGCAGAGGCAATCTCAGCTCCGGCACTGCTCTCGGACAGTTCACGGAGATCTGACAGCTCAGCTTCGAACAGGGGCCAACATGCGCATCTCCTGGTTCGCTTCTGCGTTAAGTAGCTTGCCGTGCCACGAACCATGTCCAGTACTTGCGAGGCCGTCGTCCGACCTGTAAGTTCATCGGCAAAGTCGTGGGCATGAAAAATGCTGCACCCGGGGGAGGCTCCATCGAATGTATCGGCAGATGGCTTCAAGCCGAGGGCTCGCTCCTCTCCGTCAATTCGACGATGCGGCCATGGCTACACCATCAAGAAAAACGCAGGTCCTTGTGCCTAGTTCTTTCCTCAGACTTGACAGGCCCATGGCGGTAACCTGAGCGGCTAGGCAATACATAACGGCAATGCGTTGCAAGACTCGCTTTGAGGATCAAGCTGGCCACCAACCCCTGGGGCACATCAGAGCTTGCAATGTTGGCAATGTTTCGCAATGTTTTGCAAGACGCCAGTAACGACCCTTATTCATCGCCGTGCGACCTCCAAGCTCTTTAAGCACTTGCAAAGACACTGCGCATGTGAAAGCCTCCATCTGGTGCTCGGTGTTGAACTTCTCGACGATACTGCGCATTTTCCTTGCGCACCTTGAATAGATACATAGATACGTTGCAAGCATGTTTAAAAAGTGCTGCGCTTCTGCGAAGCTTTCACTGAGCTTGGAGAATGATAGGCAATAAACTCATGAAACCTCGAAGCGGTCTGTGTGGTGCGCTCTCTGCCTTTTAAATAAGCTCAGGCATGCCTTGCTTGTTGGTACCCCCCAACACGAACTACGATGAACTCGAAGCCAGATCCTAATTTAGTATTGAAATTCTGCAAAGCTGCGTTTAAGTGCTCAAAGCTTATGATTTTTCAGCACCAGGCGGCTCATGGTCTACCAGCTGCGCACACTGCAGCAGCCAGGTTCGATATGCATTCCGCCAGAAGGTCCGACCTGACAGCGCAGCAGTGTCCATAGTAGCCATAGCCGCCCGCAGCCCTGCTTGTCTTCTACATGAAATGTCATTCGAAGCCCTTTTGAAGCCCCTTCTTGTGCGTTGTTGCGCGTTACTAAGACTCTGACCACACCGCAGCGTGTGTGAGATTGTCAGCAGCCTAGACAGACTCGCTTCATCTTCATTCCGCCACACAGATCCACTCAAGGCCTGGGATCTGCGCTCAACTAACTCAAGCCTTGCCGCTGTGTCGTGCTTGCCTGAGCAATGACATGGCATGGACTGCCTTGCCATGTGTGGCACTGCAATTTGTACGACGATACTTGAGAGCATGATCGTTCTTGATCGTGCCTGCCATTCCAGCAGCACCCACTAAGCGGAATTGCTCCAAAGCTTCCGCCACATCCAACCTGCTCTCTTTCTTGTGTCTGGGCAGAGGCACCACGCAAGTTCACACCATTTCGCCCGTGTCAGTTGTCTTATTGCCGGGCCACTGCTCAACCCACACTGGAAATGCGTGCGCATTGATCTGGGATAGCAGTGGCCTTGCAGGAACGAAAGGCGGATATGCAAAAAATCCAGAGGACCTAAACAACCATAACGAGGAGCTTGTGGATGGTCTCATTCTGTGTCACGGCCTCGCTCATAGCTAACCCTGAGTTACTGCTGAGTTGCTTCTGCAAGCTGCCCCTCTGAGACGCCTCGGTACGCATTCCCTGTGGCCGCTGTGGCACTGGGGCACCCACGGCCAAAGCCTCGCCGAACTCCTCCTCCCTAAGCCTGTCTGACCGTTCGCCCACACACAGTCTCAGACTCCTTTTGGCCCTGGGCCTGGCATAGAGATCATTGAAACGCTCCCTGAAAATGTCGAGTTCTTGCTCGAGAAGTGCCTGCCTGAGTGGCTGGGCGTTGCTGGACGGCTTTGCCATGGCTTTGCCCTAGAACCGCCGAGTGCAAGAGACTGAGCTGCCGGGCAGTTCTATCCTGTAGGATTCTCGGCTCTCAAACTTCCAGAGCGAATTTGGCCGAGGTCCCCTTCAGATTGGCTGTGTTTTGATTGGTAACGATGACAAAAATAGTGTTAGAAACATCCACCGCCTTGTCTCCGCAAGCCAGTGGCGGAAAAAATGGGTCTGCAGCTGTCTGCCTGCTTGTAGGCTCCAGGTCTGCATGCACCAATGGAATCGGCATGCCCAAGGAAGTGGCGCCGGTCAACTTCGGCGAGATGTTCTGTCTTGCCCTCACGTGTGAAAAACTGAGATACTAAACCTCGTTCTGACCTGGTTCAGGAGTGCACTCGCGGCAGCTGGAGGCCTCAGCTGACAGATGTGCACCCGGCACCACTTCCATGTCCACCTGTGTCCAATCGAGAGTTGGCCACGTGCAGCGCAGAAAAACAAGAATGAACCAGAATGAACACTTGAATTTTATCTGATTTGAATTCAAAAAGCGCAGCGAGTTGGAGACATCTTTCTGTAGACTGGTGCCTCTCCGGAGCGGATTCGCGGTATCAGAGGCATTATGAGGTGCGCCCACACCAGCTTCAACTTGACCTGAACGGCAAAGCCAGTTAAAATGCGTTTAAAGCTGTGGCAACAAAGGGTTGTTTCATTGTGACAGGAAGCCACAAGTTCATCCCAAGCCTTGTTGGGTCCTTTCGCCGCGTGAAAGAAATTCTCGTACAGGCGGAGGCGGTCGGGGTGCTGCAAACAGGCCAAGCACGAACTTGTCAGATTTTACAGCTCTTATCATTCCTTTGTCTGGGCTCTTCGCCACGTTCTTTTCTATGCTGTCCTCGTTTGAGCATATCAGAGCATCTTCTCGCAACTTCCAGTGCGTCCATATCTGTCCGTGCCACATCTGGTCCAGTTGTAAGACAAAATCCCACTCAGCGGCGTGGCTTTACTTTGCGAAACGTGTAGCTTGCTGCAACACTGCACACCCCTTTCGGGCTGGGAAGTAGGCAGGGCCGGCTTGTACTAGGCCCTAAGCCCTAAACACCACCTGGTAAGGACCGTGGTAAAGGCTGCCGATGGCTGTTGCCTGGTTCACCCCCGGCAGCATGAGCATCTCCTGCATTCCAATGAGTGCATTTCTAAGGAATGCAAATGCATGCAGTCTGTGGGCCTCAATCTTCTGCAACGGAGTCATTTGCTCGTCCTTCAGGATGGGAACGATGCCTGCACGAATGTCCCAGCCGAACGCGGCCCAAGAACACATTTTGCTAGTCAAGACCGAGCGGCGCTTGGAAAAATCCACACCCTCGCTGGGCTGCACCAGTCCAAGTGCCTCAGGACAATTTAAGGGGCGCCGCGAACCAAACGATCTTGCAATGTAACCCCCACAGCCGTTTTGCAATGCCCAATGCCATCTGGTTAATGAAAAAATACAAAACACCTCCCACCCATCCACCGAGTACAATATCATACCGAACCCTACGGTGCATTCGGAGTCTGCAACATTAAGGCGGACACTTGAGTGTAGGTTCGCATTCAGGTTGCGTCGGTGTTTTTCTGCACTCATGGCCTCTCTTTCAGATTTGACCTTTTCTCTCAGTTCTCGTTCACTTGCATTCAAGGTCTTCTGGCTCCAATCGCTTACATCAGCCAGCTCTAGATATGCCTTTTCAGCATCTCCCAAGGATACTTGGTTCGCGTGCCACTCAACATCCCTTTTAAGGCTCAGGGCTTGCACCCTACGGCGACTAAATTTTCTTTTTAAGGTTTAGGGCTTGCCACCCCATATCCACGTCTAGGGCTGAGGGTAAGGTTGGCCCCCAAACCCCCCCTTTTAGGGTTCCAAGATCTCCTTTCAAGGTGCCGCGGCTCCCATCCCAGTGGTCATGGGTAAAGCCTTCAGGCCTCCAAAGGGACAAACTTGCAGGCAAGCACCAAAAAAGTATACCTTTCTAGAAACTAGCTACCATCGCAGGGACCGGTGCGTGTGTTTTTGATGCGTCTTTTCTGCTTATATTATGTTAGGGTCACATTGATAACCCCGCCCCAGAATCTGGGTCTGGGGGGTCTGGGGGTGTGGGGTCTGGGGATCTGACTGCAGTTTCACTCAAAAGCAATCTGCAGCAAGATTTTGGATCCCTGGCCAGCCGATTTTAATCATTGTCACCCCATTTATTATTTCACCGGACCCCCTTTTATAGAGCTGTTTAGGGTTTAGACATGTGAACCCGGAACCCGGAACCTTCTCCTAATGGAAAGAAGTCTTGGACTGCGATCCCCGGGCCGGCCGAATAATAACACTTTTCGCCCCGTCAAAAAAATGAGGTTGACATTGCGGTCGATCTTCCGCCCGAACGACTTCTCGAGCGTAAGAGGGCACGGACGGCGATGTTGTTGCACGGCTTTTGCACATTTTGATACATCTTGCACACTGTCTGAGTGGTAAACTGCATCGTTCAGCTCTGAAGCCTCACGTCGCGACACTCCCACTGACGTGGCGTCTGGCTAATGATTAGCGGCTAATGTCCTCCTGCCTTCTGTGGTAACTTCGTGACCATGTAAGACGTGAAGCCGCCAGAGCCTGGCCCGAAGTTGCATCCACTCGCATGGACATATTGGATGCAGTATGGGCATTCCCCCCCGTGACATTAATATTTGTGCCAAACATTGCCAAACCATGCTCGCTTCCTGACCTGAGAGCGCATGTACAAAACGAGTAATTTGCTTGTTCTTTGCAGGCCTTCCTTGTCGTAGGCAGAAGCCCTGTGCAATCCCTCATGCTATGGGCTATGGGACATGGCAAGTCCGCAGTCTTATGTTGAGTGTTTGACCTTGCGACCTGGCGACATGTCTAGCCTTTCTGATTCTGGCCTTCCAACTTGTTGCATTCGGATTGGCTCATGTTCATCATTTCTCAAAATTCTTTCGAAGACTTGAATCTGGGATGTTGCGTGACTTTTTGATTTTGGCTTGATGGGCACCGTGAAGGAGCGCCTCGAATGTAAAGGTTGGCACCACCGTGAAGGAGCTCCTGCAGATCTTTGCATTCTGCATAGTGACAACCATGCTGGTCTGGTCACTGGTACGAGATCTGGAAGAAGAGTTTTACAAGGGCAGACTTGGCCGTCGCAGTTCAGGACTCAGAACCTAAACCCATGTCCAGTTGTAGAGCTTTGCATCGTTCGGGTGAGGGCGTACTTTGGAGGTGGGGGAGGGGGGGCGTCAATTTAGGCACCCCCCACCCCCCCCCACCCCCACCCCCACCCCCCCCCACCCCCCTCCACCCCCACCCCCCCCCACCCCCCCCCCCACCCCCCCCACCCCCCCCCCCCACCCCGCCCCCCACCCGCACCAGTTGGCTTGGGATGTGACTTGTTGTTTTTGCGCAGGCTGAATTTGTCAGCTCTTGACACCTTGGCCCAGTGCAGCTGCAGAGCTTTCAAGGTGCCTGGTTGCGGACTCCACATGCTCAGGGGGTAGCGCTTGGCCAGGCCGAGGCGGGTCGCGTAGCGTTGAAATTACACCCGCTTCAACCCCAGAATTCTGTCCCCATAGCGTAGCTGTCATCGCATCTCTCAAGACGTTCCAAGACTGGTCACGGGCTAATTGCAGTCACAACTCGTGAAGCCTGCAACTTACCCTGCAGGCGAGTGGTACTTGCAACTACGTGTCCACATGGGCAATTTTGCCCCAGCTCTCCTTCACCATTCGCGAGTTTCCATTGAAGCAGGCGTGGTGCAACGGTGTCCAGCCATCGACATCCTTTGACGCAACGCGATGAGCAGAACCGTACAAGGTCTTTTTTCCAAGAGATAAACTGGGTACATTTGCACCGACAGGCCTTCACGTCAGGATCCGCACCGTTGCTAATCAAAAGGGTCGCGATCTCTGGAAGATCCTTCCAACGATCGCAGCAGCTCAACATAGCTATCAACGCAGCTGAGCGCATCTGAAAGTTCAACGCCTTCCGGGCTGCCACATGCAGAGCTGCTCGCCCTCGCGCATTTTTGCCTTTGCAGCTGTCGTCCAGACTCTCGAGATGTTCCAATCAGCAAGTGTACATCACATCGATTGTTTCTCAATATTCCTTCACCCGAAAAAGGAAATTACTCGTGCAGAGTGTTAAAATCTTTCGCGGCGACTTTCGCGAACTTTCACTGGACGTTCATCTCAGGCCAACATGTTGCAGATGCCATGTTGTGTGACGCGATGGAGCTTGCCTCTTAAGCTCTGAAATGAGTGGCACGTCCGCTGTTTGTGGCCATCTGCCAACCACTGGACGAATACTGTATGTTAATGGTCTCACACGCAAGAAGATGAAAATGGCTGGGTCAAAGGCTACCTGCGGGTCGCAGATTTCAAACGTCTTTTGCGAATGTCACTAACACAGGGCATAGCGCAGAACTTTCGCGACAAAATGAAACTTGTCGCGTTTCTTTCGCCAGTCTGCGTGCCAGGCAAGGCTGCTTGTTAAAGCTCGACAACAAAACCTTTTGAACAACCTTCAAATTGGGCGGACGATCTTGGAGCCAAAGCCAAAACCAGGTATTCTCTGTTATACCTTTCCTGTCATGTCCTATAGCAAACTTATAGCAACTCAGTATCTCATCACAATGGCCTTGTCTCAAATTGGCATGCATTGCCCAAAGTGTGTCTTCTTGTTCACCCCCGGCATCCTTCGTGTTAACCCTCTTTGTGCGCCCTCAATATTTCTATCTTGAACCCACTTCCCTGACCCCCCGTATCATTACTGTGGCCTTGATTTTAAACTCTCTCCCTATCCATGAGGTCTAAATCCCTAACCAGCATGCACTTCCTCGCAAGGCATTGCCGGGGAAAATCCGCCCAAGCACCACAATTTTCGAAGTTGGCAAACAGTGGTCATTTTCTCAAAAAAGTTACTCATCCAAAATGTGTCGTGGGATGCGTGTAGCTGGGGGGCCGCCTCATGTCCAAGAGAACAAGAGCCTCCCATACAGAAGATGAGCAAGTAGTATATTCCCATCCAAACCCCCCGTTATCCTCGCAAATGCACTAGCTCTTCAAAACAGTATAGGGCGGAGGGACTCGAGAATAAACGGGGTTGACTTTGAATTTCAACAGCCACACCCCAGGCCAACATGTTTTAGTATTAGGGGAAGAGTTTTGGGTTGAGGTCAAAAGTTGAGGGTTGAGGTCCGAAGCTTGGGATTTGAGGAAATCCAATCCCCATAGGCCCGCAAACCTTCGTGCTTGCGTCCAGTGACCGACCGGCTGTCTGGAAAACCCAAGCCGTGCACATTTTGCAAGCACCGTGCCAGCGCAGTGCTGGCGCCAGCAAGCCACTATTTTCCAGCCCCAAAACACACCAAAACCATGTTTGTTGGCACGGCGTTGCAAGCCCCCACACGGGTCAAAGCATGATTCCCAATCCTTTCTGCCAGAAAAAAGGGCTAGGAACCATAGTAGTCAGCCCCAAAACGAACACCACGCGTCGCTGGCATTGTACTTTCCAGCCAGAGCCTGCCGAAAGCATGATTCCACGTGATTCCCAACCCCCAACTCGAACAGGGCAGTTTGGAACAATCGTTTCCAGCCAAGCCCCACGTTCATGGCAGATGTTACAATGCTAACTTGACCAAATGCCTGCACGCTTTCCTTGCTTCTGTTTAAGCATGCCTAACACTTCTTAGACTGACAAAAAGCTAGTGCTATACCAGCCCCACATTGGTAATTCAAACATATTGGTAGTGCACTGCTCGTCTGGCGGTCAAGTTTTTTAAGAACATACGACGGTCTAGAAGACGATTGGCCCGAAAGCATCGATTTGCCGTGTGTTGACTTTAGACTAGAAGACGATTGGCCCGAAAGCATCGATTTGCCGTGTGTTGACTCTATGCACTTCTCTCTATGCACTCGAACTGTATGCACTTGGACAACTGTATGCACTTATGGTTGCATACTCACTTGCATACTGCACTTGTATGCACTTCAACTGCGTGGCATTCAAGTGTGTTGACTTGAATGCCATGCACTTGTGGTCAACTCTATTAACGTCATTGGAATTCAATACATCTGAAGTTAACGGACTTGAACTCGACATTTTTCAACTTAGTGCACTTGAGCAACTGTAAGAACTTCACTTGTATGCACCCGACTCGGCTGCGCACGTCCAATCCACGCGAAGCCATGATTGAAAAGACAAAAAACACAAAAATATCCAACGCGAGAACCGTCAGCCAGGAGCATCATCGGCAGTAGCTCTGAAGTCCAAGCTCATAGTCCACAGCGCCTTTCAGGAAGCAACAACTCAGCATGCACGCATCATGAAGGCACAGAAGCGAAGAGAAACCCAGGAATTCGAGTCCCACGATATTTGCGAGGTTTTCTTCAGGCCCCGGAATTCGAGTCCCACGATATTTGCGAGGTTTTCGACGCCCCGCAATTCGAGTCCCACGATATTTGCGAGGTTTTCGACGGCTGTCCTAGAAGCGTGCGCCGGCCCCATTCAGTATACTACTTTTGTACTACAGAGATGGATTTGGAGAGGGGGGCTCTCCCAAAAGCCCGCGCCGGCCCTATTCAGTACTACTCTTGTGCTACAGAGGAGGATTCTTAAGCCCAAAAGAGCGCACCGGCCCTGTACAGTACTACTGGTGTACTACAAAGGACGTTTTCGGTCACAAAAAAAAACGCAAAAAAACACGAGGGTTCAGTACTACTTTTGTACTACAGAGGAGGATTTTTAAAGCCCAAAAGAGCGTATTGGCTTTGTATAGTAATATTCTTGTACTACAAAGGACGTTGTCGGTGAAACAAAACAATGCAAAAAACATGAGGGTTTTAGCACCTCTGCCACGCGGAAACCCGCAGAGGGGTTGCGTTTGTATGTCAAAAAAAGCAAAAACACGATGGTGTTGGCACCGCGACCACGCCGAAACCCGCAGAGGGGTTGCGTTTGTATGTCAAAAACACGACGGTTTTGGCACCGCGACCACGCCGAAACCTGCAGAGGGTTGTCCGCGCAGAGCAAGAAACGTTAAAAAAAAAACACGACGGTTTTAGCACCGCGACCATTCCGAAACCCGCAGAGGGTTGTCCGCGCACAGCAAGAAACGTAAAAAAGCGACGGTTTTAGCACCGCGACCACGCCGAAACCCGCAGAGGGTTGCAATCCCGATTGACGACGTCAACCCTGCCCGCCGCCTTAAAAAGAGTAAATGTAGGACTGGGTACGAAGGTCTGCTAAATTCTACTAAAATCTCGAAAATTCTACTAAATTGTACTAAAATTCTACTAAAGTCTCGTAAATTTTCTTAAATTCTACTCTATTGTACTAAAATCTCGTGAATTCTACTCTGTGCTCTTCACTCTTGCACTAGACTCTATGCACTTCACTCTGTGCACTTAACTCTATGCACTTCACTCTATGTTGTTGGGTCAGAGCTCTTCACTCTATGCACTTAACTCTATGCCCTTGACTCTATGTACTTCACTCTATGTTGTTGACTCTATGCACTTCAAACTATATGTTGTTGGGTCAGAGAGCTCCGCACGGAAGAACCCTTCGCGATGCTTTCGGGAAAAACAGCGAGGGGGTTGGGAGGGCGAAGGGCACTCCTTTCAGCCGCTGCCCCATTTGCAAGCAAAATCTTGACATAATAAGCTTACACAACAGCAGCCTAACAAGGAATCTAAAGCCAAGCTCCAAAAACCCACACGATAACCCTTCGGAACTCATTAGGGAGGGGCAACTCCTCTTTGAGCATGAGATGGTGCGTTACCCTTCTTTATTCCCGGAGGGGAGGTGCGGGATTACATTTTGGAAGAACAAAGTTTGAAAGACATGTTGGAAAGGCCTCGTCTGGATTGTCAGAAGAAGACGCAAAGGTTGTTCAAAGATCAACTTAAGGCTTCTTTAGCCCTGTTTGGGCTTGAACTTTGAAATCTTTCGTGTTTTTGAACAAAAACTCTTCCAAAATACCCAAAAGATTGGAAGCCTCTTTAGGCTGTTTGCGAGGGAGGCCGAAAAGTACTGAAAGATAATGAAAGAAGGTTTTAAGCTTTTCAAGATCTCGCTGGTCTGGCTAGTCTGGGTTCCGGGGGAGGCCGAAACTGTTTGAGAAAAACTGAAACTTTAGAAAACTTTGGCATTGTAGTTGTTTCAAAGACTTCAGAATCTCTGCTATTTGGAAAGGCCTCTTTGGCTGGCCCGGGTTCCGGGGATGCCGATTTTTTTAAAGAAAATCTTTGACGCTTTTGAACGTATTGAACCTTTGGAAAACGATTGCGCGACAACAACAACAACAACAACAACAACAACAACAACAACAACAACAATTGCAAGAACGCGCATCCAAAATAATCAGCAATTTCGGGCTCCCCGGAACCCAGACTGGCCAAAGATGCCTTTTGAAAGTGTTGCCGTTCTTGAAACCTTTGGTTCGATTTGTTTGCTGAAAACCTATCGTTCAACCTTTCAAAACTTCAAAACACTGCAGAGCTTCAACGTTTCAATGTTTTTATGTACAAAGACTGTCGGCCTCCCCCCGAAACCCCGACGAGCCAAAGGTTGACATTTTTGCTTTTGTAAACTTTTTGTTCAGAGATCCATAAAGCTTGTACAAACATCTGAACAGATTTCGGCTTCTCTTTCACAATTTGATAAATTCTCGAAACTCTTCTGAAAGTGCTTTTCAACATTTAAGCCAACAGGCCAACAGAGACCCAGTCAAACAGACCCCACAGGTCCTACGTACATGATATGTATACACACGTTTGAGTTCAGGCATCTGGCTGGGTGCTTACACAACATGCAATGTGTGAACCCCTTGGAGACACGTGCTCTTAGATGTGATGTCCACTATGACACGGTCTGGCGTAGTCCGGTCAGCATGGTTGTGGGCTATCTGCTGAGTTGAAGTGAAGGGCAAGGACTGGGTCTCGGTAAAATACAACATTCAGGACATCATCTTTCAAAGGCATTTTTTGCTGCGTGATACAAGCTGCTGGTTTTGGAATGTTGCATGTGCAAACTGCAAACTCTTCATGGACGCATGACCCTTTGCACCCGGCTCTGTGGAGCCTTTCGAGATTCTGAACCTTTGTTTTCTCCTGCACAGATCGCATGGAAAAGCCTTATCCCACCCACGGACCTCTGTGGATCTGGAGCGGCTACGGACATCCATGGACCCCTATTCACCCCTGCTGTCATAGCACCCCCCAATACAATCTGCACCGGGCCAGGGCGAAGCGTGCTTTCGCAAACAACGCTGTGGCTCTCAAGCTGTCTCGGAGTCAGACCCTGCATTTGCAGCTTCAGGCCCCTCAGCGAATCTTGAATGCGAACAAGAGCCTGGCAAACACATCCCGCATTCTCGCACAATGACAGATAGATAGATGGATAGATATATGTATATATATATATGCTTGCATATTTTTGTGTAGAGATTTTTAGATTTTGGTATAGGTATGTCCATATATATATATATGTATATAGATATGTTGGAAGCGTCTAAGTTCACAATCTTTGTCACGGCTGTAGAAGTCCCTAGAAGCGATATCAATGGCCTGATGAGTGGCTCATGAAAGGCACCTCGACACACTCCTTTCGATCATGAAAAGCCGCCATTGTCAATGGAGTCCAGCCATTCTGAGCCTCCCAGGCTTTCGTTGGATCTTTCGTGTCCTTTAGTGTCCTTTGAAAGAACACGTCGCGAATGAAAACAACAAATCGTCGGCCTTGTAGTTCAGGTCGGCGCCTACCAGAAAAGAGCACAGCAATCTGTCATTACCTCAATGCTGAAGGACCTACACTGAGCTCCATGCGTTTTGCAATGATTTGCTTCACTTGAACGCCAGACAACTCATGCATCTGCTTGACCATCTCCTGAGATGCGATAACGTGTAGTTTTGGTGATTTCCGTACCAGCTTCCGGATTCCAAAACAGCGCTCCTCACCCAGCTTCTGCCTCGCTTCTGGGCTGTTCTCCTCAAACACACAGCCCTGCCAACGGCGTGCCGCGGAGGGGGGGGGGGGGTTGAGGGAGGAAGCCCTTTGAAGGGGAGCTTCAAGGGTTTGAAGGGCTTGAAGGGTTTGGGGGGGTTCAAGGGCTTGAAGGGGGGAATGAAGCGGGGCTTCGGGGCTTCAAGAAACGCTTCAAGGGCTTCAAGGGGGGCTTCCAGGGCTTGAAGAGGGGCTTGAAAGGCTTCGAAGGGGGGGTCGAAGGGGGGCTTCAAGGGCTTGAGGGGAGCATGGAAAGTGGGGCTTCATGGGCTTCAAGGGCAGCTTCAAGGGCTTCAAGGGAATAACGTGCATGAAATGAAGCTGATCGTTGCAGCACAGGATTTCGAGCAAATAATGCGCCTGCAAGGGTGGACTCCAGTCCGGCCTTGGGTACAACATGATGCAGTCATGGGTAGAGACAAAAGCCGTGGTAGCTGAAGCTGAGCGCCACTCTGCAGGAAGACGTTGAGCACACCCATATGTCGCGCACGTGCTGCACGGAAAACAGGACAATCAAAGTCCTGCACTTGTTCTGCACAGCCCCTTGGCATTCACGATTGTGCAACGTCCTTGTTGTGCCGCATGGGGTCGCAACGTGCTTCAAGAAGCTGTTTGGCCTTGATGATCCGCTTTTTGCGTCGAATTTCAATGAATTTTCTTTCACGAGCACTTTAGCTAGCTGTGAGCACATAGCCGAGAAGAATACTCCTTTTCCGGCGCCACAGCGCAGATCATAAGGACAAACAATGATGAAGACAGGATGGGGGCAGCGAGGGTGGAGGGACCGGTGAGGGTGTGGGAAGCGAAGTGAGGCCTTGCGAAAACGCCAGGCCTCCGCTGCGACCGCTATGAGAACTCGAGAAGCGGAAATAGGAGCCGTCCTGGTTCCCCTGTCACCTTCATTGCCTTCATGTGTGTCCCCAGCCGGGCCCAGCTTTGCTGTACAACACAAGTGAGCGCGTGCTGGCTATGTATCTTATGTGTCATAAGCAAGGGCATGGAGCTAATGAACATGCAGCAACGTGGGCTGAGTGCATACATGCTCGGAATGGTTAGGGCCTGATGCGATGTACCAGCAGGATGTCTAACGCGCGGGTTATGTTTCCGAGCCAACTTGGCGCTTCGGCACGATGCTTGACTACTCGGATTGTGGCGATACAGCGCGAAATTCCGTATCAAGCTTTGAAAACATCCATGGGCGCTGACTGCGGTGCACTTTCAGAAGTACAGCATGGGCAGCATGGGAAGCTGGATTGAATGATGCAGCGCGCAAAGATCAGGCTTTCGTGCTTTTCTGGATTTCCGATATGGTTTTCTGCTATTGCCGATATGGTGTTGTTGTATTGCCAATATGGTTCTCTGCTACTTCTGGCGTGGCTTTCTGGTATTTCCGTATTTTGTCATGCTCCCTGAGTTAGCATTTAGATTTCACCACACGATAGGTAGATATTTTCGTTCTTTGTAGATGTAGCTGCTGCTACAGCTTTCTTGAAAGCCGGGCTATAGGCCGTTATAGGCCTGTCTACCGGACCGCTAGGCTTCGATTCTGTTGCTGTGCACTCAATGTCAAAGCAACGTGGGCTTTCGGCTGAATTCGGTTTGTCGCGCAGAGGTATTAGTGGCAAGGATGCTCTTCGGTATTCCTTCTAAGCCAATGTGATGCCGCATACGCCACGATGATCAAGAACCAAATTATAGGGCATCGATGGCAGCAGTGAACTTTACTTTTCCTAAGGGAGGCCAGCTTTGCGGAGAAATGCAGGGGAGGTCATACCGTGGAAAAACGATTCGCGCCGGAAAAAACCGCTCCACGCACCGGAAACACCGGATTCGCTCGGATTCGGAAACTGCAGATTCGCGCACTCCGCCCGGTGGTTACTTGCAGGTAGATTCGCGAACTGGCTGGCCGCACGCGAGATTCGCGCACTGAACTAGCGCACCCAATTTGCAAACAGATGGTTCGCTGTCACGCACTAACGCTTTGGATTCCCGCACCACCCGATTCTCGCACTGGCCAGAGAGGATTTGCGCACTCCTGCAACGAATTCACTTGCAGCCCGAGAAACCCCGACCTCACATCCCCCAAGCCTAAAAACCCTCAAAACCTCGAGCCACAACAGACCCTTTTGGACAAAACCCTAAACCCTGAACCCGAAAAACCTAAAAGCCTAAACCCTTAAAGTTGTAAATCCTAAATGCCCTCAAACCTAAAAAGGCCCTAAGCCAGGAAATGCACTCGCAGCCCTGAAAGCATTAACACCGATAAGGCTATCTAGGAGGAAGGGGGCGCAAAACTCCTGAACCCAAAAACCCACGACCTGAAAGCCTAACCCCAACCCCTATAAGCACGAAGCCCAAAACTAACAAAACCCAAAGCCCCAAAGCCCCCAAGCCCCAAAAGTACCCTCAGCCGGGTGACTCATGTGCAAAAACCTCTTAACCCTTTTACATGCGGGCCTCGTGACGAAACCTCTTAAACCTAAAGGACGAAAAGCCCGAAGAGTCCTCAAGCCGAAAACCTAAACGCCTGATAGGATCCACGAACCCGAATGCAGAGAGCAGTCACCTATAGCCTATAACGCAAATATTACGCAAAATAAACAAAACGTCAGTGGCCGGCGGACGGACCACCATCACGGACCACCACCACGGACCACCACGCACCACCGCCACGGGACCACCACCACGGGCAACCACCACGGACCACCACCACGGGACCACGGACCAACACCACGGACCACCACCACGGGGACCACCACCACGGACAACCACCACGGACCACCACCACGGGACCACGGACCACGGACCACCACCACGGGACCACCACCGAGACCACCACCACGGGACCACCACCCCACCCACCACGGACCACCACCACGGGACCACCGCCACGGGACCACCACCACGGGACCGCACCATGGGACCACCACCACGGGACCACCACAACGGGACCACCACCACGGACCACCACCTGGCACCACCACGGACCACCACCACACTACCACGGGACCACCACACGGGACCACCACCACGCGACCACACCATGGGACCACCACCACGGGACCACCACCACGCGACCACGGGCACCTGGGACCACCACCACGGACCATTACCATGGACCACAACCACGGGACCACCGCCACCACCACTGCGGGACCACCACACCACGGACCACCACCACAGGGCCACCACCACGGAACCACCACCACGGGACCGCCACCACGGACCACCAGTACGGGACCACCAGCACGGACCACCACCACGGGACCAGCACCACGGGATTAGATTTTTTGCCTCAGAGCCCACACGGTGGGACCACAACCAGGACCACCACCAGGGGACGCGTACCCTGTGGAGTTCACCCTTACCTTGAAGGATTCGGAACGCCACGTGGAACGCCGCGGCGGCGCGCGTCCTGTGGAGTTCCCCCTTAGCTTGACGGATGCAGAACGCCGCGGAACGCCACGTGGAACGCCACGGCGGCACGCTTCCTGTGGAGTTCCCCCTCAGCTTGATGCAGTCGGAACGCCGCGGAACGCCACGTGGAACACCACGACGGCGCGCGTCCTGTGGGTTCCCCCTTAGTTTGACGGAGTTCCCCCTTAGCTTGACGGATTCGCAACACCGCGGAACGCCACGTGGAACGCCACGACAGCACGCGTCCTCTGGAATTCCCCTCAGCTTGACGGATTCGGAACGCCGCGAAACGCCACGTGGAACGCCACGACAGCACGCGTCCTCTGGAATTCCCCTTAGCTTGACGGATTCGGAACGCCGCGGGAACGCCACGGCGGCGCGCGTTCTGTGGAGTTCCCCCTTAGCTTGACGGATTCGGAACGCCGTGGGAACGCCACGACGGCACGCGTCCTGTACAGTTCCCCCTTAGCTTGACAAGTCAGAACGCCACGGGCACACGCGTCCTGTGCAGTTCCCCCTTAACAGCACGCATTACGCCACTCGCGGACGCTCCCTCGGCTCTGAAACCCGGACCTCTAAAGTTAGAGATTACCTGCTGTGTAGAGGGTGGTGTAGAGGAGGTGCAAAACGTCGCAAAACCACCAGTGCTTGCATCGCCAGAGCTTTTGATCCACGATGAATCACGAGTGCGTGAAGCTGCGAGAACGACCCCGGTGCTCGAATCGCGCGCTCACTTGAAACGCGATCTGTTCGCAGCGAGCAGCGGATTCTGCTGCCGATGCCCAACCTTATCCCAACCCTCACCATTCAAGCAGCGCTTGCTCAAAAAAAATCTCCTTGACTAGAGGCTAGCTGCACGCGGCTTGCCCTGTGCGTCCGTAGTCTCTGGGAAGGCAGATCTGTTGAACAGATAACCGGAGTTTGGATTGAAAGTGCTGAAACGATCTTGGCAATGCTTGGCAAAGCTCGGGCTCGCACAAAGACAGCCTCCATCTTCCCGCACATGTGAAGCCTGAGGTGAAGAGCTCGGAACAAGCGAGCTGGTGCTTGGACAAAAGAAGCCTGCTGATTCGTTGGTTTCCCTGATGCCCCAAAGCCTCAAAATATGCGAGCCACCAGTGATACCTCCAAGTCTCGAATACTCCGCAACGGGTGACTTTAAGCATAATCGAGTTGATCCGATTAGCCCATACTAGACGTGGAGGTCTCATGGCCACGGCTGCGCCGGGCGGGCCAAACACGCATCCATATTCAAGCAGCTTGACGCAGCCAACGGAACTGAGGTTGCAGCAAAGCAGTTGTCCCGTTCTTGTCAGCAATGTTTGGATCCTTGTTCCGACAAAGTCAGCTGCATGTTCGGCTGGGTGCTGCACCCTTCTTCCAACGATTCGCGGGCCAAATTATTCGTCGGTTCAAAAAAATGGGATCACAACTCACATATGTATTGCTGCTCAAACTTCGCAGATGCTCGGAGCGCAAGGCTGTGGCGACCCGCGTGATGTTTGTGCAGCTAGTACGGTGAGGGATGCAGTAAGAACCCCTAAAGAATCATGAGAGCCATGTTTAGGGAAGGTGCTTGCACGCGTGAAGCCAGATAGACGCAATCAACGGCTTAAGCCGCTACTTCGCAAAACAACTTCTTTGGCAGCACACGCGATGGGGGATGCATCTTAGGGGAACGGTCTTCTGCCTCAGTAGGCACTCATCTTTTGCGGCCCTCCAAGCCACGGACAGCTCTATTTTGCAAGAGGGTCAGCGCCGCCTGGACATGCGGCACGGGCATATCTGTTATATCTGTTGTTGCGGCAGTGAGCTGAATCAAGCGGGCACCTCCTTCATCGGATCTTTGTAGAAATTAGCCGTGGTGGCCTCCGCATGGAAAATCATATCCAAACCAGACAGCTTTGTGCAAAGTCTTGCCATCTGGGCCTGTTCGAGTAGCCGTTCCGAAGACTTTCGGTCGAATCCTTCAGCCACATGTGCTCGACCTGATCTGGGCATCGAGCCCAAATGCACGAAGAGGATCAAATCGCTGGGTTGTGCACGACAGGTCTCCTCTTTCACAAGGACTTCGCACCTGCGTAATTTCACATGTGAAATTCAGGGTCAGGTACGCCACAAATTTGCCTTGAAAGCTCTGCCGCAGCATTGCGCGGTCCCGACCCACAAATTCCCACGATTCTCCTCGATTCTGTTGCTTGCTTTTTCTTAGTCGCCTCGATTCTCCTCGGCCCCCGCACGAGTAGGCTTTTACTATTTCTTCATTTGTCAATACTTCTTTAATGTTTTGCGATCTTTGCGGAGTTACGCCTGTTCTCAAGTTTTGGGGGCAAGTGCATGTGGGGCAAAGGGGCAAGTGAGGCAAGCGGAGCAACGTGTTTTGGCGCTGGGCTGGCCGTGGGCGCCCGCATCTTGCGGGTCACCACCACCTCTCGGACGCAGGAGCGCAGACAGACAAAAGGGATCGAGTTGACGGAAGGACACAATATCCGGTTGACGGGGAGGATGTGGGGAAGCCGTGGACAAGCCGGCTTGACTTTGCTATAACATGAGGGGTGATGTATAATTTAGTTCCGGGTCTGTGTTATAAATTGCGGGGAAGTCACCACCCAACACGTCCAAGATCCCCCACGCACACAGATGGCGCCACGCACAACCCCCCAATGCGATGGCGTCTGAGAAACCCCAGAAAGTGAAGGGAGTGACAACCGAACATGTATAGATCTTTGAGGGAAGTTCGCGGGGGCCCTCTTTAGTCGAGGCTATCATCTGCACACCTGTGAGAAACGCGTAAGTGACCTGCTTATCTTGCAATGCTGCAAGTCTACTGCGTCACATTGGGAACTGCGTCCCGAACACGCTCTTGAACTGCTTGATGCCAATCACGTTGAGTAGACCATGCATGTAGTCGAAGAACTCCTGAAATCATGATTCTGATAAGCCTACTGCAGCTTTCCGCAGCTTACCTCATCAAGTTTATGTTTTGCAGGCGAAAGCAATAGCGCCTCACGGTCGAGCCTGTGATTATGGTCCCGGTCTGCTTGACGAAAGATCTTCTGAGCCTCGGATCTCACATGTAAGTTGCATATTTCAAGCTTTTGTTCAGCTTGGCTATCTCCATCACCAACTGTGAACGAGAGCCTCCTCGCTCGACAAAACCTGTCGGGGAAGAAAGCGACTTTGACATTACTACTATGGATATTTTGTCAATACTTGTCATCTGCACTTCAGGAATGAGAGCACCTCGGCACGCCCCAAGGATTCTGCCGCAATTTCGTGCACCTCAGATCTGCCATAGATGGCAAGTTGAAAGATGTTGGTATGGTTGAACTTGCAGCCGTGTCTTGGCTATCCTGGGCTTCCAGATTCACTAGATTTAAAGCTCAGCGTTGGGAATTCCAGAGTTTGGAAGGGTTTCTGTGTGACAGATCAGTGCATACAATTCTCAAACACTCGCATTTAAAATCCTCGTGCTTCGCCAACCCACAATACTTGAGATTCAGTGCGGGTCCAAAGCCAGCAATCAAAAGCCATCTGGAACTGCACAGTACTGCACTAAATCTAGACGTGCGCGTTGCCAGCTTGGGAACCGAATCGTTGAAGCGATTTGTTTCCAATAGATCGGGTCCTGCAGATGCTGCATAGCATAGCTCCCACCGGGTGAATGGGTTGCTGCCCATACCGTTGCGACCCCTTCACCAGAACTGCCAGGACCTGAAGAGCATTTTAAATCTGTGCATACTGTTCGTGCTCCCCCTTCCAGGGCTGTATCTGGCGATACCTCGCCGCACTAGAATGGCCACGCAAAGGTAAGGCACTGAACAAGGGAAGTGTTAGAGCCGACTGCGCAAATTCAAACACGTCAGCGCCTCAGCAAATGAACATCGTAAGGTGACCATATATTGTCCACCCCGTGCGCGTGCTGAAAATGTCTGGCACGCAACAACACGCAAGTTGAGCGAGGGCTTTTCTGGGAGACACGCTCTACCATGGTGATCCAGGAACTCCTTGAACTGAATGGTGCCACTGCAGTCAACCTCAAAGTGGAGAGGCAATTGCCGCGACCCCATTGCTGCTCACAAGGGCTCTTTTGCAAAGTGCGGACATCAGCCAGATCGAAGAGCTGGTCAACCAGCGAGCACAACCTGCGAGCACAAATTTCTGCTTGCCACTGTATACATGGATACATTTGGCTGGACATGATGGACATGGCCGGCAGTCCCAAGTCAACGGCTCCGCTTCAGTCTCGGGCTTTGCACCCGTGTTGCCCGTGAGAGTCCTTGGTCCAGATCACACATCAGAGGTCTGTCGGAGCACGGCCACGTCTGAAATGACAAACACGGCTCCAAGCTCTCGACCTTTCCATAGTCGGAATTGGCCCTGTGTGTCTTCACTCGCGCACATGTGACCGTACAAATTCTATGACTGCACGATTGTTCAGAGCGTGCTCTGTGGAAACAGCCGCGACAGTACGTACTTGTCAAGAAAGGGGCTCAGTGACTCAGTGTCTTGTTGGTTGTGCTTCCGCTGCACAGATACTGCCGCCCCAGGCATCAAAGTCTAAATAATAGGCCGGGTTCGGCATGACTCAGAGCCCAGGGTGAAGCAAAGGGATAACAGGTCAGGTATGTGTCATAACCGGCATACAAAGCTTGCTTTCGTGGTTGGTTTGCTGAAGGAAACAAGGCTCTTGCCTTGCACCGAGTAGTGACTGCCCGTGTGTGCAAGACTCCCCGACACGCACTTGCAACAGAACATACTTGGATCTTGCATCATGCATACAGCTGCGAAATATGAACCTTCAAAGGCCGCCTCCTTGGCCGGCATGCCCGGCATGGCCCAGACCATCAGCAGGGGACATGATGCTCAACTCTCAGCTGCGTTTATCGGCGCACTGCTTTAAGTTGCCTCTGCTGCCCTGAATCTCAAATTCTTTCAGGCCCTTCAGTGATCACGACGAGCTGCGTTTCATTTGAATACTGCACTGATTGAGAAGCCACTACGTGTCTGTGTGACTCTTCCGCAAGTTCTACGATTCTACATCCATGTTGTGCAGGTTACACTGAATGCTATACGTGAAACAACTGCGAACAGGCAGAACAAATCCAGCAAGCTTCTGCCCTGTGTCAGACGAGCACGATGTTCACGTCAAGACGTGTCACAACCGCATCGACATCCATATCGGCATCTTGGCCATGCTCTGGCCTCATCTGCTAGAACACGAATTAATTGGTTTTCTGATGTTTTGTGCAACGCTCTGAAGACGGCGAGTGACAAAGTCCTCCACAAGAACGCCAGGACTCACCAGGATATGATAGGCAAGCACAACTCTGCCGGCGAGGTCGGCAAAAATGAAAATGAATCAGAATGAGCATGAGGAATGTAATGTGTAGAGATAGCATCGTTACAACAGCAAACGCTGCTTTACACAAGTACTCAGGACGGTTGACGATCTTTTTCCTTGAGCCA